>VZTD01000783.1:1530217-1617168 GCA_013397725.1 Rhagologus leucostigma | reverse complement strand
CCATGGTAGGGGGTTGGAATGAGTTAAGCTTTAAGATCCCTTTAACCCAATGCATTGTATGATTTTATAAACTACCTCAGTTAGATGCCTAAATTTGAATGAGAGGAGTCTGTGCCTGAAATCAGTAGGAATTAAACCCTAAAAAAACTTTGAAAGTCACTCACTTTGTCTAATTTTTCATATTTGTGCTGAGCCTGAGTTTTCTTATCTCTGAGAAATGGGCACTGTATTATAGACTATAATCAGGCACTGGGAAGCCTGCACTAGCAGGATGATAGTACAAAAACATCCTTCTTTTCCTTGTTACTGACTTAGTCCATTTAGGTGACAACTCACCCAGATAGACCTCATACATCCCTTACCAGACCATTTTTTTGCCTGATCATCCTCCTCAGCTATGGGTGATTGTGACTCTTCAGTGATCTTACAGCAGCAGCTATGGAGATTGGTATTTTGGCAGTGTTACTGTCAGATTTATATCATTTGAGAAATATTTCTCTGGAACAAATGAAAATAAACATGACTTGGGAAAAGAAACAAACAGCTTAACTTTGACTTTTGTTTTAGCATCACTTCTCAGCTGTATTCCATTAATAGAGTCTGTCAGGATGCCTACTTATTTATATTCCTCTCAAGGTGAGTATAGCAGGACAGTCAGAAACTGCAAAGTAAATCCCAGGTATGGTGATCATCCTTCAGCTCCGATTTTAGACATCTCATTCTGTATAGTAAGAAAAAACTCCCAACATTAAGCAGATGCATTTTAATGTAACTTGATAGTTGAGCTGAGCTAGAATACTGTTAAAGAAGGTCATTTCTATCGCTTTTTGCACAGCAGCTTCCTTTATGCTGTTTATTATCATCCTTGCTGACAATCATCTTTCCCTGATTTATCCCATGTTGCAGTCCATCTGGTGCCTTAAACTCCAGTTTAGGTTTTCATAAAAAAAAATCTAAAAAAAAGTTTCAGTGCTCATTCAGCAAATTTTGCTAGAAGTATTTATTGGTTGTCTTTACTTGGAAAACCCAAACCAGTATGGACCAATTTCTCATTCTGTAGTGATGGATAGGTATATATTTCAGTCCTACTGGTGGAGGTGTATGTAGTGCATCTACTGCTCATTCATATTAGCGGTATATATACACACACATTGCTATTCCAATAGTAAAACATATAAGTCATTCCAGGTTATTATAAGTGGGCCCAGAAAACCAATACATCATTTTGGTCCTTTGAGATTTTCAGCTATAAATCTCTGAGTTGTTTGACATGAACTTCTGCTGTTATTTCCCAGGAGAAATTAACTGGGACTATTTTGGCCCAAGTGAGCCTAAAATGCCCACTGTCCATATTAAAGATATCTGGAAAAGCTTTGTTGGAAAAGTTCAAATGTCCTTACAGGAAAAGAGATGCATATTCTTATCAGATTTAGTGGAGTTCTAATGATATTCTCTGTGCTTGCATAACAAGAACAAAAATATACACCCTGTCATTGAAGAAATCCGAGTGCTTCCTCTGTCTAAATTCTCTGATGGAAATCATAGAAAAGTCCTTTACCCATCACTGATTTTCCTTCAGCAGCTGTTGCAGAAAGTGTTGCCACTGGGAAGTTAATTTTTTGTACAGTCAACCACCATGTAATAGGAGATGTGTGTCAGCAGGGTCCAGATACACATCACTAGTCTCCTTGTAATCCAGAAATCTTTAAATCATCACTCTCTAATGGAACAAGAAATGTGTATTCTAAATTCATAAAGATTTATAAACATTCACTGCTGCCATCTGACAGATTTATGCATCACCTGCAGTTCTCTCATTCTTCAGCTTTGTCCTATGAGCCGTGGGAAAATGATGTTCCTGCACCATTATGCAGGGCTGAGAAATCTGAAGAAGGTCAACTTACAGAGTCTGAGGGAACTAGATGACTAAGAATGAACCACAAAAGAAGAACAAGCCACTTAAATTGATAAATCACGAGACAAAAAAATTGCACAGGAGCTTGCCTTGTGGGTGCCTTTCTTGCCTGATATTTGACAGGGTAGTCACTGGATGCCTTTATTCCAGGGCAGAGGTAGTTCTGCGTGGCGCTGGAGCAGTGCACAGTGTTCTGGCTTTTGAATAGTCAGTACAAGACAAAAGGATTGTCAGAAAATCATTTTTCTTCCTCCTGTGGGAAGCTGATGTTTCATTACAGAAAGCAATGCTCTCTGCCCACACACAATATGTAAACCTCTTAAAAATGTTCTTTGGGCTGTTAGCATTCACTCCAGAAACTGGGAAGCATTTCCATTAAATTTCATTTTTTTAATGCGTTAGTCTCAGCATAACCCACAAATGAAGAGTCTGTTTTACCAAGGGAATTCACCCAGATATCCCTATATTGACTCCACTTATCTGTGTTGGACTGAAATGACACCAAAGTTTGATGTGACGAATGAAGAATCCATCATTTCCTGCAGGGAATTTGCTACAGTCTAATCATCTTCAGCCTTACAAAAAGTGATTACTAACTTCTAATAGGAAATGGTGTGGATTTAGCTTCCAGCCATTGGGGTTTGATCTGCATTCCTTCTCCAAACTGAGGAGCCTAATACTAAAGAGCCTAAAGTGCATCTAATACTTCCCCTCCATGAATTTTCTGATTTTCTATAATCAAAACACTTTTGATTCCGATCTTATGATGCAATAAAAGTATTTGGTGTCCTATACATTACTCAAACCTATCACTTTCTCTTCACAGAATCTTAAATCATCACCTCCCAGCATAGCTATGGATTGCAGGGTGTTATTCTCCTGAAAGCCTGTGCAGATGTGCTGATGCCGTGGGTCCAGGGCTCACAGTCACTAGACATCAGCTCCTTTATTTCTTGGCAGATGTGTTTGGCTCTGCTGGAAGATGTGTTGCTTACACAGTCCTGTGTCAGCCAGTGCCTCTCACTGCTCTGAATCCAGACGCGAATCCATCTATTTGAATCAGGAAGGGGGAACAGTGATGTGCCCACTTCACAGTTGCGTTCAGGAAATTGCTCTGCAACAGCATTAATTAATGGGTCATGGAAGAAATAGAATCTCTTTCAGCCTCTCGCTTAGTCCTGCTCCTGTCTCTTCATCATCTGCCAAGATTGGTTTTGTCTATAAACAGTAACAATGATGGGGTTTGGTGTATTACACAACCACTTATTTAGGTGTGAAAGCAGGTCTGGTTGAGAGCTGTGCAGGGTTTGCTGTTGGTGTTGAGATCCCTTAATGTAAATTGTCTTCAGTTTATGTGTCTTCAGTACACAGGGATAGTCTTGCCCAGACCTGAGGCCCTGTGGCACTGAGTGGTTCATGCAAACCTTATTTTGTCATGTCTCTTTTGCCAAGGATGTGTAGACCTGGACAAAGACCGTACTAACAAACGTACACAGAGTGTGAGTGACACCTTGTGAAGCAGGTGATTGCTGTTACTCCTATCATACAGCTCAAGAAACTGGCACATTCATAAAAGGAACTGACAACACCTAGGTGGGGCTGAGTTGATAAGGGGCATTGGGTTTGCTAATTTCCACAATGTCCCTGCTCATATGTCCAGCCACCTTACTCTGAAAAACAGATTCAGAAATGGAATAAACCAGCATAAACTGGCTCCTCAGGACAGGAGTACATCAGTGTGTGTCTAACAACGGGAGTTTTCTGGCAGGATCTTGGTTTCAGACTAGATTCCTTGGGTTTCACAGAGATGAGACCACAAGTGTCATTACTTATAGAGAAGTAAGAAATGGGTTTGCAATGCATTTATGGAAGAATTCATTAATGAACATAATTTATTTACTCCTAACAAAAGAAAACAGATGTGCTGAGGTTTTCTCAGTGTGTGTGTGTGAACATACCATTCCAAAAGTCTTCTGTTGTGTAAATCAGAAGAAAACACAGTGGCAGTGCCAGGTGGTCAATAAGAGATTATATTAAGCAAACAGCAAGTGTCTGTGAAATGTATTTCTGCTTGACGATCCAGTGGGTAACTGTAGATAGCTCCAGAAATCTGTGCTCAGTTTTAGCCTCCACTATTAAATTGGGTAAGCTACCAGCTACAAGTAATTTGTAATTTTAAATTAGTACAAGGCTCATGACATTTCTCTTTTGGGA
This sequence comes from Rhagologus leucostigma, assembly GCA_013397725.1. Classification (NCBI taxonomy): domain Eukaryota; kingdom Metazoa; phylum Chordata; class Aves; order Passeriformes; genus Rhagologus; species Rhagologus leucostigma. The sequence continues at coordinate 1,613,039 of VZTD01000783.1, read as the reverse complement.
CTGTTCCAGTGAGTGGTTTGCTGCCATCATGTTCACATTTAAATAGGTAAAGCTGCTTTGGTCAAACTCTATTTATCAGTTCCCTGTTCTTACTGTTTCCTTAGAAGCCAAAAATGAGATTGAAAAGGAGTGCAAAGACAAATTTTTGCTGGTAAGTCTTCATGTTTTCTGAGTTTTTGTTATTTCAGTTTAATTCTGGTTTTCACCTGGGGAGATGCAAAAACTCCAGGAATTAGTGTGTTACTTGCCAACTCCTCTGGACTGGAGAAAGTGATTATTAGATGTAAAAACAGAGAAAGCTGGGTGGAAGTTTTAAAATGTATTGCTGTGCTTCTGTTAGCTAGAATTATCTCTGCTACCTGCCAGCTTAAGTCGTTATGTGGAAAGGAAAGCAGAACAAAAAGAAACTGAAAGAAAGGGGAAATTCAGGGACATATTTGCCACCTTCATGCAGTGGGGATGACCTGTCCTGTGGCTGTGTTACCCCCTTACCCTTCCAGTCCTGTTTTTGTGATCAGATTGGACCAGAACAACTTTTATCTCCTCTGCTTTCGAAATTTGTTTCTCAACGTTCTGTGGTAGGTGAAGAGATGAGCAGTAGCGGACTGGGATGAAAGGGAAACAAAGAAATGGGGAAGCAAGGCTGATGCCTCTGGCTCTCCTCAGAAAGTGGACTCATTATCAGGAGGCAAGGTCCAGTGTGATTCTCCCTCAATCCGAATCACATTTATGTATTTTTCTAGACATTTCTACCATTGCAGTGCCTGGAGGAACCTTAACACAGTTACCTAATTGTTGCATCATTCCCCTGATCAATGGGAAACCTGGGTGTGAATCCTTGAGGGAAATCATGGCAAGTGGGTCTGTACACAGCTCTTCTCTGTCTGCCCTTCACCAACGTGAAGAGCTCGAGTGGATCAGAGGAGGCCATGAAGATGATCAGGTGGTGGAGCACCTCCCATATGAGGACACGCTGAGAGAGTTGGTTTTGTTTAACTTAGAGAAGAGAAGGCTCCAAGAAGATCTTAGAACACCTTCCAGTATTTAATGGGGGCTTACAGGAAAGATGGGGAAGGACTTTTTCTCAGGAAGTGTAGTGACAGGGCAAGGGGTAATGTCTTCAGACTGAGAGTAGGTTTATATTAGGAAGAAGTTCTTCCCTATGAGGGTGCTGAGGCCCTGGCACAGGTTGCCCAGAGAAGCTGTGGCTGCCCCATCCCTGGGAGTGCTCCAGGCCAGGGTGGATGAGGCTTGGAGCAACCTGGGATAGTGGAAGGTGTCCCTGCCCATGGCAGAGGAGTGGAACTCAATGATCTTTAAAATCCCTTTAACACAAACCATTCTATGATTCTATGAATATGATTATTTTCACAGAAACATCTATGGAACAGGAAATTACCCAAGGAGAGAAAAATAAAATCAGATTATCTAGTCTGTGATTCCAACATTTATAAGTATATTTTGATTGTGAATAGGAAGGCAGCAGGCGAGTGCCAAGAGACAACATGTAATCAGGTAGTGCAGGAAACTGAGCTCTCAGATAAATACTCCTCTTGGGCATCTCCATACTCCAAAGAAAGGTCAGATCAGGAAAACTGTTCAGAGAATTCATTCTCTGTTTTAGTCAATATAGTGCCCTACATCAAAAATATGACCTGCTTTTGTTTCTTCATTTTTAACTGTTTTCAGTCTTTGCCCAATTTCATTTTTCTCTCTCCTCCCACCAGCCCACGTTGTTAGAGGCAAAGGTTGCTGAGAGAGTCCTGTAGGAAATGATACCACAACACTCCAACAGCAGTGTAGTTTAGTGGGATACTTCACACAAAGAAGGATTAATTTGCATAAAACACAACTAATTTCACTCTCTCACACTCACTAGCACTAAGAGGCTTTTATTTTAAACAGCTTGCCCATGATTCAAGCATTAAGGCACCTGTTACCAGGGAGTCTGTCCAGGGTTGTTTGCAGTGAGTGGAGGACAAGGAAATCGACTTTTGAGACCCTCCCCACATTTCCCAGCTTCTTCTTAAGTGTATGCTGGTGCTTTGAGATACGTCTTGTTATGCCAGTGAGGAGCTGACAGTGATTAACCTCTTTATCCTGACCCACCTCTGTGAGCCATCGGGATTTAGTCACTGTCTCTGCTCCAGAGGTGCTTGTCAGGAGAAATTGCAGGAGGTTATGTGCTGGGATCTCGATGACCTGCTGCCGTAGGTGTCAGCAGCAAGCGCCGTTTGGCACCTCTTCTTCTTCTGGTGTTTTGTTCCTTTGCCTTCACGCTCAGCCTTGATTCATATCGGTATAAACATTTTTTTTTCTCCAATTTGTCACAGCTGTAGAACTTTCCTGGGCCTCTGTTTTCTAATACATCGTAGGCATGTTGGTACATGCTGACAAAAAGAGGTGATAGCTACCTCTTATAATGCGTAATTTTTCACCTCCCAAATCTCACAAGCTCTTGGTATTGCCCCAGGTATTTCAGCAATATATTACAGTAGACGTTCCTCTTTCCTGGCTCGGGATTACAAAGGAATATTACAGTTTACTTCCTTCCACATAATGATTTTGCCTATAAATTTTAATCTGATCCAATCTTCATATTTTCTCTATTTTATTGGATTCTGGTGAGAGTTATCATGTGTCTTGCTACTTTCCCATCCTCTTTCATTCAATTTATATAATTCCTGTTTATACAAGACAAACCAAAAAAGGTTTGAAAGGAAAGGAAAAAGGTAGGACAGACAAAAAGAAATCTTTTTAATAATGGAAAAAACAAGTACTGAGTTCACTTTAAAGTATTACTCTAAGTACTCTATTTGCATATTCCAATGTTTTCGTTCCCCTCGCTTTGGTGCCTGATGGACCTAATTAACTTCCCCATCCCAAACACCCTGGGGCTTATTGAGAAGCCTTCTGAAGTCAGGGACCCCAAACCTCCATTTGACTGTTACTATTTTCCATTTCCTTTAACATTCAATTAGTCATTTCTGTATTTCTTGTTGAAGAATATTTTAGTCATTACTTACATACACTTAAATGTCTATATATATACTCAATTTATATATATTCGTAACGTATATTTACACACTGTATATACATATATAAATATATGTATGTGAAGTGAATCTATGTGTAATATCACACATATTTGTACTCTCTATATTTATAAATAGAGGAATCTGCATATTTTTATCTATGAACACTCCTGGGTCCAAAGGAATGGGCAGCCAAACAGCTCTTAGATCATGTGGGCTCCTGACATGTATTTTCTTGGATAAAAGCTGTCCTTAAATGACTAATATTGAAAAAAAGGAGGAAATGTAGAGGGGGCTGTTGTGACTGTAAACACAACCCATGAAAGTAAAGCAGATGATTCTGCCAGAGATCTCAAAGGTGTGAGTACAAATCAAAAAAGTTCAATTAGAGGGCACTAAAAAAAGTGCAACCATGACATCTAGATAGAGGAATTTTAGGGTTTACATGAATTTTTACAGAATAACAACCACTCATGACGGACGGCAAGGACATCTGTAAATTGCATATAAGAGCATAAGAACATTAACTCGTTGAACAGACTTCTCTCTTCAAATATCTGCTGAATTGGTCTCTTTGGTGTCCTTTACTGCTACAAATGCAAGCAGTTCTTTCAGATTATGAAAGGAAAATATACCTGGAGGAAGGAGTGGATGAACACATGGAACGCCTGCGGGATGCAGGGGTACATTGGGGGCCAGACCATAATTCATCCCACCTCAGCCTGCGCAGATGGAAACCAGAACCTGTGTGTGGATGGGGACACAGAGCAACGTGAGCTCCTGCAAATCCCAAAGAGTCACTCTGCCTCTGGGGAGTTTTAGTTATTATCACAAATTTCCGGAATCTTTTCCAAAAAGTGAGGTGGGACCTGTCATCTGGCCCATAGTAGGTACCACAAATCTCTGTACACTTCTTTCTACACAGCTTCAACAGAGCTCAGGAAATGCTGGGCATGAGATCGAAATTGTCTATAGGATTTAGCATCTTCCTTTTTTTCTGTGTGATTTTTGGGTTTTTTTAGCAGGGTTAGTAGAAAAAAAATAGAGGAATGAGGCCAATGGAAAAGAACAATGCAGGAGATTTAGAAGGAGGGTAATGCATCCAATTATAATTTGAATCCTAAACAGTGTGCTGTTAAGTGTAACTGCAGTCTGGCACTACTTTTAATTCATTTTTTCAGGCCTATCAAGGAAAGCAGGCTAAAGTACACAATCTATTTTTTCACTTGGCATTTCTGTATCCATCAAACCATTTCAAGTAGCCTGAGAGTAATTTCACATTATGACCATTTCCCTTTAAGTTAGGCCAACTCAAGTGTGGAGAATTAAAATTAATTATTCAACAACAACAAAGGCTGAAATGTGATCAAATTTGGCTGGTTTGTTGGTTTGTTTGTTTTTCTCCTCTCCAGGCACTTCAATTCCCCAGGCTCTGTCCTCCTCTTGTGTATGGCATTTTGAAAGGCAATGACAGATTGTAAATTCAACCCAAGGTTGCTGAACCGTTCAGCAGAGTCAAGGGAGGCCTGATGAATTCCTTTCATGTGTCCTGCATAAGTGTGTATTATACACTCGTTAAAAATGTGATGGCCTGAAGTTTGTTGCAGTTTTGGTACAATAAATCATTGTTCCTCTGTTGATTTGGAAAATCTCTGTGCCTCCTGTGAGCTGCTAAAGTGCTGCTGTGCATAATCGAGTATCCTTGAGGTGAGGCAAATCCTGATTGTATGTTTGTGGTGCTGACAACAAACTTCTTCATCAATGTCATCTTCAGCAATGTGGGGTGTGAATAAAGGTGTCCAGGGCTGCTTGAGATGCTGTGGGGTGTCCAGGACAGCCACGTGTGGCAGTGAGATGTGCCCTGGGCTTGTAGTACATCAATGCCACTGGCATGGCCACTGCAAGTTGTTTCATCCTGTGATAGACCTCTTATTATCCCTGGCACTCTGGCATTTCCCTAAAACAGTTGGTTTACAGCAGCAGAAATTGGAATAGGAGAACTTCAGATAGCCTCTGCAGAGATGCTGAGGAGTGCAGGCTTTGTGCAAGGTTTTTTTCTGAATTCGGGTCCTGCAGTTCTGGCAGAAAGGTGAGCTCCTGTCTCTTTCCCTAGGGGGATTATACAGTGTGTGCACAGAAACCTCTAGGCCTCAAGTTTAACACCTGCTTCCTTTCACAAAGCTTGTGGTTGTCCTTGTCCTTTTAGTGTGTTTTCACTGAAAAAGGAAAAAAGGGACCTGGTTAAATCTGTTCTCCATATGTTTGTTTAGAACAAGGAGAGTTTTAGGAAGAAAATTGGCTACTCTGAGCTTTACCAGAAGTTGTGCTTCAATGCTTAAATTTCTTCCTCGCATTGGAGAAATGAGGGCTTCAGGAAGAACATACAGCACCTTCCAGTGCCTAAAGGGAACTTACTGGAAGGCTGGAGAGGGATTTTTCACAAAAATGTGGAGACAGGACAAGGGGAAAGGATTTAAACAGATAGAGGGCAGGTTTAGATCAGAGATTAGGAAGAAATTCTTTACTATGGGGGTGGTGAGGCCCGAGAACAGTTGCCCCATCCCTGGAAATGTTCAAGCCCAGGTTGGACAGGGCTTGGAGCAGCCTGGTCTAGTGGAAGGTGTCCCTGCCCATGGCAGGGGGTCGGAGCTGAGTGATCTGTTAAGGTGCCAAACCATTCTATGATTCTGTGATTTTCAGAGGACTTAGTAGGTGAACTGGCTGTTCCAGAGGTCAAAGCACACCCTGGAATAACACATGGACATGTCCCTGAAGGGCACATAGATGTGGGAGAGTTGGTCCCTTGAGTCACCAAGGGCCCAGGGTGGGACAGGAAATACACCTGCACCAGTAAGTTAAACACTGTCAGGACACATTTTTCAATCCATTTGCCAAGTTTACGGGGGTACAGGAATCCAGTTTGGTCTATAATAGCTCTGTGTTCAGCACATTGCTGAAGGCTGGGGAAACTGAGGCACAAACCCAACAGGCCTGGGCAGGTGACAAAACTGGTTTTTGTCAGGGTGTTTTGCTATTGGTATTTACAGGGGGACACAGCTGGAAAAGTTGTTGTGTTTTCCTGGAGTGGTCTGTGGGTTAAATGCCAGCTGAGGAACACTGCAAATATCTGTAAATATTTAAGCCTGGGAAGAAACAAGTCGAGGGACCACGATGAATAACCATTAGGAGTAAAGCAGAGGACAGTGTAGGCTCTGTATCAGGAGGTTTCCGTGGGAAGTGCTGGACTTCTTCTGATGGGAATATTTAATGATTGGACAGCTTATGCTGCAGAGACTGAAGAGGTACTGGAAGAAACACTTCATTACTAACCATGCCTGACATGACATGCTAGTGGGAGAGATTATTATTCCAAGCAGGTTTTTCTTTTCTTTTTTTTTCTTCTTTTTAACTTACTTCTTGTGTATGTTCATTATTTGCTAGAAGGCAGAATGACTTCGGAATCGTTCAGGCTATCTGAAAGCTTCCCACAGAGATTTAACATCTCCTGGGTGGAGTTTGCCTTGTCCACACCACCAGAACGTCAATCTTCCTTCACCTGGAACCACAGTGGAGTATTTTAACTGGATGTCTTTATCAGATCTCTGCTGACAGCCTGTCAAAGCGTTCCTGGGGAATGACTCATTTGCAAATAGCTTTCCTACCTTTCCCTTCTCCCTTCACTCCCTGTCTCCTTAAATTGCGTGCTATAAATAGTGCTTGAAGAAGCAGAGTTTGAGAAGCAGTACATTTCATATAAATCAAGGGTAGGATGTTGCCAGGGCTGGAATTTCCTGCAGAAAAAGATGGATCCAAGCTCATTTTTGTACAGTTTTGAGTACGGCTGTCATAGTCCATCACATCAGTGACCTCTCCTGGCTGCTGCCACATTTGTGGTGGTGGATGGTTATCTCACTGACCATTTTCCACGTCATTCCTAGGAGGAAATTTTCTTTCCAATACTGAATATTTCTCGTTAAGCCATTTAGCATCTGTAGTATGTGAAGATTGATCTTATGAATTTTTATCTTACACAATGTGGGAATCACACTGTAATCAGTACCAGGAAACTTATTTGATGCTGGCTGTTAATAATGCCCTGATGTGATTTCTGAGATCATGACAGGTTGAAGATTAAATTCCCACGCCAAGGAAAAGTCTCCCAAACTTTCTTTGCATTTCGATGCTTCTGGTTTCAAGTTCAAAGCCTGTGAAAAATTGGTTTCTATTGAAATTTTTTTTGCATCAGAGATCAAGAACAAGCCAGTTTGTATTAAACACATTTCCAGAGGATGTGAATTCTGTATCAGTGGAAAAGGAGTGATGTCCAGCAAAGGGCTTCCCATATTCCCCTCTGACTTCTTTTGTGTTCCTCCCTAACCTTTGGCTCATCTCCTTGCACCACTTTGGAGGAGCCCTAACACACAGGTATTTCCAAACTGAGACAAATCATCCCCCAACACTCAGCTCTCTCAGATCTTTCATGCTACTAATGGTGCAAGATTGGACTAATCTTTTCTCTCTCACACATCCACGCTCTGTAAATTAACTTCAAATGATTTGGAAGAGCATAAACCAGTCTGGCACTGCTCTCATGAATATCTGATCAGCCTAAAACACTTTGAACCCAGGGACTCTGCAGAAGCAGAGACTTGCTTTTAGTGTTTCTGAATTTGCTATATGGAAGTTATCAGAAAGAACAATGCAAAGAATCAAGAAATAACCAGTATCTGTTATCTCCATACAGCAGCAAGAATTCTGCCAGTGATGGAGCTCCCTGTATGTACAGGCTATGAGAGCAGCTAATTGAAGCGGCCAGACATGAATTAAAAATATATTAACTTATCCATATCATGGCTTTCTCGCTTTATAACCAGTTTTACTGGGCAAAGGTTAGCTTTAGCCTTAGGAGGTGAGTTTTCCTCTGTAGTCAGCGGAGGAGGAAAGGGCAATTTAGAACAAAAGGCTGACAGAGGTGCTGATAAATCAGCCTGAAGCTGTTTAAAAAGAAAGAGGGGATGAAAGCTGATAAACAGAGAACCAACACATGATTTGGCTTTATGACTGCATTTCTTGTAAAAATGCCATGCCTCTAGTCAGAATTTAAGCCTTTACAGGGCAGGGGGATTTTTTTTCTCTTCTGCCTCTGTGCTCAGCATCTACTGCCAGAACTGTGTCCCAGAAAATAGTAGAGGTGACATTAAAAGACTGCAGGACCACAGCAAGCTGTGCTCATTCCACTGCCCAAAAATATTATGTTGAAGTTATGTCTGCCTGTATTCTGTGATCAGACAACTGACCACAGTAAGAGGATGTGCTGTTAGCAAGGATGATTTCATGTTCTCAGTTACCTGGTTGTAACTCTGGTGCCTAAACATAGATGTCATTGCCCTTGGAGATGCTGTGTGGTAACCCAGCAGAGTTCTGTGCCAGAGAAGCTGCGTCTGCCCCATCCCTGGAAGTGTTCAAGGCCAGGTTGGATGGGGCTTGGAGCAACCTGGGATAGTGGAAGGTGTCCTTGCCCGTGGCAGAGAGGACTGGAATGAGATGGCTTTTAAAGTCCCTTCCAACCAAAACCATTCTGATTCTACGAACAAGTGAAAAAACATTTTTAGTCATATGAGTGAATTTTCTAGAGTTCAATGAAGGCACTCCTGACCCTCCCTCGCCCCTTAAAAAATTGTTGCTTGAAAATACAGTTTCTGGTTGTGGCTTCTGTCTGGAAACCAGCTCATCACAAAAGCAGAAGCAGCCACAATTATTTTTCTTCATCTTTGCTGGAAGAAAGATGATCTGCTTTCATGTTGAACAAAATTTAAGTTCCATCACTGTTTGGGGGCAAGGGTATTTTCAGATTTTAAGTATGTAGACTTGGTGAGAAATCTCAAAAAAACAGCTTGACAAGGGACAGGATCTGGCCCTTGCACAGGGACAATTTTAGCAGAGGCAACGCTGCTGCTGCTGCTGCTGCCAGTAAATAAAGACCAGCATGGAGGCAGGACATTCACTGAAAAAACAAAGCACCATGAATAAAATCTAGAAAGGTGAAGAGTGAGGGAGGTGAGAACACTGGTTTGCTTACTAAGCAAGGAAAGCAGATTGAAAATAAATGGTAAATTTTAGAAGCTGCTGAGACCAAATCTGGAGGCACAAACAGCTCTAAAAATTTAGTGAAGGCTCCTTTGAGCAAACATGGTCACAAATGAAAGAGGGAGGTGAAAGTGTTCAAAAGAGGCTGTATTTCACTATTTCAAAGTGTTTGTTCAGCCACAAATTAAGATAAATGTGAATGAGATATTGTTGAAAGGATATCATTGCTTAACAAGTGGTGGAAGAAAGGGATTTTTAATCTGAATTTTTAGAAGTCTGAAGAGACACAAGAATGATGTTATATGGAGGCATTTACATTGTAGGTAGAGAATGTAAACAGTCTCATAAATGACTTGGAGATAATTTGAAGAAATTCTTCCCCGTGAGGGTGGTGAGGCCCTGGCACCGGTTGCCCAGAGAAGCTGTGGCTGCCCCATCCCTGGGAGTGTTCAAGGCCAGGTTGGATGGAGTTTGGAGCAACCTGGGATAGTGGAAGGTGTCCCTGACCACGGCAGGGGGTTGGAACTCAGTGGTCTGCAAGGTCTATGTCAACCCAAAATGTTCCATGGTTCAGTGATTATTTGTTTGACTTAACAAGGAGTTAATTCTTTAGAGAGTTCTGCGGGCTGGAGTGCAGCTCATTCATTTCTATGGTGTCCACATTCTTTTTGTTGTACAGAAAAGGACAATTCACCAGCCAGAGTAACTGAACTGTTCCTGGTAGGATTCAGCCCATGTGACTCTGCACATCATTGGAGAATGGGTTTGACTTCATCTGTCACCAGCAGAGACAGAGAGTGGCATTTGCAGGTAGCATGGACATCAGGGACAGCAGAGGTGGCTGTTCCCTCTCGCCTGCCAAGACTTTCCTCTGTATTCTTCTTATTCCCCTGAGAGATGTATAATTCTGCTGACATTTCCTATAAGGAAATCCTTTTCTTTTTGCTTTTTGCTGACAGCATCATGTCAAGGCAAATCGGAACAGATCATGCTTTGTGGCAGAAAGATAAAAAGTGAAAAGGCTTTAATTAATGTTAAGATATTTCAGGGAAAAGAGAAAGTGTAAGACTCTAGATGAAAACTCAGTATGTCAGTCACAGTGTGGTTTACGCCTTGGTTCCACAATCCTTTTCTGATTTGGGATTTGGAGTCAGTGATGAGGTCATAGATTTCTCTGATGAGGATGATTTTTTAATTGTCACCCTGGATCAGATTGAGGATCTAGTAAGAGCATTGTCTGTCTCCAGTTAACCTGACTGCAAGGGAAGTGTGCAAATCCATGTTGGATGTTGATACAACATTTCTGTGGTCAGGCACAGTTTTCTCTGAGTAGCTAGTGTCTAGTTTAAGACTTGAAGCCTGAAGGCTTTTATTTAGGCTAAAGTTCTTTTTTAGAATTTTGGTTTTCATCTCAAAACTTTGGCTATTTTCCTTGTAGATGAAAAATGAATTTCAGTGGGATTTGTATCTGGCCAGTTCTTACTTTAGTGGTGCCTTGTGACAGTCTGTTCCACTGTGGCAAGTGGTTCATTGTCTGAGAAAGCTTTTATTTCCTCCTACATTGTATTTTCCCTTTGCCTAGATCAGATTTCCTTTTATTTCGTTTTGTTATGCAAAAGTCAGCAGAACTCTCTGTCACCTTCATATCCCAGTTGGTTTTGACTAGGAATATTTCAGTGCTAAAATGTGGAGGAACAGAGAACTCAACACCTTCTACAGCCAACCCTGAACACTCTTTCAAGATAAGCTACATCTCGTGCTTCTTGAAAATCATCCTGCTTTCTGCTAAGTGTGTCTAGTTCCCTCCAGCTGGGATGGAAGCTTATTAATTTTGTTTTCTACAGTTGCTCCACCATCTGGTGCATTTGTACCATGCATTTTCTGGTCTGATTGAAAGAACTTCGAGAAATTTGTTCCACACTGCACCAACCTTGAATAAGCTCAATTTAAGCCATTTTTTAATATGTTTACAGGTATCTGCAGCTTCCTCTCCTTGTCAACCTGAAACTTTGCACATCAAAGCAAGAGGCTGTGCTGTTTTGAACTATTAGCGCATCTTTAAGAGCACGTATCCTCAAAAAGTTATACAGTTATACACTTACAGCTACTTCTAAAGTTCCCAGAGATTCACTTCACATTTTCACCCCAGAAAGATTCTGGACTCAAAACTGACCACAAACCTCGATGTCACTTGATTCAAAACTCCCAGAATCACTGAGTTCTGCAGTTGTGAGAGATTCATTTTAGATGGCAAAGCCCAGAAAGAAAAGATTTTGGGATCATGTCTCCTGCGTGTGCTCTGAGCTGTCTGCTCACCCAGGTAACTTCTGTGTCTGTATCACAGCTGATGGAATGACAGAGGTCTCAAATATATTAATCTCTTGTTATTTTTATTAAAATAGGTGGAAGAATAGAGATATTATTGAGCTGTCAGACGGAGCAGAGAGATTTCATGACTGTCCCTCCTGAAGTGGAGTATATCAGAAGAGCCAAGCCCTCACAACTCATAACACGACCTGCATAAACAATGGTTCCTCTGTGCACACAACACACCACTAAACTTCTGGTTTAGAGAGTTGCTCACAAGCAGCCCAAACCCTAAATATGTAAAAATTTCAGACATGAGGTGGAAAACAAGAAGAACCAACCCCCAGAAATCCAGTGTGTTTACCATTCATTTAAAGTCTCATGTTATTTAGCCAAACCTGTGATAGGAGCTGGACTTTGATGATCCTTGTGGGTTCCTTCCAACTCAGGATATTCTAGGATTCTCTGATTCTGTGGGGAGGATGGAAAAAACTGATGTCTGAATGTTGAATTCTGGGAATCTGCGTCACCGAATTGCTCTAATTTAACATGGAAATGCAATGCTGCATTACTGTACTTTATGGCTGAGGCAGCCCAAAAATAGGATGTGTTGAGGAGAACAGGGAAGGTGAAAAACATGGAAGACATCTCTGAAAGAAGAAAAAAAAATGTAATACTCCCAGGGCTACCCAGAAGCTCTTCAAATTCATCTGACAAATAATCCTACACAAGGACAAGACATTATTGCCACACTGTGTAACATAAAGTCTCTTGCTAAGATTTGCACAATTCACTGCCTGATCCTGGCAAAATGCTCTCCTATGTGCCAGGAAATCAACATGTATTCAGCAGTGACTATCAACAATATCTGATTTGGAGTTTTTATATATTTTTTCTTTCCCCAGCAGCACAATTAGATGTTCATTATATTCTTTCCACTCCTCTAATGAAGCAAACGAAGAGTTTGATCTAGTTACAGAAGGGCAGTCACATAAGCAGCTAAGTTAGGCAAAGTCCAATTCAGGCTAAATTCCCAATTTATTTATTTGACTTCAGAGCTCCCCCACGAGACATTTCCATGCCTAGAGTTCATCTCATGGTATGACAGATGCTAGTCCACGCTGTTTTTTATATCCCTGGGATTTTGGTCTGTAAACTTGTGTTTTCAGTGCAAGTTAAACATTTGAAGAGAATGCTGTGGGGAATAGGTTTTGGCTACTCTTCCACATCTGCCCTATGGAGCTGGGGAAATATTTGCAAGGTTAACTTCAGTAAAGGTTGGGAAGCATTCAGATGGTGCAGGGATGGGAAATAGATAAATAAACTGTGTAGGGAGATGCACAAATTGCATTTAACAGCTGAACCAATGAATCAGTGTTGTTAGAATACATTTGATTTTCTGTGTGCACAGCAATTAAAGGAAATAGCTTGCAGGTGAATATAGAGGGGATAGATTCAGGTCTCTGCACAACAATAATGGCTGATATAATGAAGATCTAATGAGAACAAAAATTGAGATTCAGAGTTACAGATGGTGTTCCTTTCCATCACTATGTGGGACATTATTTTCTTCAAGGATCTGCGGTATCATTTTTCTGTGGTGCTTTAGAGCAGACCCAGCTGTCAGCAGGACTAGATATATAAAATGGCTGGGGAGTGTGCTAGGTGATTATACCATCCAATTTTAGCTGCCTAAAAGCTAAGAGCCCTTTCTAAGTCAGCTGTCTGGTGTCCCTGTAGATTTGGTGGAAATAAAGACACCTCGAGAAGACAACTAATTTTGTCTACTCTTAGCCCCCAACTCAAAGTTTTAAGTCCTGAAAAACCTGCAGAATTTCTGCTTAACTTTGGGGACAAGCCATCTCAGGTTTTTTTCTCTGTTTCATTTCCGCAAATGGGCATGTGGATAATTTCTACTCCACATCTGAAAAAAAAGGACAGGACAAGAGGAAATGGCCTCAAGTTGCACCAGAGGAGATTTAGATTGGATATAATGAAAAATTTCTTCCCAGAAAGGGTTGTCAAGCACAGGAACAGGCTGCCCAGGGAAGCAGTGGACTCACCATCCCTGGAAGTGTTCAAATAATGTGTGGATGGGGCGCTTGAGGACACAAGTGGTGGGGTGCTGGTTTGGCAGCTGGACTTGATGATGATCTCAGAGGTATTTTCCAACCTTAAAAATTCTGTGTATTGTTCATGAGGATGAAGAAACTGGGGAGTCTTTCAGCTATCCTCTCTGTGGTCATTTATCTCAGAACATACACAAGCAAGGGTCAGTGACCACAAAGTTTGAATAATTATTTTCTGACTCAGGGCAATGGTTGGAGTATTTCCGTGAGATGTCAGAGACAGGTTAAAAACTTATATTTTTATAAAAATGTTATTATCCTGTTATTATTTCCAGAGATCACACACCTTGTACCACTCTGATCAACAACAGACCTAAGCAAATACGAACTTGGCGTGGCTGCCTGTGTGTTTGCTACAAAGCTAAATTCTTCCTTGGCCAAGTACCTCTTCTTCACAAAAGGTCTCCTTCTGGCCCAGTGCTGAGAAAGCTCCAGCTTTCACTTTCGTGAGCAGCTGCTGCAGACTGAAAACCTGTGGAGATGCTGAACTCTTCAGCTGTTTTGTGGCAGCTCTGTTCACCTTTTTGTGGCTGCTGCTCCCCGCTTTTCCTTGGGTCTTTTGGGCTCTGACAGGCTGCTAAAGAGCTCAGAGATGCAAGAGCAGGGTCTTCAGCATCTCTGTGTTCTTCAATTACCAGCTGGAGCTTCACTTTGGCTCCTTTTGCCCAATGGGAGGCTGTGGGTCTCAACCATGTGCTGTGCACCTTCTGAATGGTGTCTCTGTATTGGCTCTTGTTGGCTCAGCTGGTGGGGAGCCCATGTTTGGATCAGCCTGAAAAGCTGCTGTTGTTTCCTTTCCGGGATTGCAGGCATCAGTTTCTGACATTTTTTAATCCCTTACAGTGATGTCTCAGCGGATGCCAAATGAAGCACTGCCACATCTGCAGCCTTTTCTGCCTTTCCCCTCATCTGTGTAGGTTCTCACTGTGGTGTTTTGGGTTCCTCCCAGGGCTCTGCCTCCCCCTCCTCCCCTTTAGAGCTGTGAAAACATTTTTGCAGCTCAAGCCATAGCAGCAGATGGTTCTTTACTTTCATCATCATTGTTGCAGTGTGGTCTCTTTCCCAGATTCTGGAACTGTCAATTTCACACATCTTGTCCTCAGCATCTGTTAGGATGCAAAACCAGTGGCAGGTCTGAAAACTGTTTATGTCCTAAGTGCAGAGCTCACTGCCAATCTCAGTGCAAACCCTGGCAGAGGACTTCTCCTGAATTTTCACGTGTGCTCCAAAAATATCTCCAAAACCTCTGAGGTCCAACTTTTAAATTATCACTATTTTGGAAAAAAATGCAGAATCCAATTGAATTTTCTTTTTTACAAGATCACCTCATAACACAGGGATACCAATACATATTTTTTCCTGGTTTTCATTTCTTTCTGCTCTGCCTCCAGCCTGACCTTGTGCACAGCCACTCATGCTTCAAGGTCTCCGTGATGGAGCATGGACTTAGCCTGGGGCCTCAAACCCTTCAGATAGACACTTGCAGCACAGACGTAGCCACAGCCATGTCGAGATTTACCTGCCCTGGCTGGACTGATTCATGGCCACAGACATTTCAGGGTGTGCTGCTCCCATGCGGACTCATCCACAGGTCACTGTCCCTTCGACACAAGTTCACGCTGGAGCTCCAGGATGTCCAGTAAAACAGCACAGAGACAGCAGTGACTCCCTGGCCCTCTGCCAGGGCAGCCACACCCCTGCTGCTGCTATCAGAGCATTCCCAGCACAGTCAGATGAGGAGCAGAGCAGCACCACAGCGAGGAGTAGAAGAAAAGAGCAGCCACTAACAAGCACCGGGCTTGAATAGACACTCAGGCAAACGAGTCCCATGACAAGCACAGGAGCTGTCAATTAACAGCTAAACAGCAATAACAGCTCGATCCAGCATATGCCAATCAAGTCTGTTGCTATCTGGAACCCTCCAAGTCCCGTGCTGGGTGCCAGAAAGGGCTGTTGTAGATTAACCCCAGGAAGCAGCGCAGCCCCGCACAGCCGCTCGCTCATTCCCTGCTGGAGGGGTGGGGAAAAGAATTGGATGAGTAAAAGTGAGAAAACTCATGGGTTGACACAAAGACAGTCTAATAGGTAAAGGAAAAGCAAATGCAAGCAAAGAAAAACATGGAATTAATTCACTGCTTCCCGTGGGCAGCAGGTGTTCAGCCATGCCCAGCAAAGCCGGGCTCCATCACACGTAAGAGTGACTTTGGAAGACAAATGCCATCATTCCAAACATGCCTCCCTTCCTGCTTCTCTCCCAGATTTATAGTCAAACATGGTGCAGTGTGGTCTGGAATATCCCTTGGGTCAGTCAGGGTCAGCTGTCCTGGCTCTGTCCCCTCCCAGCTCCTTGTGCACCTCCAGTCCACTCACTGGTGGGGTGAGGAGTAGAAAAGACCTTGGCTCTGTAAGCTCTGCTCAATAACAAAACCACCTCTGTCTTATCAGCACTGACTTCATTAAAAATCCATAACACAGCCCCGTACTATTTACTGTGAAAAAAATTAACCCTACCCCAGCCCAAACCAGCACAGCTGTCCAGGCTCTGAACTTCCCACAGCAGAACTGTCCTTCCTGAGGAGCTGGGCACCGGGCAGGCAGGAGACAAACTCATCTGCACTCCACTAATTGCAGGATGATTAATGGCCTGAGAACATGAGCCATACAGAGGTTTAACAACCTGTCAAAAGCTTGTACAGCTCAGGGGACCCACCTCAAGGGTTTAAGACGCTGCCATAACATTTCTTTCCCAGGGAGGGATTTTTACTCTCCCTCGTCCCATTCAGTGATCCTTTATTTCTGGTTCTGGGCTCCAACCCATCACGTGAAGGGGGTTGGCATCACCTATATCTTCCCCCCTGGAAAGGTTTTCCCCTCTGCAGTTCCTTAATACCAATTATAGCTGCATCAAGTCTGATTTAGCTTTCAGCCTCGCTGTTCTGCTTCTTTTGGGGCGATGAGCATGGCAATCTGTGAGCAAATAGCTGCCGTATGGAGAAGTATCATTTATGTAGAATAAAGACCCTTCAGATAAAGCAGATGCTTAAGAGCCTCAGTGAAGTGAACTGTTAAGCAAAGCTACCTTCCTTGGCAGGTTTATCAGTGCCTGGTGATGAGAAAACTCACCTCCATCAGATTAACCAACATTGTTGCTTTTTGCCTTTAACATCCTCCCCTTTAAAATAGCTTTTCAGCTCTATATGTGACTTTTTTATTCCTTTGCTTGCTGCTAATTTCGGGTGCTCACGAGGGGTAACTACCAGGAATTCAACTTCTCATATAATTTTTAAAATTATTTTTCATTGTGTGCTGTTTCCTTCCTGGTGCTGTAGGGATGATGGTTTTATTTCAGTACTTTGATTTTAAAAGTACATCCAAAATTTAGATTTAGAAAACACCCAGGCCAAAACCACACAGATTTTTCTAGAATATGTATGTGCTTTTCATGGGGGGGCAGGACTAAACCCAACCCTGTTAAAACGGAGTATTTTTTACTTGTCTTAAATACCGACTTGTTCCTCATTGCCCTGTGTGAAGAGCGAGGGTTTGCTTTTTGTCTGCTGTTTCCTGTCGCTGGAGAGTCTGGTAATACTGCTATCCTGAAAAAACCAAATTTACTCCTGATTTGCACTGAGGTAACTGAGACCAGAATCAAGCTCCGCATCTCCAGTGCTGGAAAAAAAAAAAGCTAAAAAAATGAGCTTTGCATGTGAAAATAAGTGTTTAAGGGTTTTACCCACAAGCTCAGGAAAAAGCAGGGGGTGGAAATGTTGAATGTGGTGAGCTCCCTGCAGACCACTTCCAACAGTGGGAGACCCTCTGGAGGAGGAACAAGCTGTCACGCAATTATTTACTCTGCTATTTATGAAATAAACCACACACATTTTCCTGCCATAGCAACTGGTGCAGCACTTGGTGTTTGCAATGCGTACCCAAATTCTATGAATCATCATTAAAATAATCATCTTTGTGACCAGTGCACTCTAGCAAGTGACTCATTAAGAGAACCACTGGAAAGTAATTAGCACACCAACTTGTTTGTATGACTGCATCTCCACAGAGGTCTCGTTCTTGTTGAGGTTTGGTTTAACTCCAGGGGAATTTTGCTTTCAGTGTAAAAACACTTGTTTCAATCAAGGTAATTAGCTGAGCAGTACAGTTTTGTGCACAGCGTTTCCACTAAACCATCCTATTTATCACGGGAGTAAATGAAACAGTTAGAGTTGGTTTTAGAGCAGCTCTTGGCAGTGGTCCAGACCAGGTTTTTTTCCTTTTTTTTTTTTTTTTAAATGTCTATGTTGTTTTCAGCTCGAGCATCTAAAATTGTATCTCTGTAGAAACCTCATTACCAAATGCTTCAGATGTAGAACTTGCTGCCTCAGGTGCTCGGCAGGTTCTTTGAGGACATAGCCATCTGTGACTTACTGTGGAATTCTTTTGGAAAGGAGCCCCTGACTGTTCCTGTGTCTTGGTGCAGCTGACATACATGGGAATGGATCAAAGTGCTGCTTGTTTGTGTGTACAATTGCCAATTTGGCGAATGCTCTTTTTTTCTGCCACATTTCAAACATTTTCTTTATCTGGATCCACTGGTGACTTCTGAGCCTGGTGTTTTCCAGCATTTGCTTAAGAAATATTTGTTGTTTCTAGGAGAGATTTATTTTGAGGAACTGGAAAACTCTTTCTATCTTCTGTGCAATGTAAAATCAAAGCCAGGAGCAGGAGTCAGTTGTTGAAATATAAGTGTTTATTGTTGTTTGGGCTGTTATAAGGCACTCCCCAGAAAAGTCTGACTTTCCCTTTGTCCAGTATTTTAACTACCAGCCCCAAATTGATATTGTGTCCCTTGTCCATGTGCAATCGGGGCAGCTCCAGATCTCCACTAACTATAAAGAGAGTTCAGATGGCAAATGTAGGACTCAGTTACCCCTGTGGGCATCTAGTGCCAGTTGAGTTGCCTTTATTATCTCCTTTCTGGTCACTGGATGCTTCAGGAGGGCTTCTGTCTCTTGTGTGTCCTCTGAGATGTCTGCCAGCACAGCATCAGTGTTTTGACTACCTTATTACAACTCAAATAGAATCATAGACTCACAGAATGATTTGGATTAAAAGAGACCTTCAAGATCATCTCATTCCAACCTCCTGCCATGGGCAGGGACACCTTCCACTAGACCAGGTTGCTCCAAGCCCCATCCAACCTGGCCTTGAACACTTCCAGGGATGGGGAGTCCACAGCTTCTCTGGGCAGCCTGTGCCATGGCCTGACCATGCTTATAGTAAAGATCTTTTTTCTAATATCTGATCTAAATCTACCGTCTGTCAGCTTAAAGTCATTCCCCTTTGTCCTATCACCACTTACTCTTAGAAAAAGTCTTTCTCAGCTCTCTTGTAGGCACTGGAAGGGGCTCTAAGGTCTCTCTGGAGCCTTCTCTTCTCCAGGCTGAACAACCCCAGCTCTCCCAGCCTCTGTCCATATCAGAGGTGCTCCAGCCCCCAGAACATCTTCATGACCTCCTCTGGACTCGTTCCCACAGGGCCATGTCCTTCTGATGCTGGGAGCCCCAGAGGTGGACACAGCGCTCCAGGTGGGACATGATGACTCCAGATTTCTGCATTTAGGCAGCTGGATCACAACCACACAGGTACCTTCCTTCAGACACCTGAAGTTAGGTGCCTCCTTCCCTCCTGTGGGGTTTCTCCCTGGCTCTCTCTGTTACTGGACTGACTGTTCCATTTGTCATTTCATGTAATTTTCATGGTACAGTGCTGAGTTCTTCAAGGATGAATATTTTCTGCGTGTTGAGGAGCAGTTCCTGTCGTGCAGCATGAACAGCCAACCTTCACAGCGTTGCTGGGGAGCGAATTCAGATGCTGTGAGCTGCGCACAAAATTAGTTTCTTTTAAGATAAAAAAGTATGCCTGTTACCTGCAATGAATTTATGCAGGCTCAGAACGATCCAGTTGCACTCATTCTATTTGATACTGGTCAAAGAAGTGACATGAATGCCTGGGAAATACAAATTTCTTTCATCAGCTGTACTTCTAGAATAATGGGGAGCTGCAGAATGTCACTTATAAGATGCTAATTATTAGACTAATGAGCTAGATGGTATCATCCTTTCGAAACACTCATGGGACACCCACGTTTGAAGGGATTTACAGACTAAGAAATGTCCAACTGTTCTACTTAAAGATCTGTTCCAGGAACTGACCACATTTGTTGCTAATGGCTGGAACTGAGCGTGTTGATGAAATAATGAATCAGTTAAGTACTTAATGCAGACATGATGTAAGATAATAACCCAAGGAAGAGCAAATGATGTACAAATGATCAATTTTTCTCAGATTTAAGCTGCCATTAATTAAAACCCATTAATTTGGATCTCAAATTGCTGCATTCAGGCACTTCTGCTCTAATCTACCAAACTGCCTTGAAAGAATTTTCTGGCTGATAAATCTGGTGTTCAATCAAGCCACTTAAGTGGTTGAAAGAGTTTTGTCTTGGTGAAAGACATGGAGAATCTAAGAATATAGTATATATCCCAGAGATTATACAAATACTCTATAAAGAAGCAGTTGATGTTAACAAGAGACCAGGTCCATCCAGTGCACCGGTAGTGGGTTGAGGTCCTTCTAGAGCTGAGATTTCTTATGGTGGCCACTGGAAGAACATGAAGGGGAGAGCAGGTGAAAATTGTTTGGACAATTATTTTTTTTCAGTATGAACAACAAAATATGCTGTAAATGTGAACATCTAAGTCTGTTGGTGGTTTTTTGTCCTTACCCCATTTAATGCTCTCCTAAGTCCTGGGAAAGTTGACCAAGTTGTGTTTCCAGACAAAAATTGAAATTTTTTTTTTTTCCATTTATTGCCACTTCTGTAAATTACTGCACTGCTAAAGTCATCCTTTTGGGCCATCCTAAAAGTGCATTTATTGGGAGATAATACTATCATCCAGAAACATTCCTTCATTCTGATTACAGCACTAAAACTCAAGGAGAAGAGTCATCTCACAAATGGACAATAAATAGTGGTATCAATCACTACAGAAATCAAACTTTGTGTTTTATGAAATATAGACCTATTACAGTGATGCAGGAGATAACCTGAGATATAATAATGTGTGTGATATCAGGACTAGAATAGGCTGAAAGACTGTCTAAAAACATAAACTTTCAGGAGCTGATGTCTTTCCCAAATCATGTCCTGAAGGAGACACTAGATTTTATGTCTCAGTATATGTCCAAACTGAACAATTCTGTGCAGCAGAGTTAAAAACATAGTTTCCCAATATAGGAATCTTATCCCCCAGGAGCCCAAAACTAGCATAAGTGTTGGTAGCTGGTTGTTTCTAAGCTGCACCTTGTTGTGGAGGATGCAAATAAATATTTGTAGAGGCACTTTTATTTGGAAGAGGTCATAAAATTTAGTATTTATTGCAGCTGCAAAATGCTGTTAACCAGCGGCCTGAGACTGAAAAAAACCAAACTTCAACTATGGTTTTAGATTTCAAATGGTCAGCAGATATTGGAATGATGCTGCACGAGAAGTCAGTGGCCAAATATTATGTTTCTGTTTGTAAGCAAGAGATAAATCAAACTAGTGAGCTCGGTATGCCAAAATTGAAACACAGTAGTAGATTACTCTATTCAATAGTGAAAGATTTTGTTGACCTTAAAGAGTGAAAAATTGTGTTACTAATTAAAATTAGTGATTTCTTTTGGTTGATGAAACATCAGTTCCAAGACAAGCATTTTTAGCCACAAATATTCTTCCCCCATAACCATAACTTGAACTAAATGTAATTCGTTCTGGGGTCAGGAGATCCAGTTGCTTTACAGGCAACCAGGTTCTGTTCCTGGAAAATTATATTTAGAAAAAAAAGAAAATAAGTTAGAGCTTCAATTCACCTTTTTATTCTGTTTTCTACACTTGTCATTTCTGCTGCACTGATTGTTTAAAGCATAAGCTGAGTGAAACCCACAACTTATTTCAAGCAGCAAAGCACTAACATTTTGTTTCATAATATTTATGTTCTGATTTATGGTGGTGCCATAATGTTACACTCAGTTGCACATCCAATTCCACTCTTTATGTTGCTTCTACGATTTACAGTGTTGGCATCTGAAGATGTAAATATTGGACTCCTGCTCCTCTATCCTGTGGTAGATTCTGCTCGTGATGAAGCTTCTGCCTCTATGTGGAAAAATTTTTGGAGATTTTCATCAAAGCCCGTGAATGAAATGCTATGACATTACCAGCTGGAAGTTGTTGATGGAGAACTAAACAGCTATAAGGAAGAAAATACTGCTTTTGGAACAGCAGAATCATTTATTAGATCACTGTCCTCATTAGTATTTTGTCCTGTTATTTGAAGAAGCCAAAATCATAGAATTACAGAACGGTTTGGGTTGGAAGGGACATTAAAGATCCACTACTTCCAAACATGAATGTCAAAACCATGAACACCTATACTCAAATTTATACCTGCTATAATTTAGCTCTGAAGAAATTGGGAGTTTCTAAATTCTTTGTCTGGGATCTCATTTTGGTCAGCAAAAAGAGAAATGTACTTCCACAGCCAGACCTATCCACGTGCATTAGGCACATGAGGGAAGGATTCATTCTCCAGATTAAATAGCTGCAGTTTAGGTTTCCAAGTGTAAGTGATGACGAACAAAGTGTCTGAATTCTCATTATAAACAATGGGCATATTGTTAATGCAGTTAATGAAATAGGAAAAGCTGTTCTACTGACCAGGAAGTTGGGGAATTATTCAGTTCCCTAAACATGGACATCTAGTGCCATTCAGGTGACCTATGGTGACACGTGGGCTGGCAAATACAACATAATCAGAGGAGATCACACCTTTCTGAAGGTTGTTTGGCACGCCCAGTAATGCCTAGAATACCAGTAAGTTCCCGTGCTTAAGGAAATAAATGTGCCACGGATCTCTCTAGTGGGAAATCAGAAGTTTGTAACCCAATGCACATGAAAACATCTCCGTTTAGGCCTTTTCCCCCTGAGCGGATTCTCATCCTGGTTTACGATTGCATGAACTGTGCTCTGAAGATGCTCCATTCCTTGCATCAGCTAAGACATAGATGACTGTCTCAGATTACATGCCTAATTTTTAGAAAACTGAAATTAGGTAACATAAATTTCTCCTTCTCTTTAGGGCTTAAGGGAAAAACTTTACTTTCAGTGCTGGAAAGACTGTAGAGCTATTACATTTTATGAGCCAGGCACTAAGCAAGGAAATGTGATGTACCCTTAATAGCAGTTTATATTTGCGTGTTTAAAAGCCTGAAAAGCCTGGTTGTAGTTTCACAACTTTTTGTGTGACCGGTGCACAAACAGGCAGAGGAATGAAATAGTATTATGTGATTTTCATGCTCAGGGAAGGAGACAGCAGTTCAGTATGTCTTGAAATAAAGTGGTTTTGTGAAACGTGACTTGGATAGGAATTGTGACATCCATAATACACAAAGAGATAGAGCTGATCCTGCTGAAATTTCAACTCCAGATCCACCACTGTGCTGAAGACCTTCTCTGTCTTTATAGAATCACAGAATAATTTGAGTTGGATGGGATCTTAAGGATCATTGAGTTCCAACCTCCTGCCATGGGCAGGGACACCTTCCACTAGACCAGGTGGCTCCAAGCCCTGTCCAGCCTGGCCTTGAACACTTCCAGGGATGGGGAGTCCACAACCTCTCTGGGCAACCTGTGCCAGCACCTCACTACCCTCACAGTAAAGATATTTTTCATAATATCTAATCTCATCGTACTGAAGGCTCAGATCTTTTCTAGATCTGCTGGTTACTTCAACCCACCTATACGCTGCAATAGCTTTATTTTGACTCGCTGATTATGTCTTTAGTTCAAAATTCACTTAAGTCTTTCCATCAAACATGTAGGACAATGGAGTAAGCACAGGGTGCTCAGTCCCATCATACATGCCTCTTTGGTGCTATTTCCATGGCCTCTGGTAGTTTTTTTCCAAGTTAAAAATCTTCCAAGAATTGCCTTAATAAGTGGAAGTGATGGTGGCAGAGACCCTCAAGGTTCTTCAGGCACTTTCACTAAGGGTGGGAATATCCATTTGCACAACTGAAGGCATCAAGCTCCATTTGACTTTGGGAGCAATGGTGTTGTCTGTGATTGGGCCACAGAGATTTACATTAAATTTCTTATGGTTCCTCGTCTGGCTCAGTATCCAACTGCAGCCCCCTGTAAATGTGCTTGTTTGTTCTTTTTATTGCAGCCATCTCCTGCAGACATGAAAATGGCTGTTATCAAACACCCCATTGTATTCTTGCTGGCCAGATGGCTAAAGGGGCATTACTGCTCTCTCCCCATAAACTGTATGCTTTGCTGCAGGCATTAACAAGGTAATATATTTTTTAGGAACCATTAAATACTTGAGATTTAGGTAGTAGCAGGTATTGCAGTTGTGGGCTTAAAGACGCTTTTAAAGTCCTCCGCTTTGTCCTTAAAACTCAGCTCAAATGAGGCTCGAATTTGCCTCAGGAGACAAATTAAAATAAAAATAACCCTCCAAACGCAAAGTTTGGTGGTGCTCCTGAGATTAGCTCCTGTTAGGCATGGAATTGCGGAAGTTGTGAAATGCCTTTGAGCTTTCCTTGTGAGACGCACAACCAGATTTCCATGGGCACAGTAATGACGGCTCCTTTGAAATTGTTATCCTGTTTCCTCTACCCCTGTGTCTGTTCCTGATGCCTCAGAAGGGAACACTCGGAGCCCAGAAAATCCAATTATTGAAACAAAGCAAATAAACCAGTGACCCTGTCATATTTCTTGTGAGAGAGGCCAGGCTGCCAAGTCTTAAGTGAAGGTTTACGCCATACTCCGTGCTGGGTAATAACAGAAGAGGACTCTGTGCTTGTAAAACTAAACTGTTCTGTAGTTAGAAAGCCATTTACAGCTGCACCTTCCAACCCTTTTCACTCGTACTATCAGCTCCGAAGTCTTTTCCCCTTTCCCTCCTCCACTATTTGCATTTGTCCTTCCAAGTGGTGCTGTGTTTCTCCAGAAGTTTTTTCTGTGAGCTGTAAGGTCACCACCTTTCAGTGTCCACCCCCAAGGAGACTACCTGATTTAATATGTGTAGGAGACAAGATTTCCAAAGCAAATGGTACAAAATATGAATATTTCATAGAATAATAGAATCGTTAAGGTTGGAAAAGGTCTCCAAGATCATCAAGTCCAACCTTTGACTGAACACCACCATGCCCACTAGCCCATGTCATGAAGTCCCATGTCTCCTCATTTTTTGAACACTTCCAGGAATGGTGACTCCACCACTCCCCTGAGGAGCCTGACCCAGTGTTTAACCACTCTTTAAGAAAAGGTACTTTTTCCTAATATCCGTCTTCTGGTTGGTAAAGTCTGTGTTTCCCACTCACAGCATCTGAGGAAAATAACATTATCCCCATGGGACCAGTGAGACACTGGAGCAATTAAATCATTATCTCTATGACATCTAGTGCTTTCTAGCACCTGTGAATGAGCCTTGGGTTTGTTTCCAAAACCTGTAAGGACTGTTCCAAACCCCTCGGGCCTCAGTGCTATCGGGAAGCTTCTTCTTTCCTTCCATCCATGTGGTCAGTGCTGCTTCTGCTGACTTATTTTTAGGTTCCTTGAAGGCAGATTTATATCTCTTCCCAAATGTCTCACCCTTGGAAAGAGCCGCCTTGCTGTTCATTTCTAATCCCTTTTGATTCACAGTTGGATGATGGCAGTTAGGCTACTGATGAGTGAATTTGGACAAGTCAGGAATACTCCTTCCTCACCTCCATGGATATTAGGAAAAAATTCTTCCCTGTGAGGGTGGGGAGGCACTGGAAGAGGTTGCCCGGAGAAGCTGTGGGTGCCCCATCCCTGGAAGTGTTCAAGGTCAGGTTGGATGGGGCTTTGAGCAGCCTGGTTTAGTGGGAGGTGTCCCCGCCCATGGCAGGAGATTGGAACTGGATGGTCTTGAAGGTCCTTTGCAACCCAAACCATTCCATGATTCTATGATCCTGCTACACCCACCTTTTGAGGCTTGTGTGTTAACCAGCGTGGGGAAGGGCTTGCACATTTCCTTGGTCCAGCTTTCTAGAGCTGATGAGTCTGCAGGAATAGGGACCATAATTAGTGATGGGGTTTTGACAAGGGAAAATAATAAAAATATCAGTCATAATGAATTTCTGATGCTGTGACTCCATCATATCCCCCCTGCTCTGTTACCCTTTGCAGACCATTCGTACTCTTACATTCAGGCCTGAGTGGAGATGACATCTGGTATTTTCCAACTGGAGAAGAATAAAGTGAGTCCAGGGCTCAGTTCACTAACAGACTTCTTGAGCATTCCTTGCACACCTCACCTCCTGCAGGCTCTGCTGGGATGCTTGCACTGCCTTGCGTTGGAGTAATGAGGGGAAAGAGTAACGACTTTGGAGAACATTAATCAGAAAGCCAGAAAGAAACTGCTTTTACTTACTCTCAGTGCCTGTTGCCTGCTTTGTGCTACTGACATGTCCAGTCTGTAATCTGCTGTCCCCAATGATGGTTTTCCTACCTTCCTTGACTAATTTTCAACAGTTTCTGTGCTGTTTCTTTGCTCATATGAAGGTGCTATCAGCAAGCAACCAAAAAACCCCTGAACTGTTCTTCACACCTTCCTTAAGATTCTCTTTTTCATCTAGACCTACAGAAAATGTGCAGCAGTCAGACAGCTTATTGGGGTCACTTCTTATCATGTTTGTGACTGCATTTTCACTCTTCTTATAATTGGAGTAGGCACTAAAGCAGTTTTTTGTTCTTCTGCATTCTGGACAGCACACCAAGCAGAGAGAAGTTTCCATATTTACTTTTTGACATAATAAATCAATCGCAGGAATTAGATTACATAGAGATGTCAATACCTGCTGTGCCTACCCTGGCCCGTCTCACGTCTTAGGCGTGTCCATTTAGACAGGAAATATTTGCAAAGCAAACTTGAAAGCTTCATGGTCATCATAAGCACTGCCACAGAATGTGTGTTGACCAAACGCACAATGAAATAAGTAAATTTACAAACTTCAAGGCCATTACCAGTTTCTGAGAAGTCTGCCAGAAACTATTAGCCCATGTTTGGAACAAATCGTTTTGAGTCACAAAGAAATTTGAAAAAATCAAAAGCTGTTAAATGCAGTTTGCACATATGAAGAAGTTAAACCCTTTTAATAAATTACCCGAGAAATAGTTTGCTTGGCCTTTTACCACGATTGTAACAATAGGAATAGGAAA
Organism: Rhagologus leucostigma; assembly: GCA_013397725.1. NCBI lineage: Eukaryota > Metazoa > Chordata > Aves > Passeriformes > Rhagologus > Rhagologus leucostigma. Next base: position 1,586,190 of record VZTD01000783.1, on the reverse strand, counting down.
ATTTGCAGACAAATTTAATCAATTTCTCTAAGCTATAGTCATTCCAGTTCAAGATTATGCAAATTCAAAATTATTTTTCTTTTCTAAACCAAATTAGTGCTTGGATTTTGATAGCTTTTATTGTCTTTGCTTCTCAGCATGCCATTGATTTCACCTTATTTTCTCAATATGAATATTTTCTGTTCACTCGGGCAACTCAATCAAAATTCAGATTTTGGTTTCGGACTTTCCTTGAGCCTGACAACAGCAAGAAGGTCAAGTCAGGGCATCAGGGCATGAGAGAAGAGTGACAATAATTGTCTGTAATGTTAAGAGTTCATTTTTATCCAGAGGATCTGTTTTCACACTGCTTAATGATTTCTCAGTTCCATTATCTATTCCGTCTAGTGTTTGTTGTTACAATGGTGATATTGCTTTTGGCTGATGATGTTTTAATATCATTTTTTCTTTTGAACTGTTGCTAATTTCCAGACTTAGGCATCTCTTTAGTCCAAACCTTAATGAGTCAATATATTCACACTCCTATAAATTTGTCTGTCTGCTCTCAGGAATGTTTCAGTCTGCAGAGCTGGCATTGACTGAAGGTGGCTTTGAGCCTCATGCGCAAGAAAATATTTTTGTGGATTCTGACGCCATGAGCCTTCATCCCTCGTGGGAATACCTTGTTCATCCTCTTTCTTGGAGACAGTTACTGTGAGTGGTTCAGCTTCACCCCTTGGTTTTTCCTGATCAGCATAAATGGTGACTCCGAGGCTTCGGCTGCACTGCTGATGTAATTCTGGGCTTTATCTGTCTGCCCTAAGTCATCTTTAGAGAAAAAGTACTTTTCATAATGCGAAAAAAAAGCCTTTATTTTGTTAATCACTCCGTTAGAAGTTTTTCTAGGGCAGAATGGAAAGGGAACAGAGAAAAAGAGGGCTCAGGGAAATGATTTAACTTGGGCATGGACCTGAGCATACACCTCTAGTCCTGATCCTCCTGAGCTATCTCAGTCCTTGCCAACTGCGTGGAGCTGCACTGAATGAGAGAGATAAACCTTCTCCACCTCTGATCTCTCTCACAGATGTACTTTAGACCTTAAAAAACTCACTTCATCACTGTTGGCAATAGTGCAGCAGTATTTCATCCTAAGGCTTTTCCCTGAAGACCCTGTGCTTAGCCAGGCTCCACTGTGAATATTTCAGCCAGATATCATCTATTTATCAATTTCCACCCAAAAACTTGCATCAAAAGTAATTGTGATGTGAGAAGAAGAAAGTAATTCCAAGCAAGGGTGAAAAAATGATGTTCTCTGATTGTTTTGTTGTAGAATCAATTTGTTTTTCAAAGGTGGCAGGTCGAGGAGGATGTAATAAACTGTTTCAACACAGGAAAATGCTGTGAACTAACAAAATATAGTTAATCCTTGAAAACAGGTATTGCCTATTAAAACAGAGTATTTTTTTCCAGTTAAATGATTTTTTTCTGTGCTATAGTGACAGCAGAGTGCAGACAGCAAGCAATAATAGAAAAGGTGTTCATAACTAGTCTCAAAACCTTGTCTCCATATTAAGAAACCTTGCTGAAAGAGACACTTTCCTTAGTTCTCAGATGTTTTTGAAATACATGAAGCTGTTTCACATGAAAAATCATAGAATCATAGAATGGTTTGGGTTGGAAGGGACCTTAAAGATCATCCAGTTCCACCCTGCTGCCATGGGCAAGGAGAACTTCCACTAGAGTTAAAGGTCAAAGACTTGCCTTAAACACCTTTGACTGTGATGACCAGATCTCCTTGAGTCATGAAAGCGCCACGCTGAGGTCTCCTGAAATTTCCACACTTTGGACAGCTCTGGGTGCTGTGCTGGTGCAGCCAAAGTTAGCCTTGGTGTGGATTTGAAATTGAGACAACCTGAGAACACTCACATCCCACTCTGTGATACTCCTCTCTTTGCCCCAGCTGAATTAGTTTAAAATCAGCCTGACTGCCAGAGCTGTGCGATCCACATTCAAAGTACTCCTTGGAGGATGACACTGTAGAAGAATAGGCCAATATTTTTCTCTGCTCCCAGAGAAATCTTTAAATGGCTACTGGAGCAATTTGTGAAACCTAATATTCCATAAGTACTTTTAGTGGCAGGGACTCATGATTTACCATTCAGTTTAACAGGAGAAGGTTGCAAATAGGTTCAGGCTAAATCAAAAGAGGCTAGAAGTATTTAGTTGCAATTTAATGAATAAAAACCTAAGCAAAATGTTTATACCAGAGAGTGGAGATATCTTTTAATAAAATAAAAGAATAATCAAATGAGCAATTATGAATTGCACTTTTTCATTATTTCCATTTTTAAACAAATATTGCGTATTTTCTAAGTCCCACACTGAGGCAGAAAAAACCATAAAATTGTTCAGTACCGCAGAAATCTCATTTTTTTATCCCTTCTAGTTATAAATCTTACTATCCACAGATAGTTTCATAGTATATAAACATTTTTCTCACTTTTGGACTACTTGCCTGTCTTCAGTGGGTTATTTACTTACAGTCAAGTTAGGTAACTCTCAGTCTGTAAAAAAAAGCTAGAAAATAATGGGTAAAACCTTAATTTTTTTTCCATGTGTGGTTGCCAACAGTTTTGTCAAAAGATAACATTTTTTGTTGTGAGGTGCCTGGAATGACGCATGAGGTGGCCATTAGTGGTAATTATGACCTGGCATCTGTTTAGTGAGCTGTTATTTTTCTAATCTTCCACGGAAGCTCCTTCAGTCAAGGTCAAATTCCTTTCAGTGTTTTCATCTTCAAGGAGCATGGACAATGTGCCTCCTCTGCCCCCTGACAATTGATATTGTCACTTTTCTGTGCAACCTCCTGCAATGTGTGCATGTGGGTGGAAGGAAACAACCGCAAAGAAAAGAACTTTAACATTCAGAGGAGAACAACATGTCAAAGTTCCTTAAACCATGATAAATGTACCAAAATCATCCAGCTCTTTCCAAACAGTGGTGAGTGATGGTGATTTATGACTGTGGAGATTTTTCTTAAACTGGTAGTTTTTGCAGAAGAAAGAAAGGTCACTGTGAGTTACGGTGCACATAGTTTATCTTGTTCTCTGCAGTCTGCTGTTCCCTCTGAAGGGGGCTGTGCCAGATCAGAGTCCTGCTCTGGGGGAGCACCATTAATAATCTTCATTATTGTCCTAACCTAGAGAAAAGGGACACGTACACACACACAAATCTTAACAAGTTCTGTGTTTGTGAACCTTTTGACACTACCACATAAATAAAGCCAGTAATTCATAGATGAGAAAAGCAAATCCCAACAGGAGAAAGAACAGCTGATCCCTAAACTGAGCAAGAAAGAAAAACAAATCCAAGAAGCTGAACAGAAAAAAGAAGCAGCGATTTGCATTGTGTCAAAGAAACGGAGCGATCTTTTATGGGCAACAGCAGTGCAAGCCCCAAAAAAAGAAAAAAAAGATGATGGAAACTACTGCATGGGTAGAAAAATGGGAAAAAATGTTATTCAGCAATTACTGTCTCTTTCCTATAGGAAATACCACAGCAAGCTTTGCTTTTCCACTGCTTTTCCACCTTGGAGAATTCTTATCTGCACCAAGCAGTAGGAAAAAACCTTGGGTAAGGTCTGGGACTGAGGCTTTGTTCCACAAAGAACACCAGCAGAATACACCACAGAAAGCCTTACCATCCTCAGATGGTTCAGAAATTAAATACAAAGACCATCGAAGCACCATGGGTCTGTCCAGCCCCTTGTTCTGCCTTTGATGGGTCAGTAACAAGAAAAGTTAAATGACCATAAAAGTGGTTTTCCTGAGAAAACTCACTTTCTAGTAATTTCCAAATTCCTAAGCAAGAGGTAATCTCATACGGAGACTTCAGCGAAAATTTAGTGCAATTTCCTTTGCTGCCATCCTACTGACAAATGGAAAGAGAGTACTGGCTCAAAGAGAGGTAAAAGCAGAGCACGGCCAAGGAGAGATTTAACAGATGTCTTTATGGAGGCTGGGAGGGTGAGTGGTAGAGATCTATAAACCTCTGGCTAAGATCTGAGTAAATGAATCTTGTTAACTTTAAAGGTAAGTGAATGGCCAGAGCTTTGAGGTTATTCAGAGAAAGAATCACTGTGTGACTTTGAAGTCACACGAACAAGCAAATAACTACCAAGAAATTATAAATACTTTCTAGATTCAGAATTAAATCAACTAAAAAACTTAGTGCATTATGTGTTGGCCCAAGCTTTGTTACTGCCTTTTAGCTCACACACAAACCTAATTAAGATATTGCACAGAATGAACCCAAAGTTTACTTAAGGATTTTGGGAATAAATTAAGTTTCTTTGCCTGTGGATGTGTGTCTTGTGGTAGATCGGCTTTGGCTTTAAGCAAGGTTTAAACTATGACTGAAGATTTTCTTGTGCTTGGGGCAGCTGTAAAAGGCTCTCTCCCATGTGGATTTTCCCGTCTATGCCAAGATTTATGCTTGTTTATTTTCCTGCAGTGGCAGTGCCTGTAAGATATGTCTTCTGCCTTCATGGAATGTAATTATCTGTGAGGCTTCAGGCTTTTCTTTCATTTTGCTTAATGAGGTCAGAAGTTATTGGTGGTACACGTACAGAAATACACAGGGGGAGACCACCTAGGCCTCATTTCCATGGGAAAACAGGGAAATAATAGAACAGTTAACCAGAAAACGGATAGAGGGATCCTCTACTCTGAGAAAAGCCAGGAGGTTAGTTTGAAGAGGTTGATTTAAAAGGCTGTTTTCAAAGAGAAAGAGAGAACTGGAGGGCACAGTTCAAGGCAAAGTATTTCCTACTCTGCAGTCAGTGCAAAGCAGGGGATGATACACAAAATACAGAGTGAAAGCGGGGGCAAGGGACAGGATATGCAAAGCTTGTGGGGTCAGTGAAAGATCCATCGAGCATCCATCTGCTCCAGGAGACAGATCTGCTGTGGGGACACCTTATCTGCAACATAATGTGTGTGAGGTGAGCCAGGTTGTCCCCCATCCGAGCACGGTGGGCTTGGATCAGCAGGTGGGTGAGCAGAGAGCGCAGACAGGGACCCGTCCCATTTTCCAGCCTTAAGTAGTAGAACTGACTGATGTGATGTTTCCACATATTTCCCCATGAAAGTTGCCATGACTAATGTTTGCTTTATTATTCTCTTTTCAAATCTCTGGAGACAAAAAGAAAATGAAAGAAAGGGGACGGAAGGAAGGAAGGAAGGAAGGAAGGAAGGAAGGAAGGAAGGAAGGAAGGAAGGAAGGAAAGAAAAAGAAGAAAAGAGAAAGAAGGAAAGAAGGAAAGGAAGAAGGGAAGAAAGAAAGAAAAAAAGAAAGAAAAAGAAAGAAAGAAAGAAAGAAAGAAAGAAAGAAAGAAAGAAAGAAAGAAAAAGAAAGAAAGAAAGAAAGAAAAAGAAAGAAAGAAAGAAAGAAAGAAAGAAAGAAAGAAAGAAAGAGAAAGAAGAAAGAAAGAAAGAGAAAGAAAGAAAGAAAGAAAGAAAGAAAGAAAAAGAAAGAAAGAAAGAAGAAGAGGAAGAAAGGAAGAAAAGAACCATGGAAACCTTCAGTTCCAATATACTGGAGAATCTAATGTAAAGAAGCAGCTTTGCCCCATCTTTTCTCTGCTGGAAACAATTCTCACCAAATCAGATTTTCAGAAGCATATACAAAGCCATGGATATCTCTCTGAACTCACCCAGCTTTTGTGCACTTTGTTCATGAGAATTCTGGCCACACAAGTATAAATAAATTCATAAATTGGGATCTGAACTCCTGAATCTCATGAGGAGAGGGCAACGCATATAGGATGAGAGAATGTTTGGGGCAGAAGGGACCTTAAAGATCCTCTAGTTCCAACCCTCTGCCATGGGCGTGGACCAGGCCCTAACCTTCCACTATCCCAGGTTGCTCCAAGCTCCATCCATCCTGGCCTCGAACACTTCCAGGGATTGAACATCCACTGCTGCTTTGGACAACCTGTGCCAGAGCCTCACCACCCTCACAGGGAAGAATTCCTTCCTAATATCCAATGTAAACCTACTCTCGTTTTAAAGCCATTTCCTCCCTAGTATCCAGACACAATTGTGAATGTGGAAAGAATTTCCTCACCTCCACAAATTCATGCTCTTAATCAGCCTCATCTAAGGGTAGGATCAATGAAAGCACTGTCCATGCCCAGAACAGTTTTTGATAGAAAAGAATGAGATAAAGTCAGTATTACTTCAAGACTGTGATTTTCAGAGCGGTCTGTAGATGGTATGAACACAGAGGAATCAGTCAGTCTGCATTTAAATAGTAATTACAGATATTAATGTCTACTTAGCTGCATTAGGAAAATAAATGTAATGGCTTTTCCTGCCAGGAGGATGCTTCACATGATGGATCACTTTGCTGATGTGACTAAATACCTTTCCGATATTGATTGACAAAGAGAAGGAGAAAAAACATAAGAAAACTCTTCTGGCTGCTATAAAACATCCAGAGAAGGAGTTCAGGGATGTGGCAACATAGAACAGGATTTGCACCTTCAGAACTGACACAAAGAGCACTTCTGAAACGGCCAAGTCTTGTCAGCAAGAGCTGACGGGCAAACAAAAGGGGTTGTTTCTTTAACTTGCAGATGTCTGCAGGTCCACTTCTCCTTCTGGAACAGACAGATGGTTCTTGGCATGCTGAGGCCAAGGAGAGACCTGCTTTAATATTTGTGTCTTGGGTGTGTGCAGCAGGTGCTCCTCACCGGGACACTTTTGCTAGGAAGTGCTCCATGTTCACAGAGGAGGAGGCTCCAGCCTGGGTACTTTTGCTCACACACCACACCTGCATCCCAGGTGAATCTGCTCCTGCACCCGTTTGCTGATCTGTTGGCAGATGAGATGCAGGAGTGGGATAAATTCGGTGGCATTGGTTTCTGCAATAGAGTGGATTTTCAGATGTGTTTCATCTCCCTCTGAAATAGATGGGGACATTTTTTCCTTCTAAGGTCCTCAACCTTATTAACTTGATCTTAATTACTTCCAGGGAAGCCCAGGGTGACTTACTGAGAAGTTTACCCTAAAATCATCTAAAGCTGGGTGAGGTGAGTCCTGCCATAGACTTCAAATGCATTTAGTGTTTCAGCACAGGTTTGTTATCCTTGGTCACTCACTGGCCATGGACCGACAGTCCAAAATTGGTTTGCAAGAGAACCAGAGTGGGAGTTCCTAGGGCACTACTGTTGAGTTTTTTGTTTCGTTTTGTGGGGGTTTATTATCCACATGACACTGCTTCTGCTCCTGATTATGTCACTGCTTGAGAACATGCTCTCTTGCTGGTTTCTTTATATCTTTATGCCTCACACTCTCCTCTCCACCATCTTTACACTATTTGGACTGCAAACCTCTCAAGCTAAGAATATTTTGTCTTCACTCATCATCTGATACTTTAATAACAAGCTTATTTTGTATCTCTTTATTGCTTCCTTCTGGTGAGTGGCTCTGTGGGTGATTTTTTTTTGTGACTAATCGTGATGCCCTTAGAGCAAATCATGCCCTGGGTGGTGGAATCAAGGAAGCCCTGATTTGATTATCTGCTTGGAGAATGGGGGTGGGAGCTCCTGTTTTTGCATTCTCAGATGTTGAACATGAAGTTACAACTTCTGAACCTTTAGGAACATTTATAACCTCTCTTTCTTGTGGAGGTTCCATGGGTCTGAGAGCTGATGAGGTCATCTTGCAGATCCTGGTTTCCATTAAATTTCTGACAACTTGATATCTTTGAGACCTCTCTCTCTGTATCAAATTGGATGGATTCTGTCCAAAAAGGGGAAAGATCAGCAGAGAGACACACACAAAAAGATCATGGCAATGTAAACCTTGCTTCTTAAAGAAACCATGCAAAAACAGTCAGTCCTTTTCAGAGACATTCTTAGCCAGTTCCCACACAAGTAATTTTCTCTTTTGTACTTTTTCTGGTTTAAAACAGCAAATCCTTGTGAAATTACACTGAAGAGGTCTGGAAAACTCTGCTACCCTGGGTAAAAGAAGTTGCTATAATTTATAATCCTCTCAGGATCATAATTCCAGTCTTTTAGATGCACAGAAGAAGGTGCCTTGCCTCTCAGGTGGAGAATACATTAACGGTTATCATCCCTCTGGCTTTAGAACAGGCAGACTTCAATTAAAACCAGTGCAGGATATAGAAATTAGCATTTCCTTTTTAGCTTGTTTTAGCTTCTATCAGGCAAAGCTCTTGGATGCTGTGAGAATATTTGCCAAGATGTCTCTTGGGGACCAATTTGCAAATCAGTGGGGATGCTGGTGGCATACACCTGTATGCTTTTATTATCCAGCCCCTACAGCACAGGTCTGCTTGGCAGAATGTAATTTGAGTGCCACAGGTTTGCTATGAATCAACAAGATAAAATGGATTGTTATGCACTAATTCTTCAGGTCCCAATTATCTGACCCTAGTGCTCTGAAAAAATAGAGAGAAAAGAAGACTGAGACAGAGACATGCAAGGAGATGCAGGGGGAATAAATGAATGTGCACAAAAGCGTGGTTTTATATAAGGCCAGAGTATGAAATTAGGTGGCTGTAGTGGTGGGATTTGGAAGGTGGGAGCTCTGTTACCATTAAGAGGATGATGATAATGTGTCTTTCATCCACATAATGATTCAGTCAGCTGCCCATCTTCTGAGATCCTGATTTCAGGATTGAATTTATATTTTATCCTATAGAAGATCCGGGCAAAAGGCTGGCTAAAAATTACGTGGAAGTCAAAGCTTAAATTCTCCTATTGTCTGTGAGTAGTAAGGAAGCTTTGCTTCCCCACCTGCCCTAGTATGCCTAAATTTTTCTATTACCTGGGAAAACCCGTATTCAGAAGGAATAAATATGACTAAAGTTTTACTGAGATAGCTGAACAGTGGAGATGTCACACAAGATTAGTTTTGATATTGTCCTTTTTCACCCAGCTTCACTATCCTGTCTCACTGAAAACCTTTCAAAAATGTTGGATTTCAACCAAATTTGAATCAGGTATAGACATTTAGAGGTAATTAAATTCCTACATGGTTCCTAAGAGCCCATTAGAGATGCCCAAACCGATGTTTTTCCTGGAAGTCTGGCAGAACTCAGTGGTGCATCATGTCCAGCCAGGACAAATGGTCAGCACGTATGTTAAGAAGACAGAATTCCTTATTTTCACTGCTCTCCTCACAGGCTACTCATGCTGATGGTGGTGGTGCTGCACAGTGGCCTCATCCTGCACATGTTGTGGAGCAGTCAGGAAGGTGCAGTTAATGTGGGTAATTAAGGATATTTATTTCTCACAAAAAAAACCCTGCATGGAATCCAGCTGACCTTCTTTTTGCCATCACAATCACTGTTCATAGTGTTGTTTTTGTGGATGTGCTTCAGTTTGGGACCCAGCTATTCTGGGCAATGTTTCAGCATAAAACACAGACAGACTCCAACCTCCTGACCTCAGTGGCTCTGCCCATACCCTTCAAAGCTGATGGGCCTCCTCTTAATGTGTAACTCCCTTCTAAGATTGTGTTTCTTATCCCTTTTGCAAAGATAATGGTTGAGTGACCATGGTTTGCTTAGGAGGAGTAAAGAAAATGTTATATATGCACCTGAAACTCTCTCTTCTGACATGTCTGCTTATCACCACTCAGAGACCAGCCATCCACAAAGATAATTCTGGAGTGACTGAGAAATGTTTTAGCTTTATAAAGAATAGCTGATATTTGTTGCTTACTTCGTATTTATTTTGATCATAAAATGTCTGTAGCCAGAGCTTGTTAAAAATATTCTGAAGTCTGCATTCACAGACACAAAGCCTATTATTCATATTTTTAAGTCTGAATTATCTCTCCATGAGGTGTTGATACAGAGTCTAAGGTTTTTTTGTTCCCATTCAAACACTGAAACCACTGTGGCTCTTGGGAGATTTTAATTCCTTTTATGTCCTCGGATGAATAATCCACTCTAAATCAATGTGTTTGCTCTAAACCAGAAACCAGTGAGAGACAGTCTCTTTCTATGAGACAACCTCAGCTGTGCAGGGTGGCAGCCAAATGCCATTAGATATGCTCTGTCTACCCTCTCCCATTAAACAGAAGCCAACAGAATGGGAATTATCTCCTCAGATAATGGTTAAAACTTACTGTTGGGTGAAGATACTAGTGACTCAAGAGCTCTCGGAAGCTTTTTTCCCCAGCCTTTCCAGAGGAATGTAGTGATACCTCAGCCACCAGGCTATGAAAGTGGAGGATGTGGATGCACAGACAGGACAGCAATTAACAGCCTAAATCCAGGGTTCTGTTGTAACTTGAGGCCCTTTGGAGGATCCACCCTAATCTTAAACTCTCTGTATTACATAAACTCAGCTATTTCAGACAGGCCTGACAGATATGCCACAGGACATGAGAGATGTGTTTTTCTGGAATGGCAGGTGGAGAGAGGAATTAATCCCTTACGGCATCTACAGTGTCACTACACACCTGTGTAAGGCTGCTGAATTCCACCCATTGGATCTGGGCAGGTCACTCTGGATGTGGATTCAAAGCCAGACTCCTCCAATGTGTGGCAGCTGTTTAAGGTCAAGTTTGCTGAAGATTTTCACCAGTCTGTGGTTTGAAGACCTCAGCAGGTGAAACGTGTCTCCCTGCCTTCTGTGGGCAGGGATGCCAGGAAGGTCTCACCTGGCTCTGGCATAAATTTTTAACTCCCTAAGCTCCTTAAAGATGGTCTTTATTAACTTCAAAGGTTTCAAAGATTTCTATTTTCTTTACAGACTCATCCCTAATGGATGATATAATAACAATATTATGGACAGGCCTGATCTTATGCAACACAGACCATTCCAAAATTTTGGCAGATGACCAGAGAAATTAAAGAGCACTTATAGAAGCCCATGTTGTGCTTAGAAAAGTAGACTGTGAGACTAAAAAATTTGCCTACAAAAATTGTGTAGAACGCGAGTGAAATCTCAATGTGTCAGGAATTCAGATGCCAGTGTGATAAGCACAGTGTAAAAATGGAACCAGAGAACAACAAAGTGCAGCCTTGCATGAATCACTGAAGTCTCCTATTAGACTTGCAAGCAAAACACATATTAAACTGCATTTCAAAACTATCATTTGTAATAAAAAGTACCAGATGAATTTGGCTGTTAGTTGTTGTAGATGCACTATGTTGCACCAATTTCCCTTATTTTTTGAAAATAAAGAACCTTTGACTCTCCTGGCATTTAAATTTTGTATCCTGCCATATGAGTGACTTATTCATTCATTTTTAGCCCCCATCATCAACATCAACACATGACCGTGACCTTCTCAGATGAGAGTTATATATTTTTTTTATTTTTTTTTCTGCTGTAGAAGGATTTTTCTTGTTTTCCTTCCATGAAGTTTGTAGTTATAGCTTAGTCCTTTCATGCTAGTGCTGGCACTTCTAATGTGTGTCCCTTGAATTTATGTGGATCTAAATGAACAACTGCACTGAAGCATCTCATAAGCTTTTATATTTTCATTTTAGATTTACTACTGGTAATTACATGCTGTGCATATAACAGAGGATCTAAAATCAATTGTGCGCTTTACATTTTACTGGGTACTTATTAATTTCAATATCCATCTCAATTTAATCGACATTTCCTGCATAAATAAATACAGCTTTTTTTTTCCAGGATGCAGCAATAATCCATTAGTGACATTTACGAATATTTTTAAATGATTGGTGATGCCATGAAGTGAAAAAAATATGGAAATATGAGATGATTGATGAGGCACTCATCGCCTTTGAGAACTGACCTGTCCTCTATATTTCTTACTTCCACTGTTTTTGCACTATGAGTCCCAGAACAACACGTTCTTGAAATGCAGAAATGATGTTATTAGGGTGGCTAGTCCCCTCCTTTACATTCCTTTTGCCATGTCTGAAGAGTTTTGCTTGATGCTACAATGGAATTACTGAAGGCCCTACTAAGCCAGGAGGAGGATGATGTATTTCACCACATGACCAGGTGCTTTCTGTGGCAGTGTAAGGGACATCTGGGGATGTCACACACTACTGACCGCTGTCCTGCACAGGACACCCCAGGATTCCCACCATGTGCCTGAGAGCACTGTCCAAACACTCCTTGAGCTCTGCCAAGCTTGGTGCTGTGACCACTTCCCTGGCAAACCGTTCCAGTGCCCAACCACCCTCTGGGTGAAGAACCTTTTCCTAATATCCAACCTAAACTTCCACTGATACAACTTCAGGCCATTCCCTCGGGTTCTGTCACTGGTCACCACACAGCAGAGATCAGTGCCTGCCCCTCCTCTTCCCCTGACAAGGAAGTTGTAACTGCAGTGAGGTCTCCCCTCAGTCTCCTCTTCTCCAAGCACAACAAAACAAGTTATTTCATCTGCTCCTTGTGTGGCTTCCTCCCTAAACCCGCCTCTGAGTCTGCTCAAAGTTTAACGCAGTGCCAGTGCCAGCTGCCAGCAGCAGATGGGAGTGACATTCTTCATTTCATTGTTGAGGTATGTGCCTGTTTGCTGTCTTGGGGAGATGGATGGATCCATTTGAGCATGGGTTTGGATTCGTGTTTAATTGACATTGAGGACATAAATATGTGATTCTTTAAGTCCCAATTAGAAGAGAAACATTACAGTGCAGTAGGAATTGTAAATCATTAATAACAATGCACTCCAAGCACCCCTGAGGGAAGTTTGCATTTCTTTCTGGTCACGTCTTTTCATAACTTCATAGAATTACAGAATGATTTGGGTTCAAAGAAACCTTCAAGATCATCCTGTTCCACCCCCTGCCATGGGCAGAGACACCTTCTACTAGACCAGGTTGCTCAGATCCCTGTCCATACCAGCTTTAAACGCTTCCAGGGATGTGGAGTCCACAGCCTCTCTTGGCAACCTCTTCCAGTGCCTCACTACACTTATACTAAAGATTTTTTTTCCTAATATCTAGTCTAAATCTCTCATCTGTTAGTTTAAAACCATTCCCCCTTGTCCTGTTACTATCTGCCCATATAAAAAGTTGCTCATATTTTTCCGAGGAACTCTTCAGCTATGACCAAGGAATGCTATTACTCTTCTTGCCAAGGTCTTCCCCCATGTCCCTGCTGTTTTTCACAGACCACCACACCACTGAAACACAGGCAATGTCCAGCCATGTGGCATCTGAGAGAGTTGTGTCTCATGGGAAACCACAATGGGCTCGTCACACTGGATGACCGATTGTCCCTTCTCCTCAAGTGTGTAGATATAGGACCAGGGGACTCGGTTCATGTTTAACATGGATACAGTGTGAAAATATGTGTCTTCTCCCTTCCTAATCACTGCTGAGGGAAAGATTCTCCAAGGTACTATTCACCTGGTCCATTTTAGACATCTGCTGCTGATAAAAAGCTGAGTGATGTTGTTGACACACCTGAAGGACAAGATGCCGTCCAGAGGGACCTGGACAAGCTCGAGAAATGGGCCCATGGGAATCTCATGAGGTTTAAGAGGACCAAGTGCTGGTGCTGTACCTGGGTTGGGGCAACACCTGGTGTCAGTCCAGGCTGGAGGATGAACAGATCAAGAGCAGCTCTGCTAGGAAGGAACTGGGGGTGCTGGTGGATGATAGGCTGAACACGACTCAGCAATTGTAAACTTGCAGTCCAGAAAGCCAAACCTCTCCTGGACTGGATCCAAAGCACCATGGGCAGCAGGTGAGGGTGGAGTCTGCTCCTCTGCTCTACTCTGGTGAGACCCCAACTCCAGAACTGCACCAGTTCTGGGGTCCCAGCACATGAAGGACATGGAGCTGTTGGAGCGAGTCCAGAGGAGGCACCAAGTTGATCAGAGGGCTGGATTCCATGAGAAAACATTTCACACTGTGCTCCTCGCTGGGAGTTGGCTCCCTGTTTCTTGTCTACAAAGAGAGTCGGTGCAGGTAAGTCAGGTGTAGGCATTGATACTTAGCAGATATGTCCTGGTCTAAATGATGTAAGCAAGGACACTTCTAAATCTGCAACAGAGTCAGAAACTAAAAGAATTTGTTTCAATCCCTAGATCTGGAAAGTTACAAAAATAACTAATTTATGTTTTATTCCCATGCCAGTAATTAAGAGATACATCAAATATGTAATAATACCTGCATTTCTAGTTAAGCTGTCACAGGCAGCCTTACCTCTACCCTCTCTGCTCTCACAGAAGCTCAGTGATATGAGCTTTAACTACTCTTTTCCAAAATTATAGCTGCTCAGACTTTTACCTGCTGTCACCAGGAGCAAGAACCTGTGAATTTTGTGATGGATGAAAATTCAAGACCTCGGATTCTGCAGAGGTAATTCTCAGCCAATTATAACTTAGGGCTCTTATTTCTTGTTTTTGTATTTTCATTTTTCAAACCTTTGAACTCAGTTGCTCTAATGGCTGTGGAACACTTGCCACATGCATTCTGAGGTCTGGTCTCCCAAAAGAAAATTCAGAAATGGCTGGCAATCTAAGCAAGTTCAGGTGAGGAATTATTAAATTACATCTCAATTAGTCATTCATTAACAAGCTGTCCTTGCCTCTCACCTAGCAGAATTAACAGAATTCATTAGTTTCTTTCAGCTGTGACCATATTTCCCAACATATGTGGATGATACGCAATTGGTTTGAAAGGGAACTCAGCAATACGAAAGTCAAGAGAAGGACAGTTTTTCCTGAGAAAATGGGGCGGCATCACGCAGCAGACAGGTCACATTTCCACTGACAGCAAAGAAGAGGCTGAGAGAAATGGGAAACTTGTGGGTGTCAACCCGCATCTGCAAATTCCACCTTCCCCTGTCCTGTTCCACCCGTCTTCTCAGCAAGAGTTTGGGAAACCTTCACTGAGGAGGCTGAGAGGTGGAGAGCAGCAGCATTTCCAAAACAGGAAGGATGAAGCCAGTGCCTCTCTCAGCTGCTGGCACTGATTCGTGGGGATACCCCTGTACGGGGCAGAGGGGTGGCAGGATGTGCGTAAGACTCAAGGCCAGGTACAGGTAGAAGGTTACTGCCACATCTGCATCTTGGAATGGGGAAAAACCACAGGGAATGCTGCATCCTGAAAATCGTCACTGCCTGGGCCGCATGGGATGCCCACGTGATAATCTCAGACACTTGAGCAATTTGTCTGTGCAAAGTTCAGGAACCCAACTTGGAGCTCAATATGAGCAATGTAGGGCAGATGTTTGAGGCATTATGGTCCCCTAGACAGACCCTCAAATGTTTTTTTGGAGAGGAGGTTTAAGCTCTCAAATCTGTATGATGCTTTAGACAACTTCTCCTTAAAACTGCTCTAACATCACCTTGTCTGTCTGTCTGGCTGTCTGTCTGTTGGCCTCCCAGGCCTTAATCTCAGCTGGAACAGCTCAATATTATGGTCAAAGAAATCATAATCGAGAATGTTTCACTCCAAACCAAGATGTCAAAGCCTGATCATTCACAGGTAGTGTCCAGACGGTACCAGTGAGCCTCTTGGAGTATGACAAATACCACTGCGACTTTGGGAGCTGAGATCTCGTTTATTTCAATTTACTCCCTGGTTCCTGAAGATCAGACACAGTTTGACCCTCCTCACTTTGTCAGGCAGCTTCTCTGCTTGACACTGTCCGGTGGCACTTGCCACAGGTTATCCAAAAAGCACTCTCTGAGGCTTTCATTTTAATCTTCATTTAGACAGAGAGACAGAGGATTGTCCGTGACCCACTTTGCTGACTGAGGAGGGCTGGAGATACCCTTCACTGCAGAGGGAAGTGCAAAGGGAATTGGAGACAAATAGAGAATGGTTTCAAATTGAAACAGAGCAGGGTTAGATTAGATATCAGGAGGAAGTTCTTCCCTATGAGGGTGGTGAGGCCCTGGCACAGGTTGCTCAGAGAACCTGTGGATGCCCCATCTCTGGAAGTGTTCAAGTCTGAACAGGTCTTGGAGCAACCTGGTCTTGTAAAAGGTGTCCCTGCCCATGGCAGGGGAGTGGAACAAGATGATCCTGAAGGTACCTTCCAACCCAAACCATTCTGTGATTCTGTGATTCTGTGATATAGATCTACACATGCATTGCTCTGCTGCAGGCCTGAAAAGTGAATGACACTGGTTTAAAGTTGTCAGTGTTGTGACTTGGAGCAGTCACCGATCAAGAAATTGTTTTCCGCTCAGAGAGAGCAGGGTGACTTTTTTTTGGGAAAACAGCAGCACAATGAGACCTTTCCCTGTGTATAGTTAGTTTTGTCTCTGTAAGGCAGGTTGCTATTTCTGTCCTCCTGCTAGATCTGGAAGCCAACAGTACTGACAGGCATTGGACTCAGTGATCCTTGTGTGTCCCTTCCCACTCTGGGGGTTCTATTCTCTGATTAAATGATCTTCTCTTTTGGAGGATTGACAAGTGGAACATCACAAAACCAGGAGCAAAGATACACAGCCAATGGTCAGAGACCAGAACACAAGATATTTGCTGCCCTCTGCTCCCTGGAAGGACAACACAGAGAAAACCAGCCTAAATCATTGAGGGAGGGTCTTTGTCATGGCTTGAGTGGTTGAACTGGGATGTTTCTCCATTTCAAGCTTCTGAAGCTGTGCAGAGCATGTCACAATTGCCAATGGACACAAAAATTACAAAAAGAATGTAGAAATAACAGTGGAACTTGCCCTGGTACCATTTCTGTTGGTGGGCACCCCATACTTGACCCTTTAGGACTTGCCACCGGTTTTCACCTTTGTATTTCCCCCCAGGTGCACAACCCCAAACCTTGGCTGTCACCAGATCCAGTTTTGTTTGTGCTGCTGAGGAACTTTGTTCTGTGTCTGCTGCCTGCTGTGAACAGCTCAGTTTGGGCTGAAGCCAAGCTCAGCTGTGGTACCAGGCAGCCAAATCTCAGTCAAAGGAATGTGGCAGGTGGTGGTGAAAGATCCCAAGAGCTGGACAGTGGAGGGAAGGCTGTGGAGGGAAGCAGTGGCTCTGGGCAGGTCAGCACTGCAGGACTGACAAATCTTTGGGAATATGCTGACTCACAGGCTTGTGGTTTTACAACGTCTTTTGGTTGCTCTCATCACTCTCACTTCCAAGAGATTAATGGATTTGTTCCCACAAGCTTCCAGTGAAGGTTGTGGTGTGTGCTGCCACCCCTGCTCAGCAGGTGCTAGAAGAGAGGCATTTCATAGTGGAGAGATTTAACTGAGGTCACGAAATTCATTGAAGCCAAGCCCTGAGACAGAAGCTGACCTTTTTGCATCCCTTTGAAATGGTTCCTTACAGCTGACCCTGTCAAATCAGTTCTCAAGGTTGTAAGATTATGTGTTTAAGCCTTGTATTAAAATATTCCTTAAAAAAGAGAATTGTCACCCATAGCTAAAGCATCTTTCACATCAAGACATACAAGGCTGAAGACATGGAGGAAATGCAAACATCAGGTCCCCAGATTTGTTTCAGATATAAGTACTTCCTTAATAAACACTCTGAAAAATATGTTCTCATTATGAACCTAGGACACTAATTTAAAAGTTCAAGTATGCGAAATATTTCTTTTTTTGGCCAAACTGAAGGAATGTTACGGACAAAAAAACCTTGCTTTTAAAAGGTAGAGACTGGTACAGTTACGAGCAGGATAAAATGGCCTGGTGGCAGATACAGTGGGCAAGGAGAACATTTTCATTTGGAAAGATTCCTGTTTCTGTGCATGCTTCCTACTGTTTCAGTGATTTGCAGAAAAATTAGGAGGGGTACTTACCTATTGGCACCCCAGTTCCATTCTTAAAAGTTAAAAAAGAAAGAACTGTCTTTAAAAAATATATTGTGAAAAATAGATATTCACTTCTCTCTAATTTTTTATCCATCTAGTTTACAAACTGGCTGAAATTTCAGAGGAGAAAAGCAGCTGTATGTGAATCCTACCCTAAAAAAAAAAGAAAAAAAGAAAAACTGGGAAATAGTGCACTTATGCCACTAGAAAAACATTTTTTTTTTAGTTGGTGCTTTTTTTTTTTTTGGTATCAACTTGAAGATGAGAAATGGAGAAATCTTTCCTCTTTCTTCTGTTGGGTGTTATGGAAAACCCAGCTCAGCAAGACTGAGCGCAGTTCTCAGCTTTGTTCATCTTTTGGCTTTTCCCTTAGCACTTCCAGGTGCCTTTTGCCATCTACAGAGTTTAAAGAAACCCCACCACCCTTCTGTCCTGGCTGTATTTTATCTGTAAGCTCCTCTGGGCAGGAATTTTTCTTACTTCTGTTGATCTGTAAGTAGAAAATGGATGGAGTGGATTCCCCAAACAGACATTTATAACCAAGAGATTTTACTGTAGTCCATTATATAATTATTTGATGATATAATTCAAATGTAACTCAATGGGAAGAAAAGTTGTAGCGGATGAACCAGGCTGTAGGTAAAATCTGTGGATATATTTACCAGTCTGTCCCAACATGCCAGCACCAGATTTCTCCCAGTCCAAGACGCCAGGCATGAAATGGGCACTAACAATTTGAAGGTGAAAAGCAGACAAAGCAAACCAGCCACAAATGTGGAATGTATACAGAGCAGCCTGATTTCACTCTGGACTGAAACAAGATATCATCTGCTTTCAGTGAATTAAAAAGTTAAGCCACTCCAGCAGCAGTCGGGAGTGACAAGGAGAGAGCATCTCATATCTGTCCAGAAATATTGCATTTTATGCCCACATTTTTCTAATGGAAAATGAATGTTTTTCCACAGTGCTGATGGGACCCAGCCATCTTCCAGAGGTGCTGAGGGTGCACAAGAGGTTCTGAACACGACCATTCCCTGCTGACACAGTTTGCCTCTTTGCCACACAGTGACTTATGCAGGGACTCGCACTCATCAGTCGTGGTTCGTTTCACATCCATCTCTGGATGGGAGAGGGAGGGATCCCTCTGACAGGTTGATTTTGAATTGCTTCCACAGCCTGGGCTGACACCCAGTTTCTGAGGTGATTCATGCAGTAGCTCGGTGGAAGCTGATTTATAATGCAATGTGGTCTAAAATGATTTTGCTTGCATCTTGAAGTGAGCATCCATCCATCAACGCACTCAGAGTCACTCTGCTGGCCCCTGCAAGTGCTCCTGGCAGGTGGCTTTGCTATGAGGCTTCTCTATCCTGTTCACACACATTTTTTAAAGTATCAAATTAGAATTAGTTAGAATTTCAAGTTTTCAGCTGAAAAAACTCATCACAAAGGGCCTCGGCCTCTGAATCTTTCTGGAATTGCATTTCATCTGCTGGGGAAATCACTGGAATGATATTTTTGGAAGTGTTTTAGAGTATCAAGGTGCCTCATCTTTGTACTAATTTCTCAGATGTGCTCACAGGGAGAGACAGGCAAACAGATAGTGAGCAGGGACCTGGCTCTCAGAAGTATTAAAACTTCTGCAAAGCCCAACGAATGTTAAACATTTGAGTCTATATTACATCTGAATGCATTTTTACAGACTTTTCTTCTCTCTTTCTTTTTCCAAAGAAAGATAAAAATGAAATCAACACATCTAAGCATGAGGATTGTAAGGTTACTTTAAAATCAACCAATTTAGAGTGTGGTTATTATTCAAAGATTACTGCCTGATGGGGTCCTTGTTTGCCATTGCTTTCGACTAATTTGTGAGCATTTTCAAACCGAGTGATTTCTAGGAAGGCATTGTCATGACAGAACATTGTCCTTGAACTGAATGACTTAGAGTTTAAAAAATAGTGAGGAAAGGAGATGGATGAAAAAATAAATATTCTCACTGTAGGAGTGTCCTGTTGGAGGAAGCCCTGAGGTGACCATGAAGATGATTAGAGGGATGGAACACCTCTCCCACAAGGAAAGACTCAGAGAGTTGGGGTTGTTCAGCCCGGAGAAGAGAAGGCTCTGGGGAGATCTTAGAGCTTTAGTGCCTAAAGGGGCTCCAGGATATCTGGAGAGAGACTTTGGACAAGGAATGGAACGACAGGACGAGGGGGAATGGCTTTAAATTGACAGAGGACAGGTTTGGAATAAATATTAGGAAAAAATTCTTTCCTGTGAGAGTAGTGAGGCCCTGGCACAGGTTTCCCAGAGAAGCTGTGGCTGCCCCATCCCTGGAAGTGTCCAAGGCTGGGTTGGACAGGGCTCTGAGCAAGCTGGGATAGAGGAAGGTGTCCCTGCCCATGGCAGAGGGTTGGACCTGGATGATCTTTCAGGTCCCTTCCAACCCATTTTGTGATTCTAAGATTTCCATGGGACACCTGCCCTGCAAATGCTCATCTCAGCTGGGATGGGATGCAACGGGATTTCTCTTTCTATCACCAAGATCTGTGCGTGGCTCCAAGCACAAATATCACAAACTCCTGTAATCCTCACTGGGTTTCTCAAGCCCGTAGAAGACTGGCATGACTCTCCTGCTTCTTTGGGATCAAAATGCTGCTCCAGACTTAGCACTGAGCACACTGAAACTCCACACTTTAACTTACTCCTTCAGTTAAAAATGTGATGGTGAAAAGGAGAGAGGGAGCCTGGATAGGGTGAGATAAGTAGGGAAATACGTTCAGTATCTCAGTTTACCAAGAATTGTGGATGGGAGAAAATACGGATTAAAGCCAAGTTTTTTTCCTTGGCACTTATGAAATGTTGAAGCCCCATGTTGAGGCAGGAACTAATTTGCTGTGCCAGGCTCTAGTTAGGGCAGAATTACATCCTCTGACTGTGTGAAGAAGAAAGTCGCTTTTTATGCTCATGCATCAAGGGTTTCAGACTTCTGTGAGTAAGTGCAGGAGCTTTACCTCTCTGAGAGAGCTCATTTTGCACACAGAGCTCCCTGGCTGCTGCACTGTACCTCCCTCCATTTTTACCTCAATAGGAAAAATCAGGGAAATATCCTTCTTCAGTTTTGTAGAGACTTTCATCAGATTGTAAGAAAACACTTCTCAGACCCTTTCTGAGCATTGTGGCTGGTCAGAGGGTTGATGATTCTTCCTCAGAGATGCTGCTCAGTTTGTTTTGAAGATGAGGGGCACTTTATCTTTGATTTTTTACGTTATTAGGAAGAACAAGTTGCCGATTCGCTCCTACAGAAAATATTTTAATCAGCTGTTATTGGCTGGGTAGGTAAAACTAACCAGGGTGTCTGGATGTCTTTCCACAAATAGATCCGGTGGAGGATGTGGCACAGTCACACTTTTCTCACTTCAGTGTTTCTGGATGTAAGGTCACTAACTTCTTGAACTTGTCTGTATTCTCCAAGGTGAGTAACCCCAGGGAGCTGTTTTAACTTCCCAAAGACTGAACACAGAACTGGAAATAGAAAAGACAGAAAAAAAGGAAAAAGCATCTCCCCACCAACACTACGAGACAGTCAGGAAAAGTCAGGAACTCAGATTCATGTGGCTAAAGCTCAGAGCCAGGACCATGTGTGGGAACACACAAAATACTCAACTGCCTTGAGAAAACACTGCCAGAATTGCAGTGAAAATTAAATCTCTCCCTTTTTCTCCCTTGTGGGTGTTTGAAAGGGCCGTTTCTGCAGCAGATGTCTTTTCAGGCTCCATAACTCATCCTGTCCCTGGTCCCTGTGTGGACACAGCTGGGAGGAAGCTGAGCTCAGTCCAGTTCCAGGGTAGAAAGGGCAGTTGTCACTGGGGATGATGCCAGCAATTATCCCTACCTCCATAGCTCTGCTTGTTCATGAAGAACTTGCTTGAAAAATAATTTGTGATTATTCTTCTCCTGGCTGCTTGTGCTGTAATTATTAATCAATCTTCATTTTAATGTGATCTGTACTTGCTTTCTGGTTAATATTTTAAATTGATATTGTGTTGTTTTTGTAATTATTAATAATGATATTGTTATTTGAGCATGATGATTGCGATTAGAGGTAAATGCAATTTCCCAATGGAATATTATTAAGCTAAAAATACCAGCTTCATCAATTTTTATAATTTAGGGTGGCATCTTTGCAATTAGTTCAGAAAGCAATACTTCAGATTAAAATACAGGATTTTTGGTCTAGAATTTTGCTGAGTGCAAACCTCCCATTATATTAATAAAACCTGGAGGAATGGTTAAATGCATTGTTTTAAGATCAGTTTGTTAGTCATACTTTGGCTCACTGTTGCTAACTGATGTGCCTAACCATGTTTCTTCTTCAACAAAGTAAGTTTCTAAAGGAAGTGTTGGAAAAGAGAGCAGAAAACTTCAGTCCACACAGCTCAGGCTCCACTTTCAATTTTTTTACCACACTCTGGACCATCTGCGCAATACTCTGCATCATGCAGTGACATCTCGTGTCTGGAACACATACTGCAAAAAAACCTCTGACAAATGTCTGCCCAGGACATCAGGCAAAGACCAGAATCATCACAGAATCACAGGATGGTTTGGGTTGGAAGGAATTCCTTCAACATCATCTCATTCCACCCCCTGCCATGGGCAGGGACACCTTCCACTATCCCACTATCTCCAAGCCCCGTCCAACCTGGCCTGGGACACTTCCAGGGATGGGGCAGCCACAGCTCCTCTGGGCAACCTGTGCCAGGGCCTCACCACCCTCACAGGAAAGAATTTCTTTCCACTACCTAATTTAACCCACTCTAACTTAAATGCCATTCCCCCTTATCCTTGCAGTTTGCAACAAACTGGCCATGAAAAAGGAGAAAAGCTCAGAGCTCAATGCTCTAAATTAATGTTGCCTCCTAGTACTTCAAGACTCTGTGGAAAATATCTCCTAATCATGGCAGACACTGTTTCAGGCTCTATTATTTACTCAGCTCTAAGTCTCAGAGATACACAAAATGTGCTTCATATTTTTTGGGTCAAATTACCCCAAGCTTTGGACAGCCCACACTTGGATGAGTATTTAAAAGTCATTTTGAAGATCTTTTCTCTGTTGCTTGGGAAAATGGGGCTTAAAAGGCAGAAGAGATGCAATATCATAGAATCATGGAATCACAGAATCATTAAAGTTGAAAAAGACCTCCAAGATCATCAAGTCCAGCCTTTGACTGAACACCACCATGCCTACTGAACCATATTGTGAAATGCCACATCTACTCATTTTTTGAATACTTCCAGGGTTGGTGACTCTACCACTTCCCTGGGCAGCCTGTTCCAGTGTTTAAACACTCTTGCAGGGAAGAAAATGTTCCTAATATCCAACTTGAACCTCTCTTGAAATATATACACTTGTGAATGTAATTTAAATATTTAGAAACTAGCAAAGACATCTGGCTGTGCTTTATATTGTGGAGTAGTTCTGCTGCAGTATGAAACAAAGATGAGGACCCACTTGGGACCTCTTGCAGAGACAGCTACACAAGCACGATGAGCAGTTTTAGACCTTCTCAGAGCAGTTTGGAATCGAAATGGTGAGGCTTAACTGGTGGGCAAAGAGAAATCAACAGCAGACCATGGTGCATAGAAAAAATTATGCGCCACAGATAGGACTGGCAGATTTATTTTATCATTTGTGTGTAAGGAATAAAGTGATGTTTACTGGCAACCACATGTAAGAATTCTCACATATTCCAGATTTTTGACGTCTTTCATAACTCCCAGGCTCCGAACTTTTATCCTGGCCCATTCCAGAGATCTGATTCACTTGACGATAATCCTTGTTCTCTTCTCCTTCTACTTCCATATTTGTGTTTAATATTTTATAACAATTGACTGCGAGCAAGTTTAATATTTCACCCTGCCACCAGCAGAATATATTAAGTTTTCATTAAATGTGTCAATTAGCCCATTCTTTGTTTCATCAATATGCATTTGTCACCAGGGACGTTCACTAAGCCAGACCAAAACACAACGAGGACACCAAATGTCTAGAGAGTCTTTCAGCCTTGCAGCTGCTTGGGTTTTTTTCAATTCCCCTGTAGGAAGCTTAGACAACATATTAGAGAAATCGGTTAATTAAAACATAATTCCCACATCCATGGCGATAGATATTCAGCCTTGCTGTGCTACTTCTGCTCGTTGGGTTAATAAATCACTGAAACGATATAATTGTTTTCCTCAGCATGTGCAGGGCTGAAATCATTTCTGCGGTAGATTTGTTGAGAATTATTGCAGCCGAATGCAACTTGCTTCCTTCGAATCCCAGGAACTTCCATTTCCAGGCACTGAACAGGAATAAAGGAAATTATGAATCCCATTTGCTCTTGTGAATGGAGGCGATACCTTGGACGAGGGGTTAGGTTTGATTTGTTGTGTATAACAGATTATGTGATGCAACTACTGACACAATTGCTTTTTGTCAGGAGAGGGTGGTCTGGCTTTATTCACCTACTCTTCGTTCAGAAACCTGCTGGAAGGATCCTCAGAATGTATAAGTAGCTTTTTACAGGACACTTTTGATGTTTAAATCACTCATGCACAATTTATCACCTCCAAAGCCCCCCACAGCAGATGAGTAAATACAATGACCACACACTCTTAGAAATGAGAGAAATGAAGGCATAGAAGGAAAAACAAGGACCCTAAAGTTGTTCACCAATTAAGCAGGAGAAAGCAAAACAACGTATTTTTCTTGCTAAAAAGTAAATTCGCAAAAAAACCCCCACGTTTCATGGTGACCATGATTATTAGTGAAAGGATTGACTTCAGCAAACATTAAAGCATTCAAAATGTGTAAGGAGCAAAATGGATAATACATGTAATTTTCACAGCCTCTGAAAATACCTTTTTTTTTACTTTTTAGAAAAAAAATGATGTTTTCACTTAGGAATTGATTATTTTCTCTTAGAAAGAAAGGAAAATAGTTAAAAATAGTCTGAACACAAAATGCCATATTCCAATTTTGATCAAAAGGAACATCTTGTTCCTTCTGGCATAAGAATATGTCATTTCATTTAGATTTTGTTAAGAAACAAAACAAAACCTTTCTTATCCCTAAACATCGGCTTGAAAACAACATTTCATTATTTTTCTTCTTGTAACAACTCTTGTTCCATCAAAGGGATTGCTGAATGACAGGTTCAATGTTTGCTGCTAACAGTTGAAACAACAGACAATTCTCTTTTTATTGTAATCTTCAGCTTGCATCACAGAATCAGGGAATTATTAAGGATGGAAAAACCTCTAAGAGCATAGTCCAACCACTGACTCAGCCCTGCCAAGTCCACAGCTAAACCATGTCCCCAAGTGCCACATCCGCATGTTTTGTGAACTCTTCCAGGGATGGTGGTTCCACCACTTCCGTGGGCAGCTTGTTCCAATGTCAGACCACACTTTCAGGGAAGAAATTTCTCCTGATAGCAAATGAAGAAATTTTTTCTAATATCCAGTTGAAACCCTCCATTGGTGCAACTTGAGGCCTTTTCCTCTTGTCCTATTGTTACTTGAGAGAAAAGTTACCTGGATAAAACCTCCTGTAAGGGAGTTGTAGAGAGCAATAAGATGCCCTCCAAGACTCCTTTTCTCCAGGCTGAACCTTCCCAGCTCCCCCAGCTGCTCCTCATCAGTCTTGTGCTCTTTCCTGACTTTCCCCTTTCTGAAATGCACAAATGCGTATATTATTTCTGTCCAGGCTATCCATTTATAGACCTGGGTAATTCCAAGTCCTTCCTCTTTGCTTGCTGACCCGTTAATTGCAAGCCATGTTTTCGTGTGCTGCCCTCACCAACTCCACTCCTTCCCTGGTCCACAGCAAGATCTGTAATTCACAGATAAAGGTGTTCAGCTGAAAGTTAATATCCATAAAGGAGGCAGCGGGCAGATATTCATCTTGGCCCTGACCAAGCGTGCAGCCGGGCCTGGCTGATCCAGCAACACAACACTTTATTTTTATAGAAGCAACATGAATTACCCGTCTTCCCCCTTCCTTCTTGTTCACAATGCAGTAACAAGGCCTGTAATGTGCAGTAAGGGCTTGTAATATTTGCATGACCAGATGCCTTAGTAGCTTTGGGTGCACCTTCCAGGCTTTTATGTTCTTCCTCTTCTCTCTGTGTGCCTCTGGGATACTGACCTAAAAAAAAATATTTCTCCATCTTCTTTTCACCCTTTCTCCCTTCACATCCTTGGTTCTGCTCTCTCCTCTAGAAGATGAGTGCAGTTTTTCCGACATATATTTATTGCCTGTGATTAGACGTTTCACAGATTAACCATGTGAAGAACTATGTGTTGTTTTTTGTTTCCTTTAAATCTGCCTTTTACTATCTCAATTGGATGCTTCCTGTTGCTTTTACTGAAAATAAAAGGGAACATCTGATCCTTGTTTCCCCTCCCCATGTCATCTCTGATTTGAGGGGCCTGCACACTGACTGATTAAGATAATAGGATTGGGTCTGTGTTATTGCACACACAAGAGATGTGTAATGGACCCACCATCCCAGGAGTGTGTCACTTACACCACTAAACACCCTTTTAACCATTGACATAAATAATGCAAAGCCACAGAAACTGCAGCCTGCTAAAGGAACAGCACAAGGAACTCTGTAAATACATTAATTACCGAGCTATTTTGCTGATGTTATTCTTGACAGTACGTTTTTGTCTGGGAATTACCACACGAGTGTGGCTGTGGCAGGGAGATGTGCAGAATCTCTGCCAATATGATTAATCTACCATGATTTTGGTGGCAGGAGGTTTCTTGATGTGTTTCCAGATTCTTCCTTTTCCATTCTCCAAAATGATAGATATGGAACTAACCCTGCAGGCTGATGGATGCTGTAACCATGGAGTGAGTGTTGTTCATTTTGACAGACTAATTCTCAGGCACTATTTTTCTAAACTCACATTTCAAACCCATCAATTAAAACCTGCTCTGCTCAGGGAGCCCATGGTGAGTTCAAACACATCAGACAGGCAGAAGGAGATGCAAGATGAGGAAAATGGTCCACAGATGAGCAGTGGCTTTGTGTGGTCAGAAGTTATAACATCCTTTCAGCAGCCAGGCACAGCAGACCTCGTTCACAAAAACAAAACTGTGCAAAAAACCTTCATGACTCTGCACAGATTTGTCTCAGGTTACAATGTAAGATGTAACCAAAAGTGTGTATTCTATCACCATCTGTTAAAACCAGGTGGGGCAGTGTTCTTTGTCTCTTTCCTGACACATCCCTGGTAAGTCCCTGCGGAGAGATATCTTCTGCTAATGGGCCATCCAGCCTCACTGCATGACTCATAAAATTACATCATCCCACTGTGAGATGCTCTGCCCAGGGGGAGGAACCAAGCATTCCTACCTGGATATAATCTGAGGTTTGGAACACCACAGCCAGCCTTTCCTACTGGATTCCCAGATTACAAGAGCTGCATAACCACCACTGGACCTTCAGAGGAAGACCAGACCGTTCTACAGGATCACTGCTTTGACAGAGCCACATCTATCACTTCAGGAGGGCTGCAGCCACCATTTAATCAGACTGCTACCACCACTCTGCATGGCAGGGTGTCAGGTTTTATTCTGACTCTGACAGTATTTCTCCACTACTGCATTTATTTTTAATTTTCCTATTAAATTGTAGTTGTGATTTTGAGTCTCTCACTGGTTTGCTTTCAAACTAGTACAAGATTACTGGGAGACAGGAGAGTTTTGAGCATTAGCCCAGTCCTCCCATGTAAAAGATGGACTCTGGTTGTCATTTGCTCCTTTCTTGCCTTTGGGCATTACTATTCTCTTCCTTGTAAGCTCTTCTTATTTGTCAGAAGTGTCAATCAAAACACTTTCTGTACCACTTTGATTTTATATATCTCTTGCTTCGATTTCCCTATGGAGATTAAATAAGGTCCATGGGATAAGGCAATGGTTGTTACAGGCAGAGTGGCGGGGGAATTCCCACTGTGAAGCTTCACCTTGAGTGTGCAGAAGTCTGGGGGAGACATTGCACTACGTCCTGCTACACAGAGTTTCAAAAGAACAGCAGAAGTCTTTCCAAAATTAAGGGAAATTTAGCAAATAGTTTTGTTTGGGTTAGGTAACGTTTTCCAAAACAATGAGAAACTTCATGCCCATGTTGTAAAAATGAGCCTTTGTAGTATTTCATTCAGAAAGAGTTCTTTTTTCATGTGAAAATATACTGAAAAAAAAGAAAACAAAAGAAAGGGAAGGAGAAAAATAGAAAGGAAGGAAGGAAGGAAGGAAGGAAGGAAAGGATAGGTGGCAAGGTGAAATTTTTGAAAGAGAATTGAATGACCTGAAAATTTGACTGTTAATGAATCAAAGAAAGACAAATCAGGTCGTTAAGCTGGTCGTCCATTGTCTCTTCTTTTCCATGAGGCTCAACGAATTGCCCTCTCTCTTCCGCCACCGTATCTGCATTACCTTATGCTCTTGGCCAAGGACCATGACATTGTTCCCATTCCATCATGGCAGTGTGAGGTCCCAGAGCAGGACAGAGAACTCAGTCTTCTACAAAACAAGACTCTGTGCATGACTTTGAGTGACAAACTTCTGCTCTTCTCTCCACTGTAATTCAATGAGCCACCAAAGAATCTGATATCCAATATCAGCATATGATCTGACATCTGGCATCTCACCCACTGGAACTTCAAGAAGCTGAGGGGCATTTCTAGCTCTTCATCTTTCTCAAAAAGTGGTCCTAAAATCATAAATATATGGCAAAGTCAGGGAAAATACACCATAAAATGGCTGGGTTTGGTTCTGGAAGTCTGGAGGAAGGGTCATAACTTAATTCTGGAACAGGATGCATATTGGAAGGTCCCCCAGATCCATCAGCAGAAAACACTTATGATGTTAATAAGCTCCTGTTTTCTCCTTGTCAATATGGCTTTAGTAAAACCAACAGCACGGGGCGTGGAGCTCCATCTGCAGTGCATAATAAGGCGGTGTTGTACATTGGACAAACATTATGATTTATTTTCAAAAGGGGAGAGATGCCACAGATCCTTGTGGTCTCAGGGACTCTAATTTATTGCCTAATTAAACACTTGCTGCCAAATTGTCCATCCTGTCATTTTTAATTCCTGGTCTAATATCCTAGACAACAGAACACTTAAGGAGGCTACCTTCTACAAGTGAGGTTTAAATGAAGAAAGATGTTAATGTGTGTTTCCTAATCAAAGTCAATAGGCTATCAGGAGCAATTATTCTTTAGCAGGTCTGTTCTTCTGACACCATGCAATGTGTATGAACCGCCAAGGTCTGGTGACACTTTATCCCCTTGCTGTCAAGGCAGAAGGCAAGGCCAGCAACTCAAAACTGAGAGAAACCCTTGGGAAGACATGCAGGCAACAAGGACGAATAGAAGATATTTCTATTTAGCCTAAAAATAGATTTTCTTCCTTCAACAAGTGTTTGGAATGAATGCCAAGGCATCTTGAGGCAAGGGAAACCTTAGGACATTTTATCTTAGACTACCAAGTACTCTCACTGCCTTGTATACTTTTTCCCTTTCCTCATTCCTCTGAGATGGGGAAGCTGGGCCTTATTGCTGGTAAAATGAAGCCTAACCTTGAGCTTTACAGAGTCACACCTCTTCTCTAGGTCTGTCCTAGAAGTCTTACAGAGGACTGCAAAAAAGTAAAATTTGAGAGAGAAATAGATTTGAGAAATTCAGCCTGTCTTGATTGGAACTACAGCTTCGTCCCTGTAGTATAGACGTGCTGCTTTAAAGTCCCTTCAAAATCTTCATTTCTCCAGGATAAAGCATCCCAGTTCTCTCACCCTCTCCTCAGCAGCATGGGATGATCTTCTTGTCCTTTAGGTGCCTGGAAATAAATTATATGAATCTTCGCTCTGTAATTTTCCCAGGAAGTAACGCTGATCATCTTGTAATTCCCTGCATCCTCCTTCTTGCCTGTTTTGAAGGTGGACATATGACTTGATAGCCTCTGGTTTTGGCTTTCCCTTCACTGCACATCCGTTTGCCCAGTGTCTCTATGGATACTTGGTTTGGATTTGCATGCCATGGTTTTGGTTGAAGGGTGGCTACTGTGGTGTCTTCTGTGAGAACCTTGCAAAAGCTTCCCTTTTTTCTGATGTGGGCCGTGGAGAAAGGAGCCATGCCAGGTTTGCTGGCAGAACTTGTGAATTTGTGGTGGACCCGTGTTCCTGAAGGACTGACTCCATGGGAGGGACCCACACTGGAGCAGTTTGTGAAGAACTGAAGCCGATGGGGAGGGCTTGTGTTGGAGAAGTTCATGGAGGACTGTCTCACATGAGAAGGACCCCACACTGGAGCAGGAGAAGAGTGTGAGAAGTTCTGCCGCTGAGGAGGAAGAAATGGCAGAGACAATGGGATGAACTGACCATAACCCCCTTTCCCTTCCTCTGTGCCACTGAGGTGAGGAAACGTAGAGAAATCAAGAGTGAAGCTGAGCCTGGGACAAAGGGAGGGATAGGGGAAGGGGTTTTTAAGGTTTGGTTATAGTCTGCTCTGACTGATAATAAATCAAACTAATATCTCTCAGTGGAGTCAGTTTTGCCCATCCTGACAATTGCTGAGTGATCTCTCCCTGTCCTTAACCCGATCCAAGAGCCTTTGTTAAATTTTCTCTCCCCTGTCCACCTGAGGAGGGGAGAGAGAGAGGTTTTGGTGAGCACCTGGTATCCAGCCAGGGTCCACCCAGCACAATACTGCATCCAGGAAGTCAGCAAATGTGTGTTCAGTTCCTGTGCCCCTTGATGTTGATTATCCATTGTGAAAACCTCCTCACAGATTCTCCCACCTGAACAGGAAAGTCTGTCAAGTCGTGGCCATGGCCTCGCTCCTCTTTGGATCCAGCAAATCACAGCAGCAGGAAAAAAATCTGCAATGCCTATGAAACTGTCAGCAAGTTCAAGGACACGAGAGTTGCAGGTAACTAGTCAGATGTTAGGTTTTTGTGAGGCATTCATCTCCTCTGTCTCTTTTCTTATTCATTCCTCCCTATTTAGCTTTTGCTATTTTATCCCTCAAATTAGTGACATGATGCTTCCTGTCTCTGCTTGACAAGTCAGCATGAAAGCTGACACTATGTAGGTGTGGCGTATGCTGTTATTATCACCTTTAGATAAACCTGGTAATATCCCATGTCAGAATTTATATTCCTTTATAACCAATCTCCTTGCATAGTGCCTCTTAGCAATTGCTGTCTGTACATTTTTTGTCAAAAAGATAAGCAAAGACATATATATATATGTGTCTGTCTGTGAATTGTATATGTGCACATAAATACACATTATTTGTCAGGATTTTCTTTCCTATGAGTTCATTTCTCTAATGACAATTCATTATATAATAAATTTCCCCTACTATTTATATTATTTTTTGTGACTTTCCCAATAAAAAATTGTTTCTTTTTAAATCTTTTTTTAAAAGCAGTATTAGGAAGAGTCAATGCCACTGTTACCATCCTCACTAATGGCATACAAGGGATTTTTGAAATAATCCTTTCTTTTGATGAAAACTCTGGACATCCCTTTAGGTTGGCAGTCTTGGTGGTCTCTTTCTGGAGTAGAACTCTGCAGTTTGTCCTGACCCATCCTGTTACCTCACATCTCCCTCCACCCCTGCAACATTCAGATACAAATCCTTGTGTTTGGACCCCTGTTTTATTTATGGATATAAGATTTCAGATGATGATGTTCTGTTCTATTCTAAACAGTCCTTACACAGCTGTGGCACAGCAGAGCCTTGACTTGAGGTGGAATTACTGTAACAGAGAGTTTAGTTCCTAACTGAGTCTTTGTTCTTCCCTTTGTCTTCTCTGTCTCAGTGCAAGCTCCTCTGTAAGGAGCAGTAAGGAGCAGTATGAAACGGTAAGGAGCTTATGAAACAAGACTTGACTTGTCTACCTTGGGGCCAACAAGGTGCTATTGAATGAAAAATAGATTTTCACAGGGAATTTGTTTTACCTTACTTTGGGTCAAGTAGAAAAAAACCCAAACAAAAACTTCTTTCCCTCAGCCCTGAGGACCTCATCCAGCAAGCTGTCGAGAGAGACCAACCCTAAGGACTTGCAGAGGAATTAACTGGGCAATTGTAAAGGTGCAGGTAAAAGAAGAGGTGCCATGGGGTTGGAGATAATCAGCGGAAGGACACTGTGTGACTTTGCAGGAACTTTTCCCTTTCGGTAGCTGAGTGCTGTGTATGGGTGAAAGGAACTTTTGAGCCATTGCCTGGGCATTCCAACCAGCCCCTTGGAAAATGCTTCAGAAGACACTCGTGAAGTTCAGATGTTTCCTCCTCACTTCTTTTGCATGACTGTTGCTCAGAAACGCACTGAGAAGACACAGTGTTCCAGCCCTGCAGTGGATGGATGGATGGATGGATGGATGGATGGATGGATGGGTGGATGGATGGATGGATGGATGGATGGAAGACTCTTCTGCCAGTTCTGAGTCATGCACCAATTTGGCATCTTGCTGAAATTCCAAGCTGCCTTTAAAGCTGTTTCTTTTCCCACAGATGGTTGTCTCTGTGTTTCCACTTGCTGTGACCACCCTGCATCACAGGGAAAGACTATCTGAGCAACCTCATCTGTGTCTGAATGGTGCTGCAATATTCCACGCACACAGTCATGAAAATATGAATGGGATGGCATTTATGTTCCCCAAATTCAGGCGCTTCCAGTGTGTACATTACATCATTCTGAATTGCCAGGGCTCCTGTTCTAGTCAACAGAGAGCCAGTTAAAATACCGAGTGGAGTTGTGTTCAACACAGTTTACCAAAAATTGTGTCAGTGTTAGGATGAGGGGTGATGTCACTCACTCTGTTGAAGATTTGCTGTCTGACTTCCTCGGGTGGAGCAGCCAACACTGCAGACCACTGCATTTAATCAGTCACATCTTTCATAATGAATACACCCTGAGGTTTGATTTAGAAAGCAGTGAAGACATGAATTCACCTGGAAAAGCCAGATGAATTTTCCTGATACCTGGCTAAACCCTCACAAGAGGGCTTTTCTTCCTTTTATTGCCAAGTTGTGCTGGAAGGCCAAGAAGCTCTGCTCCTGCTGTGCGTCCCAGGAGGAGAAAGAAATCCTTTCAGTGCACTGAGAAAAACCATCTTTCTTCAATTTAGCCAGCTCTTCATGGTCTAAATGTCTTTTTTCTTCATCCTTCAGACACAGCAGCTGGTAAAGGAATGCCTAAATTGCCACTAGACTCTGAAGTTTGTTTTTGTCTGTAGTACAGAGACAGGGAACACTGCAGGCATCAGTTTCACTCACTTATAAATGATCACTATTGAGAACTACACATTTTCCCTTGGTATTTTTACCTAAATAATGGTCTTGAGGATAAGGACAACAGATAATATTCTGCTCTGTTCCTTTCATGGCTGAAATGATGCTCCTTAGACTTACAAGAAATAGGACAACATGAATTTTAGAAAACAGCTGGAGTGCATGAAAGAACTGTGAAAATAGGTGCATCAGGAGTTTTGAGGTACTCAGGAAAGAAAAGTAACCATAGAAAGCCCTGAAGAAAGGAGGAAGAGGCTAAATTAGAATTGTGGTGCAATCTTTGTTTACTTCAGGAATCCAACTGCCTAACAGTGAGAAAGTTGGAGTTACTAGTTTAACTTACCTCTGTTTTAATTGTCCAGAGGAAATTCTTTTGTGCTAATAGATTGTTTTCATTCAAGCCTGCTACGATTTTTCACACAAGTTTTAACTATTAAAAAATGATGTTGTGAATTAAATAATCAGAAATATTAATGAGGTCTAGAGACGGATATGCAAAAACAGGAGGGAAAGATGCAAAAGAAAGAAGGAAAGACCCAAGAGACAACAATGTGACACTGGATAAGTAAAGCAAGTGTATGGAAATCTGCAGGAAGTGTAAAAAAGAAATTTGAAGCAGTTGGTTTAAAACTGAGAGTAAGTAGCAATCACATTTTTTGAAAAACTGTCTGTAGCAGATAATTTTTCTAGGGAAACGCTACTTCTCTGAGCCATCCCAGAGACTCTCTCCCTCCTTTCAGTGCACACTGAAGTCCATCATCATCATCATCTCCCTCTACTCCCAATGGAGTTTCTCTTTTAGGATTCCTTCCCACTCTTTCTCCCCAGCAGTTTGAATCACTCGGCCTTTAAAACTTGGTTCCATCTGGACTTTAGGGTGAATTTTTATAGATACAAGAATGGGACTTTCACACATTTCATGTCTTTGCAGTGACATTCTGGGACAGACCCTCTCCAGGAGCTTGGCCAGACACACTTGCAGGGGTAATGAGCTGACAGCCAGGTTTGACAGCTCAGGTGCTCATAAACTCTGTGCTGGCACAGTTTTGCCTCTTCAAGTCTGGAGTTAACTGGCCAGACCTTTCTCCATGTCCTTTGGGTCCTCAAGGCTCAGGTGTCTTTGCAAATTCCTCTGCAGTGAAAATGACTGCATGGTAAAGATCTATTCCACCCCTTTTATTTTGGTAGGAAACATCAGAGTGTGAGAAGTACCAGACTGGACTTCAGGCGGTGGCGGTTTGTGCTGTGGCCTATCTCTCATGTTAGTGAGAACTGGACACTTCAGAGGAAAGTTTAAGAATCAAAGATACAGATTTCCTGTTAGTTTCTAAACCAGGAGCTGGCCTGGTGTAGGCTCTTGATTCGTGGGCATTAATGATGATGGTTTTCACTCATTAATTGAAGGACTCCTGAAGTACCTCCCAGAGTGCTGCTAAGACAATAGAAAAACTTACATTTATTGTTTGTAAATTGATGTAGAGGAATTAGTGATCTCAACTGACACTGCAAGAGGAGTAAAAGGACCTTTTGGCACTCTCCTCCTGACTGACAAGTGCCACTTTATAAGTCTCCACACAATGACTCTGGATTTCTCAGATTTAGCAAATTCTCAGTGAGATCTCTTTTTACACCACAGGCTTTTGCAGGCTGCTCTTGAGCAGTGCTGGATGAAGATCCTGACTCAAAAAAAGTTCTCTTTGCCAAAAAAAAGGGTTTTTTTAACTCAAAAAAAAGTTTTTCTTTACTCAAAAAAAAGTCTCTTATGGAAGGAAAGCAGGTTTTGAGGCAAAGTCCTGCCATGCTTGTGTATTCATACAGCATCCTGACTTCACCTGAAAGCCGCATTTGGGAAAGCATTCGCTTGGCTCCCAGCAGCGCTGATGAGGTGCGAGCGGCCTTTTAAACCTCTCCTGACAAGTGGAGGAGGGCAGATTTCTCAGGTCCAAACCCCATTTCTCTGAAATCGCTGACATGACAGCTCTGTGATAATTGAAATGATGGCTAAACCCCATTATGCCATGAAAATGTCACTCATTACACCCTACCAACTTCAATTTTGTGCTTTGTTCTCAGAGGCACGATGTGCCAGGGTGCGTCTCTGCTGTGAAGAGCAAACAGTGCCATTACCTTCTGGCTGACAATGAGAAGAAAATGAATAGAGGCCGAAATATGAAGTGCCATTATAGGAAATTGGTTGGTTATTAGACTGTATTTGCTACTGCGGTTACAGAGCTCAGTTCTGTACAAAAACAAAACCCACGAAGCCCAGAAACACAGCTCGTGGCTCAGTTTTCAGATGCATGCTGGCAGCTCTTGGTACCCCTGTCACTGTCAGCCAAGTCCCCGTGGACCTCCAGCCTTGGACTTCCTTGGCAATAAGATGGCTGATCCACAGGCTGTGTGGGTTGACTTTGATTTATGTGACTCTGGTTCAATTCTTAACTTTGTAAAATAAACATTTTTTTTTTTGCAAAGCTGAAAAGAAGCTCCCTCTTTTGATTAGAAGTTTTTTGGGACAAAGAGTATTTCTCACTGTGTACTTAGTGCCACAGGCATTGATCTCAGATGGCGACTTGCTTTAATATAGTAATTAATGAAACAGTAACGATATTTTCTTTGTGCTAAGATCTGTGAGCAGGTTTCCGTGGCAACAGCCCATGCACAAGCTTCTTGCCTGTAGCAAATGTGAAGTTATTTGAATCATTCACATTCTTTTAAAGAAAGAGGGCTGCTGTGACTCAAATTAACTCAGATTTACTGCAAGATGAAAACACACACAGGGGCAGCTGCCTCAGGTTAGCTGATGCACAGAAACCTTTTACCCTGCATTAACCCACTGGCATGTTTGAACCTTCCATGCTACCATAAGAGCTTTTATCTCAGAATCATAAAATAGTTTTGGTCGGAAGAGACTATCAAGGTCATCTAGCCCAGCACTCAAATATAGGAAATATATGTATTTTCCCTAACTTTGTTTTTCTCTCTCCAGCCATTTTCTGCCAACAGAATCCATACCCATTATTTGCATCAGATCTTAATCTTTAGAGTCCAGAGAGGGAAGGAGAACATAGTCTGGCTTGAATTCTTCCACAGCCTCTATTTCCCATAACCATGCTGGAAGTGATAACCAGGAGTGATGATGGACATTAGGGCTGTGTTGGGTCATGATGGATCCAGCTCATAGTGGCTTTGGGGGAGACAGATAACAACACAATAGCCGAGGATTAGTCTGAGCAATGCACCCTCACCCCCCCCAAACATTGTGCTGGTCAAGTTCTGCCTCAAACCAAGTGTGGGAGAAACTAAATTCTGTATTCAGTATGCAAATATCACTGTAAGTCAGTTATTTTCCTCCATTAATAGTGGTCAGCTTAGAGCTTTTTGGGGTCTCCTGCAGATCAGCAGAGTGCATGTCATGACTTTCTCTTGAGCAGGGACTCCTCTCAAGGTTACTCCTCGAGACTGGAGAATCCTTATTGTGTGAGATACTTAGTGAGTGAGTTTGAAATAAAAGCACTGAAACTTCGAAATTTTAGCTAAGTGATATGAAGGACTGATTATGCACAAGTAATCCTTCAGACATTAACCACTGACCCTGTTTAGAACATAAGGGAGTCCTCTCTGGCTCTCATGACTCAATGGGAGTGTGTCCCTGACAGTTTTGTCTGACCTTGTCCTCCGTGCAGTAAAAAATCAAGAGTACTTTGCCACCCAATCTTGTTAGACTGCCATCCCATTTACTATCAAACTCTGTTAAATCTCTGGCTTATAAAAATAAATATATTGTTACTCTGTTACAAGTGAAGTGTGTCACAACATCCACAACAAGGACACAAGACCCCAAGCAGCATGATCCTTTTATGCTTGCTGATCCCCATATTCCTCTTCTGCCAAGAGAGATGTTCCTCACGAGCAGATGGCGAGGCAGTTCCAAAAGAGAAAGGTTTGAATGGAGAGAAGTATTCTAGACCAAAGCTTTTTATAATTTATTCTCTGTATCAATGAGTACTCGAATAGTCAAAGAGAGTCAAAGAAGAAAAAGCCTTCTGGAGCAAAGGAAAAGTATTAATTATCATACAGATCTTTTAGGTTTGTTCTTTCTAATGCAGGAGGAAGTGTCTCAGCAGACCAAGAGACAGACAATGTAAATAATCTCTTGCCTTCCCTTCTAGTGGGAAGTTGTGGTGAATTAGTCTTTAAAAGTCTTTGCCACCAATTTTTAAGGAAAAAGGTTCCATCAAATACTTTATTCCAGTGATATATTTCTTGTATTCATCTGGTGTCATAGCCTAGAACAGTCACTTGGCTTTATTTACAAGGCCTCTATGGCCTGATTCTTTGGGCAAATCCGTACTGCAAGGATGTGAAACATATTGAAGTGGAATATCAAAAAGATTCATAACTGGGACCTGGTCTGAGACAGAATATTAGACTTGGATATTCTGATATTATCCGTTGGTATCTAAAATATTAACATGGGTTTAACACCTTGGCAGCTTAGTGGAAGAAGGTTCTTGGGCTCTCTTAAAGGTAAGGACATCTTCAGCTAAGTATTGAATTTAAAGACAGATTTAGTAGAGGGACTTTTGAGAGTGTTAGTTGATTTCCCCTCTGTGAACTGTGGATGTCTTTCTTACACCACTGTTGTCCCAATGTTTGAGTTCAGATCCCTCCTAGGGACAAGGCACTGGGATAGAAGGACAGTGAAGCCAAACTATTGGAGTTCTTCACCCACGCAGTCTGGAAGTGTGACCTACTAAATCTAGACCTGGAGAAGATCCACATGGCAGAACCCCTAAAAAACCCCAGAAAACTGAGTTACTGAAAAGCTCCAGCATTCTTTGTTTTTCAGGTCTAAAAATACTTTTACATAAAAGACTTCAAACTGTTTTTTGTGCTAAACACACAAATGGAAATCTCACTGCACTGCACACATTATATCACTAAAATAAATATTGTTGTCTTTAATA
Source organism: Rhagologus leucostigma (assembly GCA_013397725.1). Taxonomy (NCBI): domain Eukaryota; kingdom Metazoa; phylum Chordata; class Aves; order Passeriformes; genus Rhagologus; species Rhagologus leucostigma. The sequence continues at coordinate 1,548,130 of VZTD01000783.1, read as the reverse complement.
TTTAAAGAGATTTTTGAAACAGCCACAGAGGATGAAAAATACAAGCCAGCGAAAGCGTGCCGTGTCTCGGCGCCCTACAGAGGCGTATTTCAATTCTCCTGCTTTAATTTCTTTAGCTCTCAAGGAATTCCAAGGTCTCTGAAATGGCATGCTGGGCAGGGAAACAGAGCTGTTGTCCCCAGGGTTCCTCTGGCTCTTTATTATTCACCATCACAGAAATTTTTCTTCAATGTAGGCTGAGGACCTGCACCATGTACCCCTCAAAGCTGTTGGAGCAGCAAATACACGATGCCCGGTGTATCCCAAACACCATCAGGCACAGATACCTAAGGCAGGACAGGTGACACGGGATTTCCTTAATTCTGTCTGTGCTACCAGAGCTGAGTTCAGCGTCTGTTGAAGCTAGTAGGAACTTTGCTGTTGGCTTTTTTGAGATGAGTAGAATCAGTATGAGCAGAAACTCATCCCTCACAGACTGATTCCAGATGAGGTTCCCTGCCTTAAGCCTGTCCCAGAGCTGTGTGTCTGACCCTGCCAGACCTGTGCTACACTGAGGACACAGTCAGGGTGCCATAAACAGCAAACCTGTGTTCCAAACACCCATCCCTCCAGGTGGATTCCCTGGGACACTCAAATTTTCTTAGGGTCAAATTTTACAGGTGCATAATGAGTTCAGAAAGTTGTGAAGGAAGCACATGGGATAATTCTCAAGCAGTGCATGTCAGCCCAAATCCAGAGTGATGCTGAGTGCGTTTGGTCACAGTTACTGGGACTAGAAGTGCGAGCAAAAAAGCATTCACTCATTCTCTGTTGGATGCCTTTAATTCCTTTAACTACAGTAATTCCTTTCCCTGCAGTAAAGGGAGGGAGAAATTACCTAACGTTGATTCTGGAGAGGGACTTATTGCAAGGGCATGTAGTGATAGGGCAAGGGGGAATGGCTTTAAGCTGGAAGAGGGTAGATTTAGGTTGGATATTACTAAGAAGTTCTTCCCTGTGAAGTTGGTGAAGCCCTGGCACAGGGTGCCCAGAGAAGCTGTGGCTGCCCCATCCCTCGAAGTGTCCAAGGCCAGGCTGGATGGGTCTTGGAGCAACCTGGTCTAGTGGAAGCTGTCCATCTCAGGGGCTTGGAACAACATGATCTTGAAGATCCGTTCCAGCCCAAATCGTTCTATAATTCCAAATAGGTGAACTATAACAGCTTCTACCATCAGAAAAAATATCTGTTATATTGGAGACTCATAAAGTTAGGAATACCCACATGGCTCAAGTTCATGGACACATAAACATCTCTACACTTGCTTGGCCACTTTTGAATTCTGCATTTCTAGACTAATATTTTGAGATCTGACTTTTCTGCTGCAGGTATCCCAATGTAACACTGGAGCCATACTGTGACCAATCAGATCCTTTCTGTGCAGAACACGCACAATCAAACATAACTCAGGTGTCATATCCAGTGGACTTAGGGCTGCAGCTCAAAGTCCATTTAAAGCAGAATTCAGATGCCTTTCCTTCATCAGTCTGTTCCCCAGTTTTTTGCATTTAATTGTAGCAGTGATTATGTATATTCCCTACATCTGGCATCGTAGTGCTTCCTAAGGGCCATTTTGTACTTCCCTCTCCTATTCAACTGGAAAATTTCCACTCTGTGGAGCTGAGGAAGGATTGTCAACAAAGGCTCGTTTGGGGACTGTTCTCCTTTATTTTCAATGGACTTACACTTTCATAAAGTCTTATCTTACAGCCAGAGAAAAGAGGGTTAAAGGCTCCTGGCAAGATTATCTACTCCATCACCCTGCCCTAGGGCAGGGTAGGCTCTTTACAGACTGGTTAGCCACTCTTTCGTGTAAATCCTTCACAGAGTTTCGTCACATGGAGCCAAGAGTGCCAAACACACACTCCATAACTCATTCCACTGAGACTTTCACTGGGAAACTCCTCTTCCTTCTCAACCCTTTGTGGGCGCTCCAGGCTACAGGAGCACTCAGAAACCACACAGACCCAGAACCTTTCTCTCAGCACAGCTGGACGATGGCTGGTACCCTCACCACTGCCATGTCTTGCTGCCCAAACCAGGATTGATGCAGCCAAGCTGCCTGTTGGGAGCAGTCCCTGTCTTGTGTCAGTGCTTCAGAGTTGAGCAGGAATTGCACAGGATAATGAGCTACTCCAGCCTGCAGCAGCACCAGAGATTGGTTTAGCATTGGTTTAGCAGAGTAGGTAATTAACTCTGAATGTTTAACAGTGTCTCTGACACTGTTTATTGCTACTATAGGTCCAGCTTCGGAATTTTCCTTCATTACATGCTGAGCAGCCTCATCCTGGTCCTCACATCATCATGCTTGAAGCAGTGCTGAGCTCACCCTTATTAGGTCAGTGTGTGGCTTGGAAATACTCAGATTTCGGGGCTTCTCAGCTTATTTATGTTGAAAAATGTTAGTTTTCTTTATAGTTCTAGTCACATTCAGCTGATCTGATTTTTGCCGTGGATAAAAGGAGAGGTGTTCTCTGTAAAGCACTTCTTGAAAGGAAATTCTGTGGTTAAAAAAGCTGCTGTTTATTGAGATAATTGTGGCTGCCCTGTGCAATCATATAACACAAAGTCTGATCTGATTACCCTGCACAAACAGAATATTTTCTACTGATGATGTGACAGGAGACCTGGGCTTTTTAGGGTTGAGGATGTCCAGACTGTATCCCTTGTACTTCTGCAGCAGTGGCAAAGCCCTGGCATGCAGAGTGCTCACTGAAGCATTTCTCGGTGCTTGCTGCATTACTATTCATGCTTTACTATTTATACAGCAGGCATGGCCCTGTGTCCTTGCCATTCTGCAATCCTACTGCCACAAAATAATGCCAGAGGGGACTCAAGTGGTTATTAAAAATCTACTTCCCAGTTTTTCTTTCCCAGACTTCACCTTTTGTGTTAAGGGGGCCTCTCCGCTCTTGGTGAAATGCAATTAAACCTCCTCAGCCATCTCCTCACTGGCCTCTTGGTGGTACTCTTAACTCAGCATATTCACCAGCTGCTCTGGCTGCCTTTAAAGGCATCAATCTCCACCCTGCTCTAGCAGAACTAACATATTTAAGTAGATACTAAATATATACAAACTTTATGGACACAAAGCAAGATTTTTTAAAGGATTTGCCAGAGATACAGAAGCTCGACTCACTGATCCATTGCTGATCTACTTCAGGGCTTCACCTGTTCACAGTGCTGAGATCTGTCAGATATCCCTGGAGCACAGATGTTTGGATCCAGTGCTTACCCTGGGAATGAAGGCAGAATGAAAACGGAGGTTGTCATTTGCATTCTTAGCAGTTTGTTTAGTGCCAGGCTAAAGAAGAGGGTCCTGCTGCTGTCAGGAACCTGCTACAGTGAATACTGAGACAGGTTTAATTCAGTGTCTGTGTTCCAATGGGGACCCAAATGGCCAAGCCCCCCAGAGGGAAATGCTGTGTGGAGTCTGAGGAATTCAAGGTGCATGGGATTGGTTAAAGCTTTCCTGCAAAGAGTGTCAAAACAGGGTTAAAACCTATTTTTACATTTAGAAAATCCCCAAGAAGCATCCAGATTAGAGTGAAACTAAGGATACTTTCAGCTGGTGGTTAGAGTCTAAATCTAAGCCTGGTATCTAAAGTTAGAATCGCAGAATCACTAAGAGTGGAAAAGACCTCTGAGATCGTCGACTCCAACCATTAACCCAGCACTGCCCAGCCACCACTAAACCATGTCGCTTACTGCCACATTTAAACATCTTCTAAATGCTTCCAGGGATGGTGACTCCACCCCTGCTCTGTGCAGCCTGTTCCAATACTTGACAATCATTTAGATGCAGAGATTTTTCCTAATAGCCAACCTAAGCCTTCCTTGGCTTAATACAACTGCCCCAAGCTCAGCTCTTGATCACCAAGAAATTTTTAGCAGAAAAAATTACCTCAAAAGTTTGTTCATTTGATTGGAATAAGTAGAATTATGCATTGCAGGTTAAGTTACTTACACTGACTTAATGTTCCTACTGTGGGCCAGACATAATCTGCAAATTATTTTGGTTTTTTGCTAAACATTTGTCAATGGCTTTAGAACCAATTCATACCATGGATCTGCTCACAGTTCTCTTTGCTGACTGCCTTGACTGCTCAAACTATACACAGATTCTGCTCTGCACCGAGTTGAATGAGGGCTCTTCTGAAACAGAAAATAATTACTAAGGAGGTAACACATAAACAATACATACAGATATATTTGCTAAATACATATCATGTACTCAAGATATTTATTGCAGCTGCATTTAGGCAGACGGAAGAAGAATGAAAAGAAAGACAAGGTGGAGGCAAGAGAGAAAGGAATAAAGTCAAACATGACTATGAGATAAAATCTTCACAGTTACAGAATTAGAAGCAAACAAAACTACAAATATACTGCGGTTGTGTCCAACCCCTTCTCTATTCCCACTCTTCCCATCAGGCAGAGGTTTAAATGAAGGTAAATGGTTCTTAGATCCTTTGTCATTCTCTGAGACCACTAAAATAGAAATCCAACACCTGCTGCAAGTATATTAATAATCAGATGAAAAATTAATGCCTGCAAATCCTCAGAGTTAACTCTTGCCTTCAGCCATCAGCAACTAATAAGAAAAAAGAATGCTGAAGGAAGGAAACAGGTCCAAAACATCTGCCCTGGGAGGTCCCATTAGGGATCAAAATAGCTGGCAGGTTAATGATTAGGACAGGAAGGGTAATCATTAGGACACAGGGATTTTTGCTGGCTCCTCAGCGGAGCTTGGAGTGCTGTGTGTAAAAACACTGCCCCTGTCGCTGGTAGAGTGACCAGGTGTGCAAAGGGGCTGCAAAGGGGCTGCAGAGGAGCTTCTTCCTTGTGCAGTGAAGGATAGGTCACTTTAGTGGCCCAAACATGGCAAAGGGGAGCCAGGGGACCTGGTTCTTGTCCTCATTTTGTCATTGGCTGGGTCAGGTTGGTCAGTTGTCACATTCCATGTCTGTGCCTCAATTTCTCTTGCTGTAAATGCCTTGACTAGGACATCATTTTCTGTAAATGCCTTAAGTAAGACAGATTAAAACTGCTCTCTCTGAGGCTTTGCCTCTATTATTTATCATAATCTAAAAAAAGAAAATCAATATTTTTCCTGGTCTTCTGTTTTTTCTTTATTTCTTCAACCCATCTGAGCTCACTCTTCAAGTCTGCAATGTTTTAGCTTAAGGCCAGCCCAGAGAGTGGCCGTGCTGATTCCAGGGAGGATCAGGCACTGACCCCCAGGTCTGTAGTGCCGTGCCCTCCTTGGACACGGCATAATCCCAAACACCACCTCCTCTCTCGGGATCCTTTTTCCTTTCTCCTACACCATTGCTGGCTCCATGCATTTCCCCTTGGAAAGAGAAAGAACCACGGTGAAGGCAGGAACAAAGCCACCAGGATTAGTCCAGTATTCCCCAAGGATCTTTCCTTATCTGCTGCTTGCAGTCTGCCTCTGTTGCCTTGGCACACCTTGTGCTGTCCAGATACGAACAGTGGAAGCAAGAGAAGGCTCCAGGGAGGCCTTAGAGCCCTTTCCAGTTCCCAAAGAGATTCAAAGACAGCTGGAGAGGGACTTTGGACAATGGCATGGAGTGACAGGACAAAGGGGAAGTGGTTCAAACTGAGAGAGGGTAGTTTTAGACTGGATATCAGGAAGGAATTTTTCCCTGTGAGGGTGGTGAGGCCCTGGCACAGGTTGCCCAGAGAAGTTGTGGATGCCCCATCCTTGAAAATGTTCAAGGCCAGGTTGGAAGGGGCTTGGAGCAACCTGGTCTAGTGGAAGGTGTCCCTGCCCATGGCAGGATGTTGGACTAGATGATCTTGAAGGTCCCTTCCAACCCAAACAATTCTCTGATTCTGTGATCCCACTGGAGAAAAGGAATCATTTTTACCCCAGTTTTTTCTGAGATGATGCTCTTTTTACCCAGTGCTTGTCATTCCCTTCTGTGTCTCTGAAGCACAGAAACAGTTCTGAGACGAGTTTAAAAGTACAGCCCAACACTCTCGGCTTTTTCCTTGCAAGGACAACAGGGCAGCATCCCTCTGAGGCTGCACTGAGAATGAGAAAGGGCCTTTTGCAGAACTGGGTTGTGAGAAATATGGAACAGGATGAAATCCAGTGACTTTGTGCATGGCCAGCTGAACTGTTACAGAAATGAAAAGTTAATCACACCTTTTTTCTTGCTCTCTCCCTCTTCACTTTCTTCTGCTGAAACCTTGGAGCTGAAGCAAATGGGTGCTATTATGTGTTCCAAGTGATTCACAGTGGCAGAAAGGAAGGGAACTGTCCATTAAGGGTTACAATTGCTGGAATAACAGAATAACAAAATACTATCTTGCTCAGGTACCTGCTATCCCTCACTTTGTGGCAGAGGCAATGTGGATATTTCCCTGCAGACTATTCCATCAGTCAGCCTTTCTTCTCCGTGGGCTGCAGAGGTTGTGGCACAAGGGAGCTGGCAGGCAGGTCCTGGGCTGCCTTGGGATGCTGCTGAGAGCTGTCGTGTTGCATCTGGGCAAAATTAAAGGCAGAGAAGAGTTTCTTTAATCAGTGAGTGGCTGCTTTGCTGCCTCCAAAAGGGATGAACTGTCCACATCCACTTCTTGGCTGTCCCACAAAAATCTTCACTCCAACTTGGTAAAGGCAAGCGCCTCAGTTTCTCTTCTGTAGCACAGAAGTTTCTCTGTCAAAAAAATAAAAAGGCGATAGTTACCCCACATTTTGCTGGAATGCTTTGAAAATGTTTTCAGAGCATGAGCTGTGACTGTATCATCACTGGACTCCCTGTGGTTCAGCATTTTTTGTTTCTTTGCTCTATACTAATTTTTGACTGCAACAGTAGGAATGTCACATGAAGCCCCATTCCAAGACAGCATTATCTCTGATTTAACTCACCTTGGCTGGAAAGGTAGTCTTGGAAGGTTCTGTCTGCACAGGATACTCTCCAAGTACTGGTCATTGGGATGGATAAAAACCTTGCTGAAGGTAGGTGCCGCTCTGCCAGCAAGGTAGGGCACTCAAACATTGCAACACTATTTTATTTCATTGTTCCTGTTGCTCCATTTTTCATTTGAGATTGGCTTTCTATAAATTTCTGACTCGAGGGCTCTCTTTTGTGTGGACTCTCTAATATAGAGAAGGAGTTGAGCTTACAGTTTATGTTTTCCTGTAGTGCAGGAGTTAATAGGGAGTTTTTTCCTCTTCCTGGCAGCTTATTTTCATGAATCATGAAAGACAATACCTTTGAACTCCCCATCCTTGCACTAAACTTGATTTGAATTTACCACCAGGTTAAAAATAGTAAGACAAATGTATGCAGAGAGGTGAAAAGCTCTTGTGTTCACATCCTGATATATATAAAGGGAAAGAAATCCTTTTTTTTCTTCAGATTACAAAGGAGGAAGGAAGGGGAAATGCCCTTTTTATAGAAATTTGGTCTCCAGCAAGATCAGAGTTCTTATCCTAGGAATGTTAGGAAGACACTGAGAAGAGTGCATCGTATTTTTTGTTTTGGTCAGTTTTACATCCTAACAGTGCAAACAGCTTAATTAAATTAAATTAATTAAATGATTGATTGTTGAATTAATAAAATGTATCTCCAAACCTTAAAGAAGAGAGACTTACACTAATCTGATAAGGCACCACTGAGACTGGTGGTGGAGAAATATTTGGTGCCATAACTCCAGACCAAAGGTATGGTTTCAGCTCATAACGTTGCTTTTACAGTAACAAACCTCACACAGTTATTTGTTTTCTGATCAATTTGTCTTAGTTTGTCTCAGTGAGCTCCCAGGGGTTTGGGAACCTTGGTTTGGATAAGGAAGCCAGTTTATTTGTTTTATTTTTCTAGTAGTACCATTTCTCAGTGAACATTTCACTACAATAGCTGACGTGAAAAGCCGAATACAGAATCATGGAATATCTTGAGATTAAAGGGATACACAAAGATCCTTGAGGTCCACCTGATCACACTCTGCGGCAGACTGGATGTTCCTTCTACATCCAGACCTGCTTGTGTAACGGGTCCACCAAACACCTGGGAATGTTAGGATCAGACTCATTCTGTGCTAAGGGTGAGTCTTAATTTGTTTGGTTTTGTTCTCTAAGTCCAACAGTGGTTTGGGGATGAATGTAGGTCTCTGGAGCTCTTGGTTAATCCCCAGCCCTTCTTGCTTTCATACTTCTTTTATATTTGCACGAATGGATTTCTACAGGTACTGTTATCCACGTTTTCACAATTAAAAATTCCTTTTCCAAAGGCCATCAAATCAAAATAAGTTGGTCTCTAAGAGCAAGCCCTTGCAACACTGATAGGGATAGAATGAACTGAACTTCGCATTGTTCTAGACTCGTCCCTTATTTCAAGGATGATCTCTACTTGCCTTAGGCTTTCCTTTCCTTAAAAAATGAAGATTTAAAAAACTATATTATATGTCAAGATTTTTTCACTGATTCTTTACAGAAAAAAATCCTAGATTTTTTATGATGTGCTATCAAACCCTTTTATTTAACTAGTTTTTTTCTAGCAAGCACTGTAAGGAAGAGTATTTTTGTGCATTGCAAGCTGCATTTCAATTCCTATTGAAACTATTTATGAATAATATTAACCAAATTCTGCTTGGAATAATGGTACACACTTGTACACATCATACCCACTCATACACACTGTGGATGTGTGTAAGCAGGCATTAAGCAAGCTCAGCAACACTTAACATTTGAATTTTGTGACCTTGGTTATGAGCTGCTGTTTGAAAGAAAAAAGAAAAATGTTCTCACCCATGGAAACATAGTTTAAAAAAAATCAAAATTAAAGAAGTAATCAGTAAGACAAAAAAATAAAATAAAATAAAAAATATTAAACAGAACAGACTAAAACATTCAACACTACCCCTGTTTAGTGAACAGCAGAGAAATCTTAGTGATGATAAATCTTCCTTTTATGTTTGGTCTACTGCACTCACTGTATACACACACATAACTATTACCATCTAATTATAATCCATTAAATCAATTAAATCATCTTCTCTGGTATTTTCCATTCAGGGAAGTAAACCAGTTAATCTGCCATATTAACTGCTGAGAATACTGATCATCGTGTGCAGAGAAGATGTTCCCTTACTTGAAAAATGGAAAGATCATCACACTTCTGGGACTCACTGGCTTCTTTATCCCATTAATTCCCCACTGTTGTGTCTCCAGATGAAGAGGTTGAGTCCTTGCAAACTGCTGGGAAGGAATAGATCAGAAGAGCAATTGTGTCTAAGATTTGTGCTCTCGTGTGGAACGAGCCCTGGCTCAGCTGCTCAGCTGGCGATGCCCAGCCCAGCTCCAGCAGAGCAGTTCTCCTAGCAGGGTCCTGCTGCCTGATGTCAGGGACAGAGGCAAACCCAACGTCCTCGGCTTGGCTTGGCTGGCATTTCAGGAGGAACAGCACTGAATGACATTCAGGTTTCTAATGTCTGGCCCAGAGTGGGAGCAGCCAACCTTTCTTTTCCCATGCACATTCCAGTGACATTGACAGCCCTTCCTCTTGCAGACAGCCCCTGATACCCAAACCCATGCAATACAAGATATGTCTCAACAGTTCCTGCTATACTCTATGACATTTCTGTCCATCTTGACTTTGACTGCAGTCAGGACTTCTTCTTTTAGGTGGAGGGCTTTTGGATGAGCGAAGAAAAATTTTATTTTTCCTTAGTGCCATTGTCGGCACCTGCTGGCTCACAACATGACAAAGGAGATCTGAGCCCTGTGATCTCTCCTGCCTCAGCTCTTTCTCTGTGCCCTCGCACAATGCCACGGCCATGTGTGAGGGAACCAGGACAAGAATTTCTCTGCATGGCAGGCTTGATGATCAATGAATTGGAGAAGTGTCATCAGCAGCACAGTAGCTCCTGTCTGCATGGGTGGTGGAAAAATCACGGAAGAAGGCAATTTGGATTTGATCCAAATGTCCCACATATGACACTGCAGCCCTCAGAAAGAATGACAACCTTTCTATACCAAAGGTAAAGAAGATTATAAAGTGGTCCAACTCCAGCATGGAAGACTGAGTGCAGCTGATCCCAGAAATGTGTGTCCTGGAGAATTGTTTCCTAGGATGGGTCAGGGCTCCATGAAGATGCTGAACTTTATGTTCATCCCTCATCCTGATTACTTCATGGGCACCATCTGTTTTAAATTATGAGGGGTGCTGGGACCTCAGTTCCACATATTTATCTAAAAAACCATCCCTGGGCTGGCCCCACAGATTAATCAGTGATGCAGTGACAAGCTGTATTTCTGTCCTTACAGTGTAAAGGATCTCTGTGATCCAGTGCAAAGTGAAATCAGTGTAAAGCGTGATCCAGTCTAAAGTCTCCTATGCTTGGGCCAGAACATGGAAGAGGAAGGTAAATTATTCACTTAAAAAGGCTGATTTGACACCAGCCAATTCAGTGATGTTGAACACAGGAGGTCTTTCCAAAAAAATGTGATGATTTCTTCACCCAAAGATTGATAAAGATTTTAGAAGGGAATAATCCTCCCCGTGGAAACATCCATTTGGCTCACTGACCATGGCAAGGAGCTGAGGGCGACTTTTCCAAGAGTCTCTTGTCAAATGAAACCCCCCCCCGGATGACAGGATTAGATATGTGCTAAAAAATCAATTTTACAGGCTCGTGGCCCCTAATTGTTGGGGTCTGGTACTTCGGGTGATGTTTAGATGGTATCTTCTGAAGATGAAGTCCAGTTCCTCAGCTCCCTCCTTCGGGGTTCAGATAGGGCTGGTTTGTTCCCTCTGCCTATTTCGATCTTCTTTTGGGTTGAGAAAAGTCTCCTCCTATGAGGAGCTGGGGCAATATCTCTTCAGTGTTCATGGTCACAGAGCAGAGCCAGGAGAAAGGAAAAAAACCCAGCTAAACCCTTATTCTTGGCCAAACTACAAAACCTGCAAGGACAGGATTAGGTCTGTGTGAAGTAATGCAGGCCTGGGTGCAGCTGTCTCTCATGTGCTGCTTTAGCTGTTTCTGGCTATTCTTTGCTTTTGGGTGGCGTGCTGGTTATGATAAAGGTTTCTGCTGTCAGCAATGAGCAAAACTCCTGTGAATTTTTTTTTTGTGTGTGCTTGTGTTTGAGCAACTACCAAGCTGCTCATTAGCTTATGTCCTTGTCTTCTGCTATTTTTTAAAAAATGTTTCTGCAGTCTTTGATGGATCTCTGTTTTTACTGCAGATATCAGTGATTTCTGTGATAGTTGTGTGTCCTATTTCCCCCTGAACACCACAAAGTCATGAAAAATAGTTCCAATAAGTTGTCCACATGACACATATGCAGATAAACTGGCCTGTTCTTCAAGACAGGCAGGGAGAGATTGTGTAATTTAAAGGAAACTCTGAAGTTACCCATAAACCCAAATGGATGCAATAACCACCAGCTAAAAGTTCATGTGCTGTTTGCACCTGGGACCTGTCAGTCACCACAGGCTGGTGGTAAGGTCACATGTAAGAGGGCTGTTTATGTACTATTTTCTTTTTATAGCTTAAATCAATAAGCTGATTGAGCTGAGCTGGATCGATCCTCCTGAGCTTTATTTACAATTATCCTCTAACGGCTGATGCAGTGGTGCTCTAGAAGTGAACATACTACAGCAATTCTTTCTTTAGGCAATGTATCTTCAGCTCAGTCTGAATCCTGCTGGACTCGAGGTGTTTGGAGCAGTGTAGCTGTGCTAAAGCTGTTTGCTAAATTGGAGCTGATGCAAGGATTTGCAAGATGATGAAGGATAGCAACAAAGGCTGTGTTAGCCAAGGGAGAACAGACAAGATGTTCCCTCAGTGCATGGAGAAAGAGCCCCCTGCAGAGGGCAAAGCAGTGCAAAGGCGATTTTCTGAAGGGAATTCCCTTTGTTATTGTGTGAATGTCAGAAAAATCTGCTGCATCAAAGCTTGGCCTTTTGTGGTCACCCTTCTTAGCAGGCAGCCTGCCCCATTTATCATAGAATCCTAAAACAGTCTGGTTGCAAGGAATCTTCAAAATCATTTAGTTGCAACCCCCTGCCATGGGCAAGGACACCTTTCAGTAGACCAGGTTACTCAAAGCCCTGTCCAACCTGGACTTGAACACTTCCAGAGATGGGGATCTGCCCGAAGCCGCCCATTCCTGCAGTCCTGTGTGGAGACGCCAGCAGTTAGGAACAAGAACTGCTGATGAGAGAAGGGGAGCAAGAAGTTTCCAGCAAGTGTGAAGCAGCTGTCCTTTCCAAAGGTCCCCGTTGCTCTTGGCACCACAGAAGAAGCTGTTCAGGATTTTTCTGGGAAAGGCTTTGGTGGAAGGTCTAGTGGAAGGTGTCCCTGCCCACTTCAGGGAATTGGAACAAGATGATCTTTGAGGTCCATTCCAACCCAAACCATTATTTGATTCTTCCCATCACAGGTCTCTCTTTTAAAAACTGTCCTAGTGCAACCTTTGTTAATTAAAGTCATAGGCTAGCAATATTCCAAAATTACGAAATAAGGTTCTGATCTCATTTCTGCACATGTAAATCAGAGTTTGACCTGCATCTCTCCATTCCATTATCATATCCTACTACAGATGAGACCACTGTCTGAGCTATCTAGATGTGTGAGGAAGGTAATTGCCTGAATAACTTAGTTAATATCCACCTATTTTTGAGAAGCCTCAAATTCCTCTGAAGGTTTAAACCAGTTTATTCACCCATGTTGTGAAAGCACAACAACATTGCAATATCAGGTATCAGAACCAGAAGGTTCCCTCATCACAGAATGAAACTCCAGTCTAATGAAAATAAGAAACAAACCTCTTTAAGCTTCCAGATGGAATCGTGTTCCCTTTTCCCAGAGACTTTAAGCTCCTTGCCAGATACAACTTATAAACCAGTGTCAGCCAACAATAGACTCAGAAGGCCTAAATGTTGGTTTTATTCTTTTTTCATTAAATATGACGTATCTCAGTAAAGGTGAAGCCATTCTTTATTTTTAGAGTGGCAAGAGAGATCAGTCTAAAATACACTTAAATCAAAAGGAGTCCAATAGTCAGTGGAAAAATTCCTGGTAAAGCCCAATCAAGTCAAAAGATGAGGTGGCTCACCGTGGCTGATGAATGTTTCTTGGCAAGTGTAAGGCCAGTACCAATCACACTTCATGGCTTTGTATAGAGGAGGACTAAAAGAAAATCAACTTTGGTCTTAGTCCTGATGAATTCAGTGATAAAAAAAAAAATCCCACAAAGGAGCAGTTTCCCTTCTGTTTCTTGAAACCTGAGAATCCTACATGAGAACGTATCAACTATATTAAATTTTACAGGATGTTAATAAAAAGTTACAATAACACAGATACATTTAATTTTGTCTTCATCATATCATATAATACTTGAAACTACAAAACCAGGGCTAGAAAACTGCAACTCTTTTTTTTTTTTTTAAGAGTCAAAGCTTCACAGTTTGTTTTCAATTTTGCATCTGAACAGATGGCAACTTTTGCTGTTATAATTTTTCATCACAAAAGACTGATTGATTCTCTAGCTGTTGGGGCATTTACCTCTTATGGGGAAAACTTAAGTTCAGATTCCTGCTTTGAATCAAATAAGGCAGGTTCTTTTCTCTGCTAACTCTAAGCTATCATTTTTTTAAATGCTATTGATTTTTTTTTCTGAGCTGGCATCCATCTCTATTTAAATTCTGTCCTGTATGTGAAAAGTCTTTCTTGAGAAAAAATTGACTGACTGTTGTCATATACAGTCTGAAATTCCAATAGTGGCTTTTTCTGATCAGAAGGTTTTGTTTTGATGATCATGATCCTCAGACCTCTCCGTCTGTTTCATTAAAACAAAATCAAAACCAAAAAGCTGCTCAATTCTATCCCACTTTTCCTTTTCCAGTATCCACAAAATTACTGCCTTCAATAAAAATGAATTTAAACATGATAACTATCCAGGAGGATTTCTGGACAACAAGTAAGTTCCACTCTTTAATGTCTTCCAGTTTCTAAACGAAGGTCTAGAACTCATTAAACCCAGTAACTGGAGCTGAAAAAAAAGAAAAATGGAAAGACCATAGGCAGCAAAATCTACCAGTGTGACTATTCAATTTCACTTGCTGTAACAGTTTCTTTACTCTTATTTGGCTTTTATCCTATGAAATATCTGGTATTTAAGACCTAATATTACAGGAATTCTTATGTGTGATGTTATCGCAAATATTGTTGTCCTGCTGATGTTTTTTCAGTATTCCTTTTCTAGAGCTTCCCCAGTAACTACTGAATTTTCAATTATTATTGTGTATGTGTGTGTATGTAGTGACATTTTCACAGCTAAAGATCAGCAATTTACGTCAGCTCTTCCTTTCAAATAGACCAGGAAAGTATTAAAATCATTTGCTCTTTCTATCTGCTGCCTATTAAGGCAATTATGAATTCAGTTTCTGGGTTTATCTGCAATCATGAGAACTAGAAATAGTTTTTTTCCTATTTTTAAAAGAGAACTGAGGTTCTTTTATAGCGATTTCGTTCATGGGACCTGGAGTTTTATGAAAATAATAAAGCCAAAGCAAACAAGGTAAGTCTCTCTGCTGAGCTGAGAGAGCTGCTAAAACTGTGTGAATCTTTTCTTAACTGCATTGGAATTCCCCAACATGTTCAAGAGCCAATCTTTCTAACAGAAGTTGTGTTCTATCTTCCTGATGCCTTTTACATAAATTGTCTAAAAGTCCGAGCTGTTGAGGAAGTCCCATTGTCCAGGCTATTGGCAAAATTAATCCCTAAGGTCTGCTTTTTAATTAATTAATTAATTAATTTATTTATTATTTTTTATTTTTTATTTTTATTTATTTTTATTCATGTTTTTATTTGCTTTCTTTGCTTTCCGGTTACACAAGCAATAAGACACAAACTTTCCTTCTAGAAAACAGCATTTAAACCTTGGATCTTGTTTTTAAACCACGGGGGCCTGGTCTGACATGCACTGAAGTCAGATTTTTCTTTGACTGAGCCCCTCATTGATGTACAGTTGTTTAGAAACTGAACAAAGCAGAGTCTGCCCCAGAGCATCTCCAACAGGGTCCTGTTTCCTGAGGATTTTCAGGAGACTCTGAAGGAAACAATTTGTTTTTGATATCCCCACTGTCTGATATTTTCAACACCATGGGTAAACTGCCATTTGCTTACTTGTTTACTTTTGGAATCTGTTGGTGCATGAACATGAAACAGGACAGAGCACATGTGTAGATAGGAACACAATGGGGTAAAAAACCAGCCATTTATTTTTGGCGAGTTTATCTAAGTCACTTTCCAAGAGATTTTATTGCTTCTGCAGTGTTGGTTCAATGGTTTTCGTATGGTTTTACTCGAAAATAAAAAGAAAGGAAGGAAAAGCTGTGCAGTTTGCAGGTAAACTCAGGTGGTTCTGCCCTGTTCAAACGGAGAAAAGGAACCTTTTCACCCCATGGCTCCTACCCTGTGATGAGATCTCCTTCACTGAGCTGCAGTTTTCCTGCGTGTAGAAACTACCTCACCTCAGACAGGATGAAAGCAGCCTCTAATTCCTCTTGTCTTATTCTTGAGGAAATAATCTATATTTTTGTATTCCAAGAAGAAGGAAGGAAATTTTGGATGAGCACATACTTTTGATATGTAGAAACTGTAGGGACGGCAGACCCGTAGCTCAGGTACCAAAAAGATCTCAAATAGCACCAGAGAATGAAGGGAAAGGACTGAGTGATTCTGAAGCTGCTATTTCCATAGTTCTTCCATCCAACGGTTTTTGAGGTCTTTTGGGATTACAGCAATTCACCTGCCAGAGATTTGTGTTTAATATAGAATCACAGAACCATAGAAAGTTTTAGGTCGGAACGGACCTTAAAGATCATCTCATTCCAAGCCCCTGACATGGGCAGGGACACCTTCCCCTAGACCAGGTTGCTCCAAGTCCTGTCCAACCTGGCCTTGAACGTTTCCAGGGATGGGGCATCCACAACTTCTCTGGGAAACCTCTGCCAGTGCCTCACCACCCTCATTTAGAAGCACCACTCAAAATCTGAGTAATAAAGGGACTGCCTTCTGTCTCCGCCTTTTGCCAGAACACTCATTGCATGTTCTTGCAAGCCCCAGACTCTAAACAGACCTGTGTTCTCCATGGAATATGAACTGGAAATGCTGACAGCACTTTGAGGTCCTTCTTTTTGGGAATCCCTCTTTTTCTGGACATCCTGATATGTGCGTGAAGCCACTCCCTGCTCAGCAGACTACACCTTCCAACCACAAATCTGTTGCTCTCACTAACAGTAGAACATTTTCTTTTGTGAATGAATGTGAAGAATTGCAGGATTGAACTCTTGGCTCATTTTTAATGCAGTCAATAAAACCATCCTTAATGAACTTCTTTTCTTCATTTTTACAGATTTCTTATGAAAGAGTTATAATCCCTGCTATCACTTTGGTTTTCTGTGGGTTTAGATCTTGGTCCATGAGGAAGCAATAGTGAATATAATTGACTGTATCATTAAATTACAATATTATTTTTTTCCTCTTGCAGTATCCCTGGAAATAATAAAAATGGTAGATCTGCACCAAAAATTCCCGGTAATTTATCATGTTGTTTGTGAGGTTTTTTGACACAGATAATTGCAGATCTCAGATAATTTTCAGTAACTTTACATAGTGAAAGTTAAGGTGCTTCTTGGTGCTAAAGAGCCTACTTTGTCTCTTTTAAATACTTTTTTATCCTCACATTGGTGTTTTCCAAAGTGAAGCCATAGCTGAAGTTCTCTCCTTGTTCCCTTCTTCTTCATTATTTGAGTTTAGGCTTTGATTTGGGTCTTTCCAAGTCTAGTCCCATATATGACCTGTTTCTGCAATTGTGGTTTGTCATCCTTGAGGAACTCCTGACTACATTAAAGCTGTCTTTGATCCCTTTGGGGACAAGACTTTACCCTTTCAGCCCTGTGAATGATAAAGTATGTGAACCCTTTAATCTATTCACTCTTTCACTGCTATGTGTGTGTGAGCAAGTTCTGAGTTTAAATGAATTTGAAACTAAAAAGTTACTTCTTTTTCTTTGTACTTTTTTTTAAAAAATTCCCTGATTTCTAGAAAAGATTTTCCACTTTTGCTCTTTTACTTATCTTGTGTCAGATGTCTCTTCTTAGCTTTTCTTCTTCTTTAAGTCTCCCTGTGCAGCCCCATGAAGTGCCATATGCCATGTGCAGAGCCATCAAGTATCATGTATTTAGCATAAAGTGTCATAATTCTCACTTTACTTGCTTGCTAACTTAGTGAATACAGATGGCTAAGTATAAAAAAGTGAACTCTTGCTAGTGCTTCCCAAAGAAAACTGCAAAGTTAATTCAATGTGCATAAACCAGAACAGAATCAAGGCAAGAGACACTTCTAACTCATGCACTCGTTTTGTGGGGCATGAGAAAAATGTAACCACAGGACAGACATTTCTTCGTGAATCCCTTTTATTGAGGCTTCTACTTTCATAAGAAGTATAAGGTTTTAGTTTTGCTTTTTTTTTATCCATGAACATTGCTTGGTGTGGTGGTTTGAAGCTGAGTTGATGGTCAGTCGTTTAGACCAATAACGCTTCTCGAAATTTACATATTTAAACCTCGTGAAGACGCGGGAACTTCCTCTTGGTGTTCGAGCCTCCTGTGGGGAAGGGGGGGATAATGGGCCCCGGGCCTCCCCTCCGCCAGCCCCGGGGCACAGGCCCTAAGCAGCGGCGAGAGAACCCCCTCAGAGCCGCGGGCAGCTAAGAAACAACCATTAAGCTGCTGCATAGCCGAGACCACCTGGAGCAGCTTTTTTAAGGACTGGAGAACCTCCCCCTCCTCCCCCCCGCTTCACGCGGCCCCGTGCAGATCCTGGGGGGAGCC
>VZTD01000783.1:1415362-1529854 GCA_013397725.1 Rhagologus leucostigma | reverse complement strand
TGGGAAGACTGCAAGATTCATGGGAGAAATGCTTTTTGCGGCAGCAGAATTTCTGGGCAGGTCTGTTGCCCTTTGAGTAGTTTGGAAACCACGTGAAGCAAAAGAAAACCCTTTTTCCTTAAGTAGTGGAGAGACTTTTAGGAACTGTAATACTGACCAAAATCATAGTTTGTTATCCTTTGTGCGAGCTGGGTAAAAAGGAGAGGTGCTGGAGGAAAAAGGGGGTTTTGCTTTAATTCCTTATTATTTCTTTTTACTTTTAATTCTATTAGTAATAAACTTCTTTATATTCTTTAAGCTTAGAGCCTGCTTTGCATTCCTTCTAATTCTTATCTCACAGAAAGTAAGAAATGTGAACAAAACCACTACACTTGGTCTTGAACATTTTAGCAGCGAAAGTATTGCAAAGTTTTACACTCAGATTTTAGGAACATTTTTCTCTGGTTCCAGCTGCACCAGCTGAAGAAGGTAATGCCTTCAGCTGCCCCTTCCCAGGGTTTTCCATCTCCTCTTTTCTGCCAGATATGTTTTCTGAATATCTGTAATCCTTTTCTGACAACACGTGCAGGGCAAGAAAAGATCATCTACATGCTTTGAATCCAGTCTAGGTTTTTTAAACCAAAAATTTGTGGAGGAATAGTCAAGTTAACTACTCTGTCAAGAGATGGTTGGGACATGGTGTCCTACTATCTTTGGGACACCGCAAAGAAAACAAGAGGCAAAAGTGTGAAATACATTCCCACG
The DNA here is from genome assembly GCA_013397725.1 of Rhagologus leucostigma. NCBI lineage: Eukaryota > Metazoa > Chordata > Aves > Passeriformes > Rhagologus > Rhagologus leucostigma. The sequence goes on along the minus strand of VZTD01000783.1, from coordinate 1,529,110 downwards.
TAATGAGTTTGTGGTATTCAGACTGAACTCACAGAGGGATTAGGGCTGAATGTGTTCCAATATTGTGCTGAATATCACTGGTTAATCCCATTTCTTTCCCGTTCACTACTGCAACCAACTACAAAAAAAATGGAGGGTTTGGATTATGGTAATCCAGGCTGGAAACCAGGTCAAGGTCAGGTGCAGGAGTGACAACTACTGTAAACATCTCTTATCAAATCCAGACTCCTACCCTATGCTGTTCTCAGAGCATCAGCAACAGTAAAATTGGGCCAGATAAATCTTCTGTAGCTGTGGTAACTGTTTTCTGCACTGGGCCTCTGAGAGCTCTTGTTGGAAAGCAGGAGGTGTGTTTATCCTGTTTTAAATCTACAGGGAGAAATCTTCCTGATCCCTTCAGGATGTGGCCTGCTTTTCCTGACTGTGATGCGATGTGAGACTTTGGATGTTGAAATAAAGGCTGCCTGTTGGATGCTGGCACAATCAGCTTGAAAGACTGATCAAGCTTATTTGCCTCCTGCTTAGAAACCTATCCAAAAATGCCAAGATTTAAAAGCTGGAATTAGGAAATCTGCCATTTCTAACATTTGTGGCACGAGCAATTGACTTCATGCTTTAGTGGGGAGCAGGCTGCAAAAGGATTCACTCATGTGTCTTCTTGAATTGTTTGTCAGGGAAAGGATTGCCTCAAATCCCTGTGAAAATTGGACAAAGTATCACAGTGGACCCAAGCTTTGATTCAACCTGTACCATGGAACACTTTAATATCCTCACTGATTATTGGGTGTTTCTCACGCACATGGTGTTTTACAAAGACCAATTTAATGGTCTTCATGCCACATTTGTGAGACAACTTTTTCTGTAATTTTTGGGAACCCATTTCCAGCAGCAGTGGAGCAGAGAGGTGCAGGATAAGGAAGCAGTAGACTTAGCTGGCAGACACCTGCGATTGATGTGATCCACAGGCCTGGGAGGGGATTTAATTGACTTTCCTGCTAGGCCTTGCCAGCACAAGATACCCCCCGTCAGTTTTTCACGGCAGCACTACAAAGTTCCTTTGGTCAATATAGGAGGGCACTACGTAGGGTTGCCCAGAGGAATTGTGGATGTCCCATCCCTGGAAATGTTCACGCCCAGAATGAGGCTCTGATTAACCTGGTCTGGTGGGAGGTGTCCCTGTCCATGGCAGGAGGGATGGAATTAAATGATCTTTAAGGTCCCTTCCAACCCAAACCATTCTATGATTCTATGTTCACGTCTCCAACCTCTTCTTGTCTTCTGCCTTCTTTTAACCAACTCCTGCTCATGATTCTCTTAGGCCAATCCTTCCTGTTACCTTTGATTTAACCAAGGGCTTTTTAGGAAAGGACATTTTGCTGACAGTTCCTCAGAGAAAGCTTTGTGCAGAGCTGACAAAGACAGCACGGGCTTGGTGGGGCTCTGCAAAGCACTGAAAAGGTGGGAGGGGGTTGATTGAGGAGTTGTTCTGCTCAGACAAACAGGAAAGAGGTTGATGCAGCTGAATAACACCATGAGTATGGAGCTGCCTGCTACAATTAGCGATTTCTGATATAGGCTTCAACCCACCCTGCATAACAAGGATGGTGTGTGTCTCTCCATGAGATTATCTTACAAGGAAATAATTTTTGCTTATGTTTGTTTGTCCCCCTGAGTTTTATTTTATAGCAGAACCTCAGCAGATAAAAGTTAGTGTAGTCCCACTGTGATGTTGGTTTACATGAAAAATCCTTTGCTCACATCCTTAGGGAAATATTTGTCCAAGGACAATAATATTCCTTATTCTCAAGGTTACTGTGAGGTGGAAATCACTGATTGCAAAATTGTTTGCAGCTGTGGAGTGAAATAGAAATGTCTGATTTTATGCTATTTATTATACCTTGCATCCATTCTGTCTTGTATCGATGCTTTTTACTTTTCCCAGTGAAAGGAAAGGCTGGAGAAGGGGCTGAAGAGTGGGCTTGGAGATGTTGGTGGTAAAAACTAGACCAGAATGAAGCAGAAGTGGACTTTAATAAATGATTTCAGTAAAAAACCATGATAGGAAAGTTTGTTTGTGATATATGTGCCCAGTGTAGCCCAACCTCCCTGTACGTAACTGTAGCTACACCAATCGATTTCTATTAATCTAATTGCTTTCTTGCAGAAAATTGAACAACAGCAACAACAACAAAAAGAGTCAAAACAAAACAAACTACAAAGGAGGACAGAACAAATGTCTCCTAAACCAAGTGCCACTGAGAGTTTTTCTTCTTGGCTACACTGTGTGATATTTTTCTCCACGTTTTCTGCTCTGATTAAGAACACTTTCATCTTCTGTGAGGTTAGTAGTGCGTGGGCCTGTACAAAAGCATGCACACAAATGAAGACTAAAGCTTCATCTCTGTTCAGCAGCACTGGCAATTTACCATCAATCTTGTTTCTGTATAACAGAGAGAGAGGGACAAGAAGAGATGTATCTTCTCAGCAATTCAAGGCATATTCTTTCAGTGCTCAAGTTAAAAGAAAGGCAAAGACATGAAAAACCTGGATCAAAACGAAAAAGACTACAAGCAGATATTCAGTCCAAAATCTGGGCATTGAATACTCTCACTAAGACACAGATTCATTGCAGTTTCCTGTCATTGAGTGACAATGTCTAAAGCTACATAAGCACCTGGAATTTTAATACACAGGCACACACTAAAACATGGCGGTATTGATGTACTGTGTGCCTCATCTGTCTGCTCATACTCATGTCAAGTGGGATCTCAAGAGAGAGTGTTTTGCACCTTCACCTTGTGCAGGGGCAGGGAGTCCTTTTGAGTCACTGGATGAACTAAGAACAAGAACCAGGCTGGAAAACCCTTCTAAACTCCTGCTTTCAGAGGGTTCACCCATTAAGAAGAAAACCAGCCTCTACCTTCTCTCCAGCTTCCCAAGGGAGCACCTTACCAACGTTATAATTTAATTACTTGCCTCTTAGACACAGCTGATTAGGGAGAGAGTGGATTGCTTAGACTAAAATTGCCAAGCTGCCTAGAGCTTCTTGTTTGCATTCCTTGCAGAAGACCAACATTTGCAATTGCTGAAGGCATGGTTATACATCTAGGAACAAAAAGAACATCCTGACCTACAAGCCAGGGAAAAGCACTGGAAAGCACCTCCATGGCACCGTAGATGAGCCACTTATTTCGTGTTCCCTGGGCTGCAGAGCTAGTGGGAAAACAGTGTTAATGAGATCTTGAGTGCACAAAAGACAAGCTGATGTTATTTCCCAACCCACAGCTGTTTGTGGCAATGAGGGCACCAGCTCTGGAAGTGATGCCCAGACATGATTTGCAGTCTGGATATAAGACTGTGCACTGTTCAACTTAAAGTACTCTATTGTTTCAGTTTACGAAAGAAAAAGGAGTAAAAAAAAAAAACTGGGAAAATGCTTTGTACACAAGGTAGAAAAGGCTTTTGCAAAGACAAAATACTGGGTGGTTGTTGCAGTGTGCTATGGCCGATTCCCCGGCCAGCAATACCATAGCAGGTACACTGGATTAATACCCACGCAGCCCAGGAGCCCTGTGAGTGCCCAGAGGGCTGTGCGAGGTATACAGATCACCCCCGCATAACGGGCCGCTGCCCTCTCCCCCCCTTTCCCACCTGTATTTGGTTTCTCCCTCTGGAAAGTTCTGTATCCCTCAGTCCCCCGTTGGCCCCCGGTATTCCTCTCCTCCCACAGTACTTCCCATTGGTTCTGTACCCCCTGCCCGCGAGAATTCAAACCCCGCGTCTCTGCCTCATTGGTTATTTTGTATTCTCCCCTCCCACTGTGGGAAGGATAAAGTGTCTGTGTAACCGTCTCCCGCGGGCTTCGGCGGGACTTCCAAGTTGAATTAAACCCATTCCTGTTCTCCCACGCAGAAGTTCCCTCTGCCTCGTTCTTACCTCCTCAGCGCGCCTTGATCATCGGTGGGTTAGGCAAGTCCTGGCTGGAAGCTCGCCAACCCTCCCCTGCACCCGCAAGCAGCCTCTGCCACCCTCTCCCGCGTGGGTGGGTGCCCGGCACTAGTGGTCCTCAAGCTAGCTGAACAATATAAGTGCTGCAGCAGGTGGTAAAGAGTTCTTAAACCTACCAGAAAAACACATTTCAAGAAGGAGCAGCAGGTAGAGACAGCCAAGCAAGCACTAATAACTGGCATTTTTTAGAGGCTATTAGTCACTGCAACAAACAAGAAGGGGAAGCTGCATGTTCCCTATCTTTTAGTGTCTAGGTTTGAAAGACAGGTGTCTTCTAATCAAGGCAGGAGCCTCCCTTGGAATGGAAAATGTAACCCCCTTCCCTCCAAATTACTATAATTTTGCAATTAAGGGGCTTTCAGGCAAAAACAGGAGGAATAGGAATAACAGTTCTTTACTTATATATATAGATATATACATATATATATACAGCATGGCAAACAAAACACCAATAACTATGGCAGTAACAACAAACAGAAGCAGAACCCAGTGCAGCCTTCTCGGCTGTCGGGCCCTTTCCCCTTTGGTGCAGTTCTGGTCACGGCCGGCAGGGGCGCTGGCGGCTCCCGGTGAGCGGGGCGGGTGCGATGGTTCCCCCGCGGCTGCAGGGCGCGCTCCGGAGCGAGCTCGGGGAGCACGTGGTAATGGCGGCTTGGCCGAGCGGGGAGGAGATGGGAGAAAGGCTCCACAAACCCCTGGGCAGCCGATCCCGGTGCCTCAGCAGGACCCCCGGGAACAGCAGGCTGGAACAGCAGGGATGAACACATAATCTCGGGTGGCAGAGGAGATGCACCAAGCTCCTGAGTGCAGTGGGAAACCCGGGACGTCTCGGCAGGCAGGGGGTGCGGTGCTGGCAGTGCCACAGTGCAGCGAAGCCTCAAAGCAGCAGCAGAGGAACGGCAGAGGCAGGGCAGCTGCCTCCCGGCAGAGCAGGGGAAGGCGGGCTTGGGGTCCCGGGCCCCCCTGAGGCACCCAAGCAGATGGTGAAAAGGGTCCCTGTGCAAACAGCCACTCCAGCAAGCAAACTCCACTCACGGTAGAAGGTAGGCAGCAGAAGGCAGGAGCCCGCAGTGATGGTGAGTTCTCCCTACAGCGACTGCAGCCTCTCCTTCCCCTCCGAATGCCAGAAGAAAGAAGAGCCCTAAGCACTGTACCCAACCTTTTTCCTCAGTTCAAATCCTGCGGCATCTCCACCCCCACCAGAGAAGAAAAAAGAAGTGAAAGAGGACAGCGGGCCTCCCCCTCCCATGGCCATTTCTTTTTGTCTCTCTTAAGCATCCAGCAATTGTCCCTTAGCATGGGGAAAAAATTCTTTAAGAAGGAAAGAAAGGAACAAAAAAAAAGAACTCCTAAAACCCCCACCATTTGGTATTGTCAAATCAAGTTGGAACATTTTTGTGGAAAACACACTTTTGTCATGCAGAAACACAAACCAACTCAAGTTTAAAGAAAAAAACCCAAATCAACAGCTAAAAAATATGCAGAGGAGGACAACTCGCACTGCTGATGGAAAGGAGAAGTTGCTTTTTGGAGAGATAATATAAAGTTGAGGAATCTTCAGTTTGGTGAGGAAAAAGGTGAGGGGGGTATGCTCAAGATTATTGAAATAAAAATGGTGGTGGATGAGATCAGTTCAATCCACTGAGTAGGAAAAACTCCCTGAAATCACAGGAGACAGATTTAAAACAAACAAACAAAAGAAAGAAAGTACATAAATGAGGTGATTCAGCTCCTCTACCACACTCTGGTGAGACCCCACCTGCAGAGCTGCATCCACCTCTGGGATCTCCAACACAGGAAGGACATGGAGCTGTTTGAGCCAGTTCAGAGGAGGCCACCGAGGTGATCACAGGGATGGACCAGCTCTGCTGTTAGCAAAGGCTGAGAGAATTGGGATTGTTCAGCCTGGAAAAGACAAGGTTTAGGAATGACTTATTTTGACCTTCCGGTGCCAGAGGGGAGCTGACACGAAAAGATAGAGAGAGGCCATTTACAAGAGCCTGGAGTGACAGGACAATGGGGAATGTCTTCAAACTGACAGAGGGTAAGTCTGGATTAGATATGGGGAAGAAATTCCTCCTAGTGAGGGTGGTGAGAGACTGGGACAGGTTTCCCAGAGAAGCTGTGGCTGCCCCAGCTGTGGAAGTGTCCAAGGCCAGGTTGGATGGGGCTTGGAGCTACCTGGGTGTCTTGGGGTGACTCTATCATGTGTATCCCCTATCATGCTCTATGCCCAAAAAGTAATATTGTGCCTTTTCTGTGCCTTTAAACTGAGCTTGAAAAAAAAACCCAGATGAACTTTCCAAAGCAGCTTCTCAAGGACACAGAGATTACACTCCTCAGTGTTGTCTGACTGCGGAAAGGCACGAAGGGAGCACCCTGCTTGCTTTTTCTTCAGCCAGCTGTTTTTTTTTTTTTTTTTCCCTCTTGGCGTGAGACGGAGAGCTGAATTTTGTTTCCTGGGACTTTGTTTTTTTTTCCCTTCTTCTCTTCTGAACTGTTTCAACAACATCAGAACACCTGAGGAGAATTTTCTCCCCGAGGCCCGGGGATGGGCCCACGCCCTCACTGACCAGCTCCGAGGAGGAGAGAGACCGCATCTACAGAAGGACTCTGAAATCTTCCCAGGTTTCTCTCTATAGCGGGGGTTTTAATTCATTAATCAGCATTATTATCCTTTTCCCGTGTGTTTGTTAAAATAAATAGTTTTTATCTCTTTCACTTTCCTTCGAGGAAAAATTTCCTTTTTTCCCGAACCCTGTGGGGGAGGAAGGGTGGTTGCAACCTGGTTTTCTCTCAGGGGCTGTATTACTAGATTTTGGCCAAACCGGCACACCCCGGGAAATGTTGGCTCAATTCCCATCTTGGTCATATAAGCAGCAAACCCATCACAAGCCCCTTGATCTGTCTGGAATCAAATTCACTGGCAGAAGGGCAGTGAAACCTGCAGGTCTCGTTTCTCTATTTGTTAATGAAATGGTCATGACATCCAAGTTCTTTTCAGAGTTTGAGGATTATTTGCCCAAACACCCAGAATACTCTGATATTTCTCTGTTGGGTATTATGTAAGAATCTGGAGGCAAAAGCTAATCATACATGAGGGAAACAAGTAGGGAATGGATTATATGAGAGTAATTCCATGTGCAGCATAGTCTAATAAAATTAACATTTGAGTGATGACAAATAGAGAGCCTTTGGGGATGAGAGTGCTGGAAACAAGGAAACAATGAAGAGACTTCTAAGAGGTGAGAAATAAAATGAGATCTATTTTTTGCTCCCTGCTGATGCTCTTACATTCAAGATTTTCTTTCAGGTGCTGAACAGTAAGTGATGCAAACAAATCCATCTGTGTGTCTGCTGGATTTTATTAAATGCTGATCGTAGAAGTAAATGGACACATAAAGGAGACAGAATGGTAAACTAAATACAAATCACTGAATAAAAGAAATGGCATTTTATCACAGGCCACATCACAAGAGGTAGTTTCCTGTCTGGAGTGGTAATGACAGCACTGACATCTTGACTTCAGATGTTCCTGTGAATACAAAAATCCCACAAATTGACTTGTAGAGGGAGAGATTTCCTGGAGTCAGAGACCAACCACCACAGAAGGAGTTGTTGGAGGTCATTGGACACAAGCTCACATTTGAGAATAGGTTTTGTGGGCATGGAAGGAGAGGATAACCCAACGCCCCTTGCAGCAGTGCCAATTCTTGAAAAAAATTGCCTTACAGACCTTCCTAGAAGGTTCTTGTAGTGTGAAAATAATGCAGGGCACAGAATGAAGAGGTTAAGCCCTGATCCTACTTGGAGAAGAGCAGGACTTCCAGCATGGTCAAGGCTGGCTGCGAAAATGGCTCTGCAAGGGACATTTCACAGAAACCACCTCTCCCCTAATCTGTGCAAGGCCAGACGCTGCCCAGAATGGAGAACTCTCTTCTACCAAAGCGTGAAGGCATCAAGGTTTGGTTTCGTTTCTTATTAAAAATAAAGGAACACCATTTGAAATCTTGGAGGGAAAGGACAGTTTGTCAAGAAAATGCCAGTTCCTGTCTCCTTTCAAGACTTAGAGAGAGAGCAAGAGAGACTTTCATTTCCCCCAGTGCTCAAACAGCTGTCATTGTCTAATCTGGAGTGCATTTAGACTCGTCTTACAGAAAATAAATCTCTGAAACAGGTAAACTTTTCCCATTTTCATATTTCATTAAAACATAACTATCTGAAAGAAGAAACAAGCAAATAGACTTTAAAGAAACCGATGTTTCTATCAAAGCAGAATTGACCAGGGCTGTACTGCCCTGTATCCTGCACTGACCTTGTGTAGTTGTCTTCAGCTTGATTAAGTCATCTTATCTAAGTTAAACCACGTGTCTTTAAGAAGATGCCCTATGTAGCTTTAAATACCCTAAGGGGCTCCAGCAAGTCTGTGCTCCCTGCTGAGACATCTCTGAGCACAGAAGGAAAAATGCATTAGCTGATGGAAAGATATTAATAATGCAGAGAAAGGTAAAATTCTCTCAGCTCTAGCATAACATACACAGGCTGTTTGGAATATTTGGCTCTGACTGTGTGTGTGTACCCGGCGAAGCATTTACTTTGATCAAGACATTACGGCAACAATCTCCACTGATAAAACGTGCTTCTGTTAATGAGATCACCTGGGGCAGTGACTGGAGAAATGACAACAATTTATTCCTTTCCAGGTTGTTCAGATATTCCATGCTTTGTGTTCTCCTTCCAGTCACAAAGTCAAAGTAAATATCCATCAACTCCACAACACTTCTTCTCTGACTTTCCCCTTGAAATCACAGTTTATTTGCACTGGACAACTTGGCAGCAAACAAGAGATAAGACAAGCCAGGGGAAGAAAATGTGCAATGTGCACCGTGCCTCAGATTTCTCTTTGTGACACGAGGAATAAATGAACTTGAAACAATCACTTTGACTCAGATGCTGATAAAATTAAGGTCATTATTTTACCTTTCCAAGGGGCGGGGAAAGTCACGGGATGTTCAGGGCTGAGAGAAGCTAATTCACCATAATCTCACTCCTGTACAGGTTACAGGACAGTCGAGAGTGAGAACAGCTTGGATCATCATTTAGAGTTGCTCTAAATTATGTCAACAGCCATCAGAAAACTCACCAGCAGCTGGGAATGAGAATGAAATGGAAATGCCAGTGCAACTCTGATTACAATGTTTACAGCAAGAAAATTGCCAGAAGGATGATGTTAGTAAAGGGTTTGACTCATGAAGTTAAACCCTTGGAAATCCATTCTGCTGCTTTAATGTTCGTGTTGTTACAACATCAGAACAACCTCTAGGAGGGTATTAAGGGATATAGCTCAGTATGAATAATATCTGTGGTGCTGGCTTTCTTCTTTCTACTGTCCTTTTCCAAGAAGAATTGTATAGCAGCACAGAATTTCCTTACAGGCTCAATTGATTTTCTCCTGTATTTGTGTAGAGGGATGTCTGTGCTTTGAGAACCCTGTAAGACACCTGAGGATCCTTTTGCCTTGGTGGAGATCATTCCACAGTCCTTGACAAGCTCTTCTGAAACCTCTGACTCTATTTGCATGGGAAGGTGAATATTGACTCAACTTTTCTCCACCTCACGCTGTGCCAAGCCAGCACTCCGTACCCCAGGTGCTGAGTTCCTGATGAGGATCAATAATCTTGGAAGGGAAGACAAATAGCTTTGGTATAGAATGACAGATGATAAGAATCTGATGTTTTCAGCTCAGCACCAGGGTAGGTTGAGCCCATTTCTGCCTGTGGGTTCTTCCACTAGGTAGAAATACTCTCCTAGTTCCCACACGGTGAAATGTTAAGTATCGAGTATTGTATTCCCTTTTATCATGTACTGGATTATCTGAGCTCTCTCCTGGATTTCTAGATATGAAGATATCTAGAAGATATGAAGACCAAGAAAGATGACAGCCTTTAATCTTATTCAATATTATAAGAATAATGAGAATGCTGTGATAGTTTTGTGTTACACAGAATTAATGCTGCTGTGACTGAGTCTCCAAATCCATTTCAACTTCTCTCCTTTTTTTCCAGGACTTCGTAACATCTCTTTTGGGATTGAACAAGTGAGCAAGGAAAGTTGGAGTGAACTCACCACCCATCGAGACCTTATTTGTTTTATTTACTGGATAGTACCAAGTATGATCATGAGAGCAGAGCACTGGTGCCAGAGGGGAAGGTTGGCAGACATTTTCTGTTCTAAATGCTGATATTTGGTTATATACAACAACCTCTTACTCTTAGGTTAACGTTTCCCCACCTAGCAGTTGCCTTAGCAGATCGTGTCTTATTAACTTTTATTTTTAGAAAAATTAATCAAAGTGAGTTTATCCATTTTCAGGAGTTAGGTCAGTAAAATATTTCAGTTGTTTCAGAATTTCTGAAAAATCCTTGGGATTTTCTATTCCTTTTACTTCCAGTGAGCATTTCAAAAGAGCTTTTTCACCCCTGAAAAACCAGTCTAAATCTGAACAAAGTGCTGGTCCTTGGAGATGTGACACTAAAAGCAGAATTCCCAAATATGTTATCTGTTCTGGATCTTCCAGCCAAAAGCTGAGCAGGATTTTCTTTGGACTAAGAGTTCTGGACTACAGCAGGTTGAATATTGCAGATGAAGAGCTTTAATTGGAGTTCACAACAGAGAACCTGTGGAATCTAAAGGCCTAGGGAATGTGGGATCATGTTTTGCAGTATGGAAAGGGTTTACACAGCTTTGGATCCTGATACGAGAAAAATATCATTCAAACACTCACTGTTCTCCTGACATCAACAAATAATATTAAATATCATCAAATACCAAGTTTCTTGGTGGATTTTCCCAAAGATGAAAGCAAAAAGATATTTATATGATTAAAACTATGTGAATAATAGCATAAATGTATGTGGGATCTAAATTATGGTGCCACATTGGATTAATAGTGCACTAAAAGCTAAAATCCATTGTAGCATTTCCAAAGCTAGGAGTGCTTGAGTTAGTAACTGTATCAATGTATTTTTATTGTTATTTTTTTGGTGTGTAATTATAGTGTAGGCAGATGGGAAAGCAGGAATAAATGAGAGTTGTTGGATGATGCTCGTTCCTGTTGACCTCATTCATTTGCTTCATGGTGAGCAGAAAAAAACAAGATTTCTGTTCTCCTATTTTAAATTTTTTTCTAGCATATAAATACTTTTTCTTACAGACATGTAAAGGTTGTTCTTATTATTCGTATTTAGAAGACTCCTGGCCAGGACAGGAATCTGACATTTTAAGCATGTCAGACATTATCTCCAAAAGTCAAGGAAGTCAAGGGATTATTTTAGAGTTCTTGTATTCTGTTTGCATGTTGGGAATGTCAAGGACACAGACAGGTGGCAAGATATTTCCACAGCTGGATTTTTCCAAGCAGGGCTGACCAGGAGGAGAACCCAGGTGTCCTCTCTCCCACCCTAACACAGGTACCCATCACATGATCTGATGTAACTGAAAGTTTGTCTTCAAGGGTTTCCTCCATCCCTGCGTGGTTGACGAAGGCACTGCATTTGAGCAGAGGAAAAACACCTCTGTTTTTGCAATAAGACAGGAACTATTTCTTCACAGAAAGGGCTGTCAAGCACTGAAACAGGCTGCCCAGGGCAGTGGTGGAGTCACCGTCTCTGAAGGGATTTAAAAGATGTGTAGATGTAGTACTTGGGGACACGGTTTAGTGGTGACACTTGGCAGTGCTGGGTTAATGGTTGGGTTTAATGATCTAACCCAAATGGTTCTATGACTTTATTTCCCCCTCAGCTCACACCTTCTCCTCAAGATAATTCTTCCCAGGAGGTTGGCAGGTGACTGCTTTGGTTCCTAGTGAAGTTGGAAGCCTTTGTTTCCTGGTCTGAGTCACCAGCAAAGCAAGTTTGGACTGTTAAAGCACCTCATCATTCTCATAGTGCTCATCATCATCATCTTTTTGTGGGAAACTTAATAAATGAATGTGATTGTGGGTGAAAGCTCCTTCATGGTATGCAGGCTGGTTCCCTGGCAGATGAAGGAGGGAAGAGGACTTCTTGGATATCCTTGTGGCTCCTAGCCCTAAAATAACCCTTCTGAGGGAGGAGCATGAGGGGACAGGGGTCTGAGCATCTTGTCCTAATCCCCACAAATATTTTTTCCTTGTGTCCAGGGTGGTGAACTACAAACTAAATGTCGATGATATGTTCATTTGAAATATGAGAGAAGGAAAGTGATATTCCCTTGACTTCGAGCGATAAAAGTCCTTGGGGGAGGATGAATCAGCCCTCCAAAAGTTCTGTCTGCATATCAAAGTGAAACTCTCATTGCTTCAACCAGTGGTGCTCCATCTGCATTTGTGGAAGACAGGAAGCAGCTGGAGAATTTTGCAGCAGGATAAGGTTTCCTAAACTACAAGAGAGCCTGGGGAATCCTTAAAGTCTGCTGAGAAGCTTCAGTGAAACTTAATCATACACAGAAAAACCTTGAGTGTCAGTGAGGAAGGGTGTTTAGGGAGGTTGTCAATTCTGAATAGAAACAGTCAGATGGGAGAAGGGACCATGACCTTGGATCCCAGCACAGTGGTGTCCCACAGAGCAATCCAAAGTGGCAGCTAGAAAAGGAGACGGTGTAATCTCACTTCACCTTTTATTGGTTTTTATGTTTCTCTGTTTATTTCCAATTTTGCTATCATGTTCCTAAAGCTGTTTTTTTTGGCAAAGATAAATCTCTTACCTTCCTTGTATTTGTCTGCTGTCAGGAGCAATCTCAAGTGAATCTGAAAAGCTCAAGGCCCCTATTTTCCCAGGAACTAGAAAAAAAACCGCAAGGACTGCCAAAACAAGCCCTCAAATGAGGCCTCCTCCAAACCTTTCTGGTAGGATATGTTTGAGACTGACAAATCTGGGGGAGAGATGTTCACAGTTGGGTATAAACCAATGGTTTTACAGTTGATGCTGCTCTCATTCATAGTAGGCACATCTCTAGCCTAAGAAGAATGTCCAGGGCCTGAAGTATTAGAATCAGGAAATAATTTTCAGCTTAGTCAAAACCAGGAAACCCAGGAAACTATTGATTCATGGAAGCACTGCAACATACCCACTTTAACAGATTTGCTTTAATTCTCCGCTTCTTAAAATATTTCTTGTTCAGATTGAATAGCAAACAAAGAAGCACATTCCTGGTGTGGACTAAGGAAGCCCTGCCTGTGTGTCTGCTTTTGAAAACAACTCCCGGAGCCTTGATCACCTTAAAAATGTGTGGACCAGAAGAATTTCTCTGGGGAATAAGGATCCCTGATTAAACACCCTGTGTTACTGGAGATTTCCAATCTGTGACCAGCAAGCCTTCAGGAAAACCTGAATTCCCAGTAGTCAGACTATATATGAGAAACCAAGTGCCGAAATTCTATATAATGTAAGTGAGGCAAATAAAGAGAGGTTATTCAGAAATTAGTTTCCCAGAGCTAATGGGGCACCAGATATTCCAGTTCAGCATTTTTTCTAGGGAAAGAGTGTTTCAGAGCTCTCTTTTTGTTCCTCACCTTTTCTTTTTTTTACCTTCCTGTTGTTCTTATCCCATTTTTTCAGCTTTTTTCCATTAGAATATTAAAAAATTTGTAGAAATAGGGAAGTGTTTTTCAAACCTTGTTTTTTCCTGTTGTTTTTCAATCCATTAACTGTCTGTGCTGAGTGCCATAGTTTTAATGTGATGTATTGTTCCTTGATTTTTCACCTGAGCATCTTTTATGTCACATCCTGATCCACTTCTTACCTTCTTACTTCAGATTCTTGTCCATGATTCATTACAGTGTGGCTTTTTCTGTGAAATCAAAGCATCTCTGTCCTGGTTTTGTTTTACACAGAACAAGGATTGAACAAGAAAGGGGGTATTTCAGTTCACTGACTGACCTACAAACAAATAAACAATTCCATTTGAAATTGACCAGAAATGAACAATTTTTCATCCCTGTGGAAATGGCTGTGTATCCTTATAATTGGGACAAAGTTAAGATAGGATCAACACACAGGATGAATTCTCTGGATCAGAAAAAGGATTTTAATCCCTGTTTCACATCAACAAGCTTCACATCCTCTTGTTTTGAAGGATATAATTTTCCATCTGCGTACATGAGCTCAGCCATGCACATAATTTCTCCAGCCAATATTCCTGAAGAATTTAACCTAGAATCATAAGGAGTTTAACTTATCCATTCCCAAATATATTGATTTAAAAAACTAAAGATACAGAGCTGGTATTTGAACTCAGTCAGAAGAGATAGAAATTTAATTTCCAGAATGCCACTTGAATTGAACAGCTGTTGATTAACCTAATCATTTTTTTTTTAATTAGAAAGCATGTTGTTTTAATTAAAATAAGTCTCAAGTTTGGAAAAATGAAAACAGAGTGATTAAATAAGATAGAAGCAAAAGACACTTCTGTTTTCAAGCCACGTGGTTAACTTCCAGAGAGTTAATCTGAAGATATGGCTTAAATTCACTCTTCTTTTTCCATCATTTTCTTTCTACCTCTAAAGATGACAATTTTATTTCAAGATGGATATGGCACAGCATCTCCATTTCACCATGCCAAAAAGACTGGAAGACCAAGTTTGTGAACAAAGAAATAATATGACTCTGAAGTATGTAACTATAATTTTTCAAAAATGTACCTTTGAAGCAGTTTTAGTTGGTAGTACCATCCACACCAAGATGCACAATCTTCATGGGAATAATTTTTCAGGAACAAGTCAGTGGACAGTTTGGGAATATGTCGAGGACACGGTGTGTACACAGCAGTATGAGGTGTCCAGATGGACTTCTGCAACTTTCATCTCAGCTGTTCCTTGTCCTCATGTGCCACACGCTTGTACAAGAGTTAATCATAGCCAGGTGACTCCACGGCATTTTCTCTGACCACCTTCTCCTTTGACTCACACCACGGGGCACAATCAAACACTGCAGTGATTTTTGAGAGGAGTTCTGAAGTGATTAAAAGATTATAGATTATGAGAATAGTTTGGGTTGGAAGTGACCTTAAAGATCATTTAGTTCCAGTCCCCTGCCATGGGTAGGTACAGCTGTCACTGGATCAGGTTGCTCAAAGCCCAGTTCAACCTGGCCTTGAACACTTCCAGGGATGGAGAATGCACAGCTTTTCTGGGCAACCTATAAGGTTGCTACCAGGTCTCCCCAGAGCCTTCTCTTCTGTAGGCTGAACAATCCCATTTCTTTCACTCTTTCCACATAGGAGAGGTGCTCCAGCTCTTTGATCATCTTGGTGGCCTCCTCTAGACTCATTCCAACAGGTCCATGTCCTTCCTTGTGCTGAGAACACCAGAGGTGGATACAACCTTCCTCAAACCCACCTCTGAGCTTTGGTGGCCTCTTCTGTGTGTTATCTCCCCAAACCTTTGCCAGTGACAATGGCTCTGCAGAACAGGAGGAAAACTTCCAGCCTTCTCAGCTGCATAGGGAATCTGGTCTTTTCCCCCTTTAGACTGGCAAATGAGGAGATCTTGGAGTTGAATTGCTCTGAGTTGTGAGTCAGCTCACAGCATAAATACAGCTGGAATATACACAAATGATTCTGCTCATTCCAGTGGTGCAATTTCCCATTATGCTAATTAAAGTTTCCTCTGAAGAGATGAAAGCTTGTGTTTCCATTCCTACAAAGGCAGTTGTGGTACAGATGAGGGCTGCCCTGTTCCCACTGAATACATTTGGTCAGGCACTTCCCTTGCACGACACCGTTCTCTTTCCAAGGTCTTGCTTGCTCCATGTGAGCAGTTCTTTCTCACGTCACTTGTGTGCAGTGGAATTCCTAAAGTGAGCCCTCATGTATAAGATTTGCAGCATTTGCTTTCCAAAACGTGTCGTGATGAGGGGGTAAAGCCAGAAGAGAGAGAGGTTATGACTGGATCTTCATATGTGTTTTTGGTAAACAAGAGAAAAATCCCCAAATACCTCTCTAGCAAGACATTCCTTGATTCTTGCTGTTGTATCAAGTGGAGTTCTTCGGGGAAGCTAACTGTCTCCTTCGAGGTCTGTTTCTCATGATACACTTGGGATCAGTTCAACTGTTTTTTACTTGTTCCTTTCTCCTTTCTAACACAGAGGCACCAGACTCAGAATCACAGCATGGTTTGGGCTGGAAAGGACCTTAAATATCATCCAGTTCCAACGCCCTGCCATGGCCAGGGATACCTTCCACAAGATCAGGTTACTCCAAGACCCATCCAGCCCGGGCTTTAACACTTCCAGGGATGGGGCAGCCACAGCTTCCCTGGGCAACCTGTGCCAGGGCCTCACTACACTCATAGGGAAGAATTCTTTGCTAATATCTAATCTAAATTTACCCTCTGTCAGTTTAAAACCATTCCCTCTTTTCCTGCCACTCTAGCTCCTTGTCCCAAATCCCTCTCCAGCTCTCTCAGAGCCCTTTTAGGGACTGGAAGGGGCTCCAAGGTCTACCTGGAGCCTTCTCTTCTCTAGGCTGAACAACCCCAGTTCTCCAGAGCAGAGGTTCTCCAGCCCTCGGATCAGCTTTGTGGCCCTCCCACACTCATCCTTGCTGTGTGAAGACTTTGTGCTCTGTCCTGGCTTTTCAAGACCCACTGTGGCCTTGCTTTTTCCACATTCCCTGACAGCAGCAGACATGGCCTTGAGATTCCCAATGGCCACTACTAACCTGGGTGTCTCCCTTGGATTATTTCTAAGGACTAGGATGTCAACTTGGCCATTATTGACAGAAACAGACTCTGCCCCAGTTGTGCTTTTCATTCTCTGCTTGGGGTAAGGACCTACCCCAGGAAAAGCCAAGGAAAAATTATTGCCCTTTCTTCAGGTATTAAAGTAATAATGATATTTTTTTCTGTAAGAAGCTGTTGAGCATCTTGCTGACTGAAGTGAGAGCATTTAGAGATAAAAGCATGATGTGCCACTTCTGCTTTGCCAGGGCAATAACAGATCAAACCTCTGCAAATCAGCCACACAAAGAAAGGTTTTGCAGAGCAATCCATGGCAGGGACTGCAGGAGGGCTTAGCCTGCTGTGCACATCAAAGTTTTCCTGGTTGTGCCTTGTCTCAGTTGCAGCTTTAAGAAATTCCCGAGGAAGGGCTGCTGCCTTAATAGGAAGTTGTACCACTTTTAAAGCCTCATTTGTATCGCTCACACAGCAAGAGCTCTTGTCACACGGAAGCCATCGAATCAAAACACTGACATGGCAAGAGAATAAGACGAGATAATGAAATGAGAAATTAAGAGCATGAAAAGTAAATGCTGTAGAAAAGCTGACACTTCATAACACTCCTGCTGAACACTTGCCTGTATTTCAAAGTCAACCGATAAGAAATTATTTGCTTTTCTTATATAACAGAAATAGATAAAGGATTCCGTTTGGAGAGGAGAAGATTCCACTAGGCTGCAATTTACGTATGAATGCTCAATATTTAAAGGAATTGCTTCTTTCACTTTGTCAACTGGCATAAATTTATGCTAAAGAGGGATTCATTAGAAAAAGCCATGCAATGCATGAGCTCAGCTCCAATAATCCTGATCTCGCCAGGCAGGTGTTTTGCATCCTTTTGGGATATGGCACATTGAGCTGCTAAGCAGGAGGCTTGACACATGGGTTCTGATGTTCCTTTCTGGAAACAGAGCAAGAGGATCTCACTTCTCTCCCTTAAAACAAAATGCCATTTACTCTCTGTGTGCTCGTAGTGCAGATAGTCATGTGGGTTATCCAGAGGGAAATGCCTTCAGTTTGCACCCCTGAGAGTGCGAGGTGAGCCGTGGGCTCCTCTCCTGCACTCTGACCTTCTCTGCCACACAGGGACTCAGCCATGCTGGGTCTGTATGCAAAGGTGGGACATCACAGACCTGCACTTTGTCATGGTTGGACGGCAGCAAATGTGCACCTGAGAGCAACACCTCCACCCCGACCCTGCCATGGCAAATGCACTTACTGATGTGCTGTCCTTGTTTAGCTCAGCTCAGGGTTTGTACTGTGCTGCACAAATGCACCTCTCAGTATGCTGGCTGTAAATCAATGATAATTCCTCCTTATCTTGCTAGAGAACTGTTAAAAAAAAAAGAGATATTTCCTGTAACATCTCTTCTGCTAATCTTCTTGTCATACGCTTTCCCATGGTTGCTTTGATACAAGAATTAACCCATTTTGAATCTCTGAATGAATAATCCCGCAAAGCACACATATTTTGTAGGGATGTAGAAGTGAGTGAAACTCAAAACCAAAGGTTACATCTGCTTTTCTTCCAGGAACAGCAATAACAGAGGCTGCATGTTTACTAGGTTGGTCAACCCAAAGACCCAAGAACTTTTTCCTTCCTCTTTTTCTCGTGTCCTTTCTTTCTCAAGTGAAGTTTATCATTCATGCTTGCTTGGGATTTGACCTGCTGCATCCCTTGACAGTTGAAATACGAGAATTTTCATCAAAACCCCATTTAAAATCTCCAGCCATTCAAGGCACTTGGAACTCAAGATGCGGGATTTAAAGTACAAACATATATACATAAATATGTGTTATAATTATATGTATTTGTTGGGTGTTTTCTTCTATATTTAGCATACATACTGCATTACCAGGTAAAGAATAATTATGTTTATTTTTTGCCTGCTTTCTTCTCTATTTAGCATAAATACTGGCTTGCCAGGTAAAGTATAATGCCCTTCTCATCACCTGGTGTCAACTGCAAGCTACCTGAAAAAGACAAAGCATTCATCTGCCTATTTCCCCTGAGCATTACATGTAAGGAATCCTGACCAGATCACTGGGGGCCTTTTAATTTGCCTTGTTTTGTTGTTTGTTTGTTTTTTGTTTGTTTGAGTTTTTTTTGTTTGGTTGGGGTTTTTTTGGGTTTTTTTTAGTGGTTTTTGGTGGTGGTGGTCGTGGTGTATGGGGTTTGGGTTTTTTTGGTTGGTTGTTTTTTATTAATCCATACTTGCTTGCCAGCTTTGGAAGCTGAAGATAATGACAAGGCATAAAACTTCCCATCTACTCCAAAGCTTAATGTTCTTCTTTAATGGTTTCATATGTTCTGAATTGGTTAACAGGGAGAGATGGAGGCTGAAAGGGTGCCTTGCATGGTGGTGTATATTTTTCATTACTGCACAGCATTTCCTGGAGTTGTTCTCCAAGGTATCTGAGTGCCTGTTTACCAAGAGGCAGCTGTCTCCCATTGTAAAGGAAAAGCAAGAGAGACCACTTTAAAGTCAGTCATTTCTAACAGAAAGCACACAAACAAAGGAAAGAAAGAATCTGTGCCCTGTTGTTACACATCTGCAAATAAAGAGCCACTGTTCAGAAATACCTGAAAAGTGGGTACATTGCCCTGGGAAAGTCAAGTAGGTGTGCTACAAAGCAGAGTTGTTTATGCATTTTATTAATATCAGGAAGATTTCAGTAGCAAAGCACATTTCAATGGATTTTTAAAGTCGGTATTTCTAAAAGGACCACCTGCAAAAAGTCCTAGTTACCAATAAGTAATATTCCCATGTCTGTTGTTATGCATTCAAGTGGGCTGCAGGATAAATGAGGATAGGAAGACTATTTTGAATGCTGCTGCCAGCTTAATTTACAAAAGTCTCCTCAGATGAGGTGATGGGTGGAGGAGATGTACAAGGAGCCCACAGCAGGTCACCTCCCAGCAGGTGGGACAGAGCATCTCCTCCTGCTGTGGGATGAAATCACTTGGGACATGGATGTGGTCACGGCTTTCCCGGTGTCTGCTGGGGTTCTCAGGTGTCCCCTTGGTTTGGCTACTCCTGAGCAAAACACTGAGCTCTCCCTTCCAGCTTGAGAAGCTGCAAATAACCTCTGTGTGCTTTGAGTGCTGCAAACAGGAAGAATTAGAAATAAACTGGGGGAATAGTCAGAAGAGAATAATCTGGGAAATAAGCTTCAAAGTTATTTAAAATCTTCTAACAAGACATTGTTCCTGCCTCAATTTATCTGCGTTACATGGAGCCAGCAGGCCTGAGCTCTCTTCACCCGTGTTAACCAAGGAAATGGAAATGTGTGGATTATGGCACAGGAAAACCAAGCTGACGGGCACAAGCCTCAGGCTTCCACCCTACGCACACATCTGACATTATGCTTGAGAAGAAGAGTTTATTACCTGCGGCACAGTGTTGTGTGTGCACAGATATTTTGCTGCTAGATTTCGAATGGCAATACCCAAATATTTTGTAGACTTGCCAGGTCAGACCTTTGGTAGCCAAGAGATCACTCAATTTTTGCTCTTGTCAAGCAGAAATCCCCTGGTAATCTCATTAGTTATGTCAGGAAAGTTACCTCCAGTCTAATGGCTCCAAGATTTTGGGTTCGTCAAGCTTTTTTTTCCTTGAACCTGTCTCTCCTTTCTTCTGCTTCAGAGAAAGACCAAGAACTTCTGAATACTGTGAAAACTTCTGTGGGGTACAGAGGTGAGATTTTTGGGTCCCTGTGAGTGCCTGAACAAACTCGACAGAACAGTACACTCCCCCATGCTGAATTATCCTTAATCATCTTCAGAGACCTTGAACTCACTGAGGAGGGTCTGTGTTTCTGGCAGTGCTATTTCAGCACCTCTACCAAAAATCCAGGGGCCAAGAGGGATTAAACCAGAGCCACATGATTAGTGATGTAATGGTCATGACAGGGGAGATAACCCAAATCGACACAATGTGCATTCCTAAAAATCTTCTTTGTTCAGGAAAATACTAGGACTAGATCAAATAATGTGAAAATTAAGCATGCAAAAATGAATATTTATTGGTTTCCACTCTCTTGACCTCTCATAGGGAGTGATTTTTGACATTTGTCTCAGTGTTAGCATCTTGTAGATTCAGAACAAATAAATTTACTTGACAGAAAAGCAAAATATTACTCAAAAGTGATTGAATCATATTGGGTGAACCATTTTAGATACTGAATGGGTCACAGAACAGGCTAGAAGGTTAGATGACTTGTCAAGGTTATTTCCAGCTCAATTTTTTATTTTACTGTGATTTGTAGCATTGGTCAAGTTCGTTATTAGAATTTGAATTTCTCACTTGCCTTGCCTCATGGCCTTGGCAATATTATTCTCTTTCTGTGTTGCCAGCAAGTCCTGGCTAACTGGGGAGGTCTGGAAGGCTTCATGTGATTTTGAATTGACACTTTCTATCTACTTTGACCAACAACAAGCTGTTTGTAGTAAAACTTCCTCACATCTGACTTAGTCTAATCCTTTACTGAAATTTCCTTACTGATTCAACCTTCCAGGTAATATTTTTTTCATTCCTTCTCGCACTACATTACCCCATTCTCAGTATATATGAACCAGTTTAACTCAGGAAGGTGTGAGAAGCTGCATGGGGAGAGAGAGTGGAAGGTCTTTGGGTAATGCACTAGGACCAAGTGTTTTACACCTGCAGCTTTGCATGTGACCTTCAACAAGGCACTGCATCTCCCTGCTAACACATTTCTTTCATTTTCCCCCAAACCTGCCACGTGGAGATCATAGAATCATGGAATATCTTGGGTTGGAAAGGGACCCTAAAGATCATCTAGAGATGTTGGAATAGATTCAGCTCTTCAAGCAGTTATCACATTGGAAAAAAAAATCTTGAAATTATTTAGGTTTTTGAGTGAAAGTTTATTTTTAACCTGAGCTTCTATCTCAGTATTTCATGTTCTTTTCTTTTTTTTTCATCTCATCATCTCTCTGTGTTTATTATCTGGATGTCATGTTTTGCACTGAGCTGGGAAGTGAAAACGCTGCATTTGACGTTCCTTTCCAGGTGTGTGTGTCTGCAGCTGATGAAGATTTTTCAGGAAAACTATTTCCCCTCATTCATTCTCTCTCACGGTTAGCTACAACATCACTTTCCAGCTCTCTGTCTTTAGGAGAAGTAGCATCTCTTTGAATTTCTGATGGCTGTCAGCTTTGGGTAGACGCTGAGAAGATGAACATTGGGAAGTCAATGAGAGAATCATTTAAGGGTCTTGAAAATGAGAGACGTGTGAGTGTCAGGAAGTAATCTGTTTTCTCAAAGCATAATAAACCTGCAGGATAAACTTCCATCTCCAGCAATCACAGCAAGGTGGTGGTGGTAATATCTAAGAATAGACAAGCAGATTTCAGTGTAACAGAATTGCTGGAAAAGCTAAATAAAAAAAAATACTTGGCATTACCATTGAGGCCAAATAACAGGCCAGATCTTCACTGAGCTGCAAAGGCAGCAGAAGCTTTGATAGGTGCAAGTGGAGCTAAAGCTGAATATTTATGTGAGTGATTCACTACATCTCTCTGTTTTGCAAAAGCCATGGCTGAACTCTTAAAAGAGGCCTACGTGTACCATAAAGGCCTCTATGAACATTCTAGGGCTTCTACTAAGACATTTCAGGGAAAATACTAATTCATCAGCACTGAAGCGTTTCCTCTAAATCTTGTTAGGCTTGATGAACTTTGCTGAATTCAAGACAGGGTTTCCATGGAAACGTCTCAGTTTTATTTTTCATCACCATGCTGCTGAGGAACACAGCTCTGAGGCAAATCAGCCACGTGGTTTAACCAAGGGCTCTTTCCTGGAATCATGGAATGCTTTGGTTTGAAAGGCACCTTCAGAGATCATCTTGTGTCAAACCCCCTACCATGGGCAGGGACAACTTCCGCTGGAACTAGATGGCCAAGCACCATCCAGCCTGGCCTTGAGCTCTTCCAGGGTGAGACATTCAAAAATTCTCTGGGCAACCTCTTCCAGTGCCTTACCACCCTCACAGGGAAGAATTTCTTCCTAATATCTCATCTAAACCTGCCCTCTGTCAGCTTAAAATTTTTGACCCTCATCCTTGTCTTTACAGGCCTTGTTTAAAAGTGTCTTTATCAAAAAGTTTTTTCTTCGGGATCTGAAGCTCAGGGAGATATCAGACCTCTTGGATAGTCTTGAGATGGAGAAACTAACTTTTTGTGGGGCATTGAGCTGTTGCAAATTGTTGGGAAGGTATTTTTACTGACTATAGGTATAGGAGTCAGGTAACATTCGTGGACTGAAAGCAATTAAAGTGAAAAATTATAGTCCCAGATCACCTTTGAAACCAAAACTTTACTGAGATGTCTAAAAGTTCACTTAGGGCATCCAGTACACACAGCGATGTTCTACCCTCATCCAGATTTCCACAAGGTTGATTTTCTCAAGCAATGTTTGTCCTGGTGACTTTTATCAGTATTGAGCTTTCCAAATGAAAGTGCAAACTCTGAAAATAATGATAAAAAAATAAAATAAAGACTGATTATAGGTCAACTACATTTGCAAATATGTACTTTTTCTACGTATGTTTTAAAAAACAAAAATCTTATTTTTAAAAGGCTATAGTTCTGCTCATTGACAGTCAGCTTCTCAGTTTTTAGTTGGATTGTACTGCATCAAGGAGATTACTGCTGGCTGACATTTTCGCAGAGTAAAATCACTGATTTATCGATGAAAGAGAGGGGAAAATAAAGGATTCTGAGGACTCTTTTTTCTACCTGAGTGATCACTCCATGGGATGAAATGAGGGTTGGAGGAAATGAGCAAACCAAAGGGGAAATGGTTTTGTGATAGGGCCACTGAATGTTTGCAGAGCATATTCTGATGTAGTTGTCACATACGAATGACAAAGTCCTTGATGTCACACCACCAGGCTTTAGGGACCCTCCATAATAATCTGATAGGGACACTGCACGTGTCTGTGAAATCAACTGGAAGGCAAAAGTGCCCCTGAGACTAAATCCATTAAGAAGCATTTTTTTCTGGGAATTTTGGCTGAAAGGATAACCTGTAAAGAAAATTATTACAATACACAAGTAGAGTCCTGAAGTCTATACAGAGTAAAAATAAAATTCCACGGTGGAACTGTATTTCAATTTCCTCAGGAGAATTATTCTTCCTGTAAAGTTTTTAATTCCCTCTCTGGATCTTTCATTTGACGAAAAACTCTCAAGAATCTCTACCTTTGACTCCAACAGAGCGAAAAACCAAAATCTTCAGGGACAGAACACTTCTGAAAAAAAAAGATGAAATTTTTGTATCAAAGACAATAATTAGATTAAGGTGTCTGATCTGAGACAATGCAAATCAGTGAAGATTGCCCCAAATATTTCTGTGCTTAATTCTCATCTTCACCGTGAAGATAAAGAGCTAATATCACATTTTACTCATCAGTTATTAAAGTGCTTTAAAATCTATTAGATTATAAAATTTATATCTAAATACATTTAATATATATTTATTTTTTCTCGTCAACTTCCAGACATTTCACAGTTTCAATAGAATTGTGTCTTCTTTAGGTCTCTTTCCGATATTGTACAGAAGTCTATTGCGATTAGATTTGCACAAAAAAAATATTGAGGATGACATTAAATTGATTTCCTTTTTCCATCCAGTCTAACCTGGGTACCTCTCTAAGGAACATGGACATCCAAGGATCCTCAGGAGTCTGTGAAAATAAATATTTCCAGTGGACAATAATGTCTGTCTACTGCCCTAATCACAGACCAGGAGCTGACCCTGCTTCTGTTAGACAGGATAAATTCAGGATATACTTTAAAGGATCAACAGTGTTTAATGATGAGTTATTCCATGTGGAAACTCTAATCAGATTGTGTAAATCCCCCCACAACTCACAGCTTTCAATTTGTGATGTCATTCACACGCTCCACTGGAAACTGAATGACAACACCCTCATTCTTAATTGGAAATTTAAAGAGAAAAATAAACCTATGAGTCTTTCTTGACCCATTTTGCCTGCAAGTAGCAATGCCAGCAACTAGCAGGGGACTGATTTTAATTCTGCTGATGTTCATTAAAACTGAATGTTGGAAGGATTCTCTTTATCTTCTGAAAAAGAAGGGGACATGTTTTTGGATATAAAAAAAAAACCATAGTGACTTAGGAAGTTAATTTTGTTATTGGAGATACTGCACTCAGCGTAGAGGAGCGTTATTGTGAGAATTCATTTTTCCACTGAGGCTGCCATATATTATCTCTTGATCCAGTTCATTGTTAAGATCCATAAACTCTTGATCTGGCAAAGCTAAAAAGCTGTCGTGTGTCAGTGGGTGGAAGGAAAAGTAAAAAGTGGAGTCAAGAGAAATCTGTGTTTCACAGGTTGTGAGGGTGGTGAGGCCCTGACACAGGTTGCCCAGAGAAGCTGTGGCTGCCCCAGCCCTGGAAGTGTTCAAGGCTGGGTTGGAGGGAGCTTGGAGCAACCTGGGATAGTGGAAGGTGTCCCTGCTTGCAGAGGGTTGGAATGAGATGATTTTAGGGTCCATTCCAACCCTAATTACTCCATGATTCTCTGATAAGATTCCATGTAGCTATGATGGAAGGAAAGACAATTACTATTTTTCATTTATATATATATACACATCAAAGTTCTACTGTGATTAAGTAAATTGATGTGAATACTACAGGTACATTAGACTTTGAGTTTCTGAAGATTTCTATTTTTTAATACAGTGTCCAAAAAGTAATAGTAAAAAGGAAAAAAATGGACTAAAACCTGTCGTCTGATTCAATTGACGTCAGAGCCATTTTCCCAAGAGGGTAAAGCTCACCACAAGGCCAAAAGCCAGCTGAAGGCTTAGCATCACTTCAAATCCCTCCAGAAAATGAAATTTCACTGATGGCTAAGTCTCAGAGCAGGCTTTTACACAGTGGGGATTTTCGCAAATGTGGAGGTTTTATTCTTTTGTGCTTTCTCAGTGACCTTTGACTAAATGTGTCTTTTCTGCAGCAATCAAGCAGCATTAGGAATAAAACAGGGAAGATAAAAAGCACCTTGAGAACATTTGTTTTTATGGCAAGGTGTCCCATTCCCTGCCATCCTGGGCAAATGAAGCCTGGGAGGGATAGCGGTAGAAACAGCACTTTATTGAATTGGCTCTTCCCACTCCCATTTCATAACAATGAGAGATGAAACACAAATTTTAACACCTAGACAATTCATTTTGGCATAAATACACAGCTTTAAAAATTAATAAAAAGCTATATCAATTATAAAAGTGATTTACCAAGCACAATATACTTTGTCACCTGTCACTTTTATGCTTGCATACCTGCTCTCTCTCTTTCTCATTGACTTTTATGCTTTCTATATACTAAATACTCTCACGATCCTACAATAGACTTCACAGGGTTTGACAGCCAGAGACTTCTGTTACATTATTTAATTTTTTTCCTTTTTTTTTGGTTGTTGTTTAGGGGAATAATTCAAATCTCAGTTTTATTCTGCTTTCATTTACAGACACTTGCAGTCAGTCACCTTGGATACTCGTCTTGTTCATTGTTTATCATCACATGTGTGGTGATGCTTAATGCCAGAGGCAGAGATGGGCTCTCATTTGCCTTTTTCATACACAGTATAAAATATCTTAGTTCTTTTTCCATGAATACTGTAAATTTGAAGATAGATTGAACTACTGTGTGATAAAATTAATCTCTTTATATAGCCTGGGTGTTCTGTAATACTCTTCAATCTCAGTACAAATGGTTTTTGGCTTAAATTTTTTGCAAACGGCTACCATTTCTTGGGTTTTTTTTGCATTTATTTCAGTTTTGCAAAAAGAGGAATTTGAGGTGTTAATATTACATGGAGAGCTGTTTTTCCTCCCCATTAATGAAGCTAAGTGGTTTTGATTCTGGAAACTGTTCTCACTGCCCATCAAAGCTTTAGTGGAATTTACTAGGGAAACATTATATTTTTTAAATGAATAATAACTTCTAGAAAAACATCAGATAAGCTTATAAAAAGTAACCTGCCTGCCATCAAACAGTGTGATCTAGAAATGAAAGTTACATATATTATAAAAATGATAAAAAAACCTTGACAGAAGTCACATTCATGGATACTCCCTCACCCTTAGTTACATCTAATATTATTTAAACTAGACAAGCACAAACTCTGACTTTGTCTTTCTGAGAAAACAGTTTAGAAGCAGCAGCAGCCTTTCCACTTCCTGTTAGAGATTCCTCAGCCAGCCCTGGCTCATGTCTCAGTGCCATTCCAGAGGAGCCTGTCACCCAAAAGGGTAAAGTTCCAGACGGTGCAGAGGTGCAGCAAGTCCCCTTTGATGAAAATCTCATCTCAAACCCGTGGAAAAGTGTTGATAAGTGACAGGCTTATTGATTTCCTGAATTCCAAAACTCTGAATCCAGCCTGAAAGAGTTTCACAATTGCTGGATGACCAGAGAACTAATGGAGGTTTTTCCCAAGATGGTGCTCTCAGTGTCCCAGAAAACATTGGTGACAGAAAATGTCGGATATTCAGGCTGTGTTTGGAGCTGGCATCTGCTTCCAACCTTGGATACACCTTTTTAAGTCAGGTATGGACAGGTGGCCCAGCAGCAGGAGTACAAGGGTTATTCCTGTTGTCCTTTCTCATCCTCTCCTGCAGTTTGCTCCCCTTCCACACTGCATTGCACCTCTGCATGTGAATTCATGCATCTGGATTCCAGCCAAATCTTTCTTTTGTGTTTAGGTACCTGAAAAAAAATGGGAGATCATAGAATCATAGAATTTTTTGGGTTGGAAGGGACCCTAAATATCATCTAATTCCAACTTCCTCTGCCATGCGCCCCATCTAACCTGGCCCTGAACACTTCCAAGGATGGGGAATCCACAACTTTCCCTGGCCAACCAGTTCCAGCTCAGTTCAACCACTGCTAAGTAAATCCTCTCCTAAGCTTTTGTCTCTGTAGAGCTTTTCTGCCACAGAAGTTTGCCAACAGAAAATTAGTCTCCAAACATCCTCAAAAGCAGCTTGATGCAGCGCAAATTTTGTCTGTTTGGTGTCAGCTGCCTGCTTAATCCTGAGAGCAGCTGGGAAAACGCGTGTCTCGTGGTATCACTTCCCTGTAGTGACTCTAATTGTACCAAACCTCAAGGGGTTCAACTATAAATACTGAATGCTGGAAGAAGACATTGACTGAAGGCAGGGAATCTGTATAAAACAAATACATCCCCGTCATGAAGAGCACTCAAGTCAATTAAAGGTTCTCATCAGAGCTAAGTTGCTCATGGCCGACATACAGTTTTGAGTCATTAACTTAAAAAAGATGGAGCAGGAAAGAGAAGATCATTTAGTCCTGGAGATAAAGGAAAACTGAAAATTTCAGGACATGCTAACAGCGAAGAGCATGCTGGTCTTCCTGCATCTCTTTCTAGTGTCATTAGGCATTAAAACTGACTAAAATTCAGGGGCTGAGGCTGATGAAGTCTGAACTTGGTATTTCAGCAGTGCCATTAAAGAAGATGGTGCTACAGTGGAGTGGGAGAGACCTAAAGCCTTAAGCTTCCACCACCCCCATGAATGAGCCTCAGGGGATGGGGTAAAATGTAGGAAACTCTGGAAATCTGGTACTTCTCTCTCAAGCTTCACTGCAACTGCTCTTTGGAGGAGAGCAATGAAGGAAAGTAATGGCTCACTGCATGTTCTGAGGACAGGGATGAGGGTTGACAAGGATGGGGACGAGGGGTATCATGCAGATGTCCTCGGATCCCAACTATCTTCATCACCTGTGGTGAAATTGTGATTCAGAAAACTTGTGTGATCCTACTGGCTTGGATTCAACCCCTGGTCTAACGTAACTATTTACAAAACCTATATTCAATATGTTCAGTAGCTGTCATACAGATCTTTGTTTGGAAATTACAGCTTGTATATTGAGCAAGACAAGTGGAGAACTAAGGAAGCAAAACACAATCCCTGTTTTTTCAAGTTTTATATGTATAGATATAATATATACTAATGGGAACAGTTTCCTGAAAGCTGACACTTGAATCTAGTGCACACCTGTGCTTAGATTTTCAATCCTTGTGATACTTCAGGCAAAATAAATTTTGCATGGGATTGTGGTATCCACTACAGCAGGAGCAGGAAGGTGTTACAACAGCTTGATTTTTTCAGGACCTTCATTTCTTAGTGATATTTAAGAACCCAAATATTTAAACATGTGATGCTATTACAGTCTAGATCAGAATAGTAGGACTTCTCTTTTTCATCCCAAGATACCCGTTGATTTTGCTCTAAGCACATTTGGTGATTTCCTGCGTTTCTATCGATTCTAGCACTGCTTAGGCTACAAGACTCTCTGAAATGTTGTGTTTATCCTAGTGATAGGCTGTAGATTTTCCATTAGCATCAACCTTTAATGTACAGTAAACACATAGGACTTACCTGAAGAGCAGTCAGGGACAAAGGTAAGATGTTTTTATGGGTAATTAACTTGTGGTGAAATAATGAGCAGCTCAGGTCTGACTATATTAGAG
Organism: Rhagologus leucostigma; assembly: GCA_013397725.1. Classification (NCBI taxonomy): domain Eukaryota; kingdom Metazoa; phylum Chordata; class Aves; order Passeriformes; genus Rhagologus; species Rhagologus leucostigma. Next base: position 1,499,802 of record VZTD01000783.1, on the reverse strand, counting down.
GTTAGCGCTTTTATTTCTTTCCCAAAGGAAACACTGTGGTTTTTTTAATTCCTCAAAATAAGTCAGTCTGACAGTCAAGTACTGCTGACTTTAAGCCAAAAATATTTTTGCTTTCTGCGGGTGTAGCCCCTGCTTTCAGGGCTGTAAAAGAACTTCAAGACTGGTCCTGATCTCCTGAATCATTCTCTCTGTGGTGTTTTGCCGGACAGATTGTGGACTGTGGCTTGTGTCACAATAATAAATGCCAGACATTTCTCATGCACATAGTGTCTCATGGGAGCTCTTTAACAGGAAAAATGAAAATCTAAATACGTCGGCACTTCAGTTGAGGGCAGGAGTGTTGATCTCCAGCAGAATACAAGGTGACCCTGCTTGTCTGATGGAAGTGGAAATTGGAGGGAAGCGAAGTGCTTTTCCTCTCAGTTTTTTCCTTTTCTCTGGTTTTTGATCTGAGTTTTAAGGCTGCAGTTCCAAAGCAGAAACATAATTCTTGTGCATTTTCCACATGATTATGTGCTTCAATATAACCACAGCTTTCATTAAATGGAAGCCGTGTTCTTCAAATTGCAGCAATTTGGCAACCTTTCCCAAGATACTGTCTGGCAAGGGTGAAGCAGAGGCTTTTAAGATTTATTATGAAATGCATTGCCAAAAGGAACTTAGTACTGTAGGGTTTTGCTGCAGGCACACCTGAATCTGTGGAAAAATAGGACTGCTACGAGGCTTTTATGATCTTAGTGGACAGAAGAATCCACAGCCAGAGAAGCAGTGACTACAGGTGCTGTGACAAGTAAATATCACAATAAATACCATGAAGAATTATACTTTGCCATCATGTACCACATTTCGTAACATATATTAACACCATTTATTTATATTTTCCATAGTTTAAACTTTAATGTTCTTAGAGGAAGTTTTTTTGATCAGACGCTAAAAATAAGGTCCCAGCTCAGTGAAATACTTTACTCTACTGTAGTTCCTATAGCCAGTCTAGGGGATTGTTGTCATGTTTGAGTAAATTCTTTTACAGAGTTTGAAAAATTCTGCTGTGTAATATAGTGGAGTTTAATGGCTTCACATTCAGCCCACGGACAGGCAGTACACAGCCACAGGAAAAAACAGTGTCTGAGATTATAATAGCAGGAAGACATAAAAGAAGGATTCAAGTGGAAGGAAAAATGTTTCATGTAGACACCAATATAATGATTGCAACACCTACAAGAATGGTTCCTACCCACAACTCATTCAAGTTATGTTTCAAAGAAAATTGCATTTTTCTTCCTCCCTCAAAGCAAAACTAAGCAGGGAAAAAAATTCCACTTAGAGGAATTCTGTAATTTCCAACCATTTAACTATTTAGAAATGGAGCAAATATATTCCATCTCAATAAAACTTCCAAGAAAATGAAATTATAAAAGAAAAAACTTTGGTTCTATACATACTAACTTTTGGAATTGCTTTTTAAAAAATTCATTTCTTCTGCACCGAAAGTGCATTTCCAACTGTTTCATTTTCCCTTTCCAAACAGAATTTTAACTTCCTTTTCTTATTTCAAAATGTTTTCATTTAAATGAAAATGAAAGTGTATGATGAAAACATCTTGTGACTAAACAGCCTAACCAACTTTTTCAGAGAACCTCGTTAAGGCTTTTGAAGGTTTCATTCCAGCCCACACACTCGAGGAGCTTTGTGTGAGCTCCCTTTAGAGGAAAAATGAAGAGCTTGGGTGAATAACAATAAATTAGATTCGTAAACCCACGTTTGCACCTTTCTCAGTAGGTTGCAGCTATTTCTTTCAGAACCTGGTCTTTCAGTCAGGTCTCTGTCATTGCAAAAGGCTGTCTAGAGAGCTTCACCTTCAAATTAGCCAGAAAGTGAATCTGTTTTGAAGGAAACATAAAACTGGTGGTTGAAATGCAAGGCCAGATCAGGATAATTGGAGGGCTGTGAGTGCAAATGTCTTTTCTGCAGCTGGAGGTGCCTTGTCCCTGTCTGAGCCACGGCCTTATTACTTATCAGAGGGCTGTAGGCATGAATTTTTGAGACAAATCATATTGTCACAGAATGGTTTGGGTTGGAGGGGACTTTCAAGATCCTCTAGTTCCAACCCCTTGTCATGAGCAGGGACATGTTCCACTATCCCAGGTTGCTCCAAGCTCCATCCAACCTGGCCCTGAGCACTTCCAGGAAAGGGAGACCACAGCTTCTCTGGGCAACCTGTGCTGGGGCCTCACCACTCTCAGAGTGAAACGTTTCTTCCTAACATCTAATTTAAGTCTCTCCTCTTTTAGTTTAAAAATCATGCTAAAAGGAGAGGTGCAGTAGTCCGAGTGTCTTTGTTGGGAAAATGTTACTTTTTATTAGACCTTCTGATGGGTTGAACTGGGCTGGACACACGGTGCCAAACAAAACTTCTCCATCTCTCCTCTCCTCTCTTCTCCTCTCCTGAACAGGGGAGAGAAAATATAATGAAAGCCTCTTGGGGTGAGATAAGGACAGGGAGAGATCACTCACAGATTACTATCGTAGGCTAGACTTGGCGAAATTTATTTAAATTATTATCAGTCAGATCACACTGGGAAAATGAGAAATAAAACCAAATCATAAAAACTCTTTTCCTCTTCCCTTTCCTTCTTCTTGGGCTCAGCTTCACTCCAGATTTTCCCTATTTCCTTGTCCCCAGTGGCTCAAGGGGACAGGGAATGGGGATTACACTAAATTCATCCCACATTGTCTCTGCTGCTGTTGGCTCCATCTTGCTGGTAAGGGTGGGATGAAGTTTATGAGTTCTTGAATGTCTGGAATCCTGTGTGAGGATTGCGATGCTCAAGCATCACTGACATAAGATGGGGAGTGTAATGAGGAGTGATTTGATTCAAAGTCGCCTTCCTGCACTAGAGAAAGCCACATTAAGTGAAATCTGAGCTCCACATTTGTTTCAAGATGCTGACCTGCTGTGAAATCTGGCTGTAATGTCTCGGATTCATTGACCCTCCATTAAATAGAAGAAGCATGACATAGAAATTCAGTTCCTGGATGGTCAGTGAAGAGAAAGTCCAAATATAAACTTATTTTGTTCTAAATTGCTATTGCTTCCATTGATGAAAGTGGTGTAGATCTTGGCAGTCATTAGAAAAGGAACTACTGGCAGAACTACCCGGGAATTGTTTTAATCATATGCAAAATTTTTTGAAAGTAGCAATTTATCAGAATGGAGACATGAAAATTCTCAATTAAAAAAAAATCTCTAGTCCGGGATAGAATAAAACTACGTTAAGAGAGGGAGAGAAAACCATTGAAGGAAAAAGTGGTATGGTATATTTGGCTCTGGGTTTTAAGCATATTCCCTGTATTTGTATAAAATAAGACATGTGAGAGAGGAAACAATCAGAAAAAAATTCTATGAGATGGTAGCTAGGTTTCTTTTCCTCTTAAACACAGCTCAAAGGGTGTCCAAATGAGGATTTTAAATCAAACACTTCACAATCTAGATTATTTAACAACAAATTCTCTTAAGCAAAACAGTTGCATTTTCTCACATCTCATGTTCTAACCAGCAGATTGACAGATATGAAGTCAGTGAGCCACACCTAAGCTCAACTTGTTTTCCAGTCTAATTTTTGCCTTCTTTGATGCAGCAAGGACTATTTTTATCTTTTTGCTCTGCAAAAGCGTAATCCTGCCCGGCTCTGGGTCTGGAATGGCACCCTGTAAAACAACATAACGAGGCACTTCCTTCCTCTACAAACTGTGCCCCAGTGGGAAACTCTTCTGCTATTTAAAAAGATTGAAATACTGGAACAGTATTTTTCTCATACCTTTGTATGAGCCAGAGACTCTGCTTTAGGGACTTAAGCCCAAATGCTGATCTCCTCAGTCAATCTAATGATAGCTTCAAGTTCAAAGAGAGTTGCTCGTTTTATTACCACTCTTACTGCCACAGTTGTAATTATTTTGTTCATCTCACTGTCTCTAGAAAAATTCTGACTAGTTATTAATATCTCAAGACACATCTAAAACTTCCATCAGCTTCATTTGAAAGGAAAAGTGAGGTTTTTGTTTGCAACCGAGCCTGCCATCCTTTTCCATTTGGGTTTTAATTTCACTAGAATGTGTTGGGTTGCCATGGCAAAGCTCATCTCTTCCCTTCCTTATCTCAGTAGGTGCGTTGGAGGGGGAGGTGGTCAGAACAAGAGGTAATTTGTGCTAACGAACAGCTGTGTCCCAAGAACGTGTTCATGCAGCGCTCACTTTCAAGTTCCTCCAAAAAACACCCCCACATGCAATCCAGCAAATTCTCAGCCAAGGGGATGCACAGAATTTTGTAGAAACTAAAGCCAGGCAATAAAAGGCCTGGATTCGGTTTTCCATGTTCCAAGCTGATAATGGTAGCAATAAACATGGGAATCAACAGACCAAACCCCTAAATCCTCACTGGTCTCTCCCTGAAGTTAAGGGAAGAGCTCATGCCATGCCAATAGTCTGAGGTAACTGGTTAAACGATGCAGCAGAGAGAACCCTTTGTGATACTGGGTTCATGTGGAGTCCTTCCTGGCAGAAATTCTGGAGTGAATTATATTTTTCAGCGTGACTTCCAGGATGCAGCTGAAAAGAGAAAAGCGTCAAACAATTTATTTCAAACTTAGGAGGAACATCTGGGTAATGATTCAGCTTACCATGTGGAATAGTGCTGTGCTACTATTAGATTATAAACACTTGAAGGCATGGAATTGTATTTAGAACAAGCAACACTGAAATTTATGCTTATTTTCATAGAATCATAGAATGGTTTGGGTTGGAAGGGACCTTAAGGATCATCTAGCTCCATCCCTCATGCCACAGACAGGAAACATTTTGCTTTCTTTCAATAAAAACTTCCGCAGTCTTGTTTTGGTGTTTCAATACCTTCACTATGACTGTGGAAAATGAGGAGACTCCCATGAGTCATAGGTTGGACTTGATGATCTCAAAGGTCTTTTCCAACCTGGTTAATTCTGTGATTCTGTGATATAAATTATTCCTGTACTGAGGATAACTTCAGGAGGATTTTAGAGGTGAGAAGGGGATCTGTAGTAAAACTTTATGCTTAGACATATTTTTCTCCACTTCCTGGGATGCCTGTGTTTTGCTCACTGCTACAAGAAACAGGATTCTGAGCAGCAAAATATGTTGAGGGAGCTTTCAGACAAGCGGTGCCACTGCTATGAATGAAGAGCCAAATTCTTAGTAATGTTTATTTGCTGAGTTACTCTCCAGGCCAGTGAGGAATCAAAGAATCACTTAGGTTGGAAAGGGTATCTGGGTTTCCCTAATTGAACCTCCTGCTGACGACAGGGCTGATTTCCAAGGTAAACCTCCTTCCCCTTGGATTGTGCAGCAAAATCTGAAAATATTTGTGATGTCACAGGCTCTCCAGCCCCTATATGTGTGCTTAACCATTCTGGTGATGAAGAATTTTTTAAAAATATTTCCAAGCAGTGCTGAAATTCTTCACCACTGCCTTTAGTGGGAGACCTCTGAAAGGAGCCTGTATCTGCCTTTGATCTAACACTGCTAAATTTTGGGGAGATTGCGGTTAGTTACTGTGGCGGTGCGTTATGGCTGGTTCCACAGCCAGCAATATCGTATTGGCCACTGCCATCTCCCCCCTTTCCCTCCCTGTGTTTGGTTCTTCCCACAGAAGTCTCTGGATTACCTGATCCCCCGTTGGCTCACGGTATTTCTCGCCTCCCATGCTATCCTCCACTGGTTCTGCACCCTTTGCCCACCAAGATTCAAACCCATGTCCCTGTCTTATTGGTTATTCCATGTTTTCCCCACCCTTTGGTAAGGGTATAACAAGCCCTGGTAACGGCTTTTGGCCACTACTTCTTCTTGTGACCTCCAAGCTGAATTAAACCCACTCCTGCTCTCCCACACAGAAGTTCCCTCCACCTTGTTCTTACCTCCTCAGCGCACCTTGACCATCGGCGGGGTAGGCGAGGCCGGGCTGGAACCTCACCAACCCTCCCGCACGCCCACGAGCAGCCTCCGCCACCCTCTCCCGCGTGGGTGGGTGCCCGACACCAGTGGTCCTCAAGCTAGCCGAACAATATTAGTGCCATGGCAAGTTACCCCTTAGCCTTCTCTTCTGGCTAAACAGGTTAAAATATAAAAAAGGCACCACTTTATACGAAGAATCTTAAGCTACTAGAGTGTGTCTGAAGGAGGGTAAAGAAGGTGGTCAAGGATCTGGAGGTAAAACCATACGAGGAGCAGCTGAGGTCACTTGGTTTGTTCAGCCTGGAGAAGAGGAGACTGAGGGGAGACCTCGTTGCAGTTACAACTTCCTTGTGAGGGGAAGAGGAGGGACAAGCACTGATCTCTTCACTGTGGTGAGGAGCAATAGGACCCAAGGGAATGGCCTGAAGTTGTGTCAGTGGAGGTTTAGGTTGTATATTAGGAAAAGGTTCTTCACCCAGAAGATGGTTGGGCACCGGAACAGGCTCCCCAGGGAAGTGGTCATAGCACCAAGCCTGACAGAGTTCAAGGAGTGTTTGGACAGTGCTCTCAGGCACATGGTGTGACTCTTGGAGTTGTTCTGTGCAGGGCCAGGAGGTGGACTCAATGATCCTCATGGGTCCCTTCCCACTCAGATATTCTATGATTTTGCAAGTCCCTGTCTTAGCTTCTCCACAGAAGGGCCCACTGCTGACCCATCTGCAGCTTGTTCCTCAGCAGAAACCCAGGTGAGAGAAAACAACCCTGCTGTCATCCTCCCTGCCTGACCTTACAAAATGCACTGTGCATCACAGTGCTCCAGCACTGCGAGTCTCCTCCAAATCCCTGTAAGTCCAGTGTCATAGCTCAAACCTGTGCACGGGTTTCTCGTTCCTCGTCTGTTTCTTGTGCTGGGTGTGTTCAGGTACTCTAGATGCCCTTCATCAAGGGAAAGTCACAGATCACCCTCTGCTGCCCTGTGCTTTGTTTGCTTCCTCTCATTCACGCTTTTCTGATTATCCCAGGGTGTTGCTCTCCCTAGCCCAGCAAGCTGAGTCCAAAGTCCTCCTTGCCAGGTTAGCAAGTCTCTTTCCAAAAATGCTCTGGTCTGTCCTCACTCTTTGAAGCAGATCCAGTTGTCACAGGCTCTCAGCTGTTTTAAGGAAGACTTTTTTCCCTGTCTTTTTTTAATTAAGCCTCTCCACAATGCACATGCAATTTCAGACAGTGGAGCTGAAGTGCAGTTATTAATGACTAATGAGGAACTGAGGACTGACCTGCAGGAGACCTCCAAATTGAATATTTTCTTTTCAGATTTAGCACGATTAAACAAATTGGTTTTGTGTCCAATCACTAGCTTTACGAGAGAATTATTTTCCTGCTGCTCTGTCCAAACCCACAGAGACTAATTTAGATAGCATTAATTGGTAATTTCCCAGATCAAAGCCTTTAATCAAATCAATAAAGATACACAGTCTGCAGTGTGCTGATTATCATTCATAGACATAAAATATTATTTGTCATGTCTACCTTGATAATGACATCAGAGGAATACCTAGACCAACAAGGAGAGATGTCCTGATACCTTATAATATGTTGATTATGCAAATGGTTTCCCTAAATTATTTGCTTGCCAGGGCATGGGAGTTCTTCTTGCTGTAGGCTTCCTTCAACTCCAAGATTTATTGGTAGCCTAAACATATATAAATTACTGTCAACAACCTCCGTGATTATTTTTGCAAAAGTTGCAATTCCTATGGAGATATTTCAGGAATGACACTATTAATTATTTCGTTGTGGAGAAAGAGGAGGGGCTAAAAGGCTGAACAAGTAATTGTCGCTTATCTTAAGAGTGAGTGGTGTGAAAAGTGACCCAATTTACATGGCAGGAGCAGCTGTATAGCTACACCATTTTCCTATATCAATACCAAATCTTGATTTTTTTCCTGTTCAAAGGGGAAAATTTGATCTAAAAGCTGTTGGTTTACTGCTTCTTGATATAAACACCAAACAGTTAATGCGATGGATCCAACCCTCTAAGCCTTTTAGAAGGAAGGGACCAGGTTCACAGGGAAGAACTCAAAAAGAGATTTTGCAGAAAACAGGTGAAAACCATGCTTGCATGTGATCTGCCCTTTCCAACCCCTCAGACCTCTATTTTCTCACATTTCTTCTTCCCAAACCACCTTTCCATGCCTTAGGGTGTTCCTCACCTATAACACACTGTAACACAGCAGTGGAAGGTGTTCCTGCCCAGGGCAGGAGGGGTGGAATGAGACGATCTTTAAGGTCCCTTTTAACCCAGGCCATTCTATGATTCTATGATAACTTTTTTCCCTAGATCCAGCATCAGCCGTAATTCCTTGGTCCTATACATTACTTCCCACCTGTGGATCTCGAAGCACATCCAGAAGCCAAAGCAGGGAAAGAGGGTAACCCATCCATGACACAAATCCTTAGATTCCAACTCAACAAACCTGCTCACACATTTCATCATCCAGCTATTTATTTTTTTATTTCTAGTCTCACATTTGTGAACATGTCAGTGAAATTCCCCATTCCTTTGGCAAACCTGCACCGGTGGAAGAAAAAGTGTTTTCTGCTCTGTTTTCCTTTGTTTGTGCATTCTACATTTGGGAACAGGGTGGGGAATCAACAGCTCTGTGAAGACCAGCTGCTTGCAGCATGCTTCCCTTGCAGCTTTCAGTCAGGAATCTGACAGCTTCAGTTATTGTGATGGAGAAATAATGAGGTGAGAAAAGAGTTGTCAAAAAAAGATTGGATCTCTTCTTCCAAGGAAGTAATTTACTTTTTGTGTGTTCTGTGGCTCCCAGAGACAAGAAGATGTAAGGACTCCAGGATAAAACAGAAAAATATGGTAAATTGTCTACAAGAAATAAAAGAGGCCTATTAGTTTTGTTATGACTAATTTAATTAAATGTGGTTGTTAACAGCACTTAGGCTATAGGTGACTATAGGTGATCAAATCACCGTGGGTTGCCTTTATTGTTAAAGGGGAAAGAGCAGTGTTAATGGATTTTAGACTAATTTACCTCATCCTAAAACAAATTCCTGTATTTGGTCAGGTGAATTCCCCCCTAAATCCTTTGATGCTATCAATCACCATAGATACATGATGCCAGCTAAGACATTCTGTGGGAAACTGGCAGATCTAATGTAGGATCTCCTCACTACTAACTGGATCCAGGAGGGATACCCCAATGCATCTAAAATGCCACTAAAAACTTGTGTTTATGCATCTGAAACATGCAAAAGTTCACAATTACTAAAGAAACCTGACACTGCCTTGTATATATATATTTCTTCATCTATCCAGCCTGGCACCAAAAGGACAGAAGTTTCAGGACCTGGGATATTCCCTGTGGATGTTTTTTATACCCCAGACATCCACAGGAGGAACCTCAGGGCATCTCACACAGCACCAGGTCACCTTTGCTGAGACAACTGAGCCTCCCTCAGCTGATGCAGTGGGGTATGGGAGAACATTTCAGATGCAGCACTGCAGGTGGGGTGTCACCAGAGCAGAGCAGAGGAGAGGAATCACCTCAAAAGCATATTTTTAGACACATTAATTATGTCCCTAGTGGTTTTTCAGATTATTGATTGGTTGGATGCAGTGGGCTGATCTGACTGATTAGTTCTCCATGCACCATGACACACATTTAAGAAGTGATGCATATCTACATGTGAACACCTAAGTTTCAAGCTAGATGGATTCCAGTTAATCTGGATTTAAACACTGAAAATTAGTTGAGATCATGCACAACATACGTGACTGGTCCAACAGAGTTACCTACACTTTACACAGCTAAAGAATGGTGAAAAGTCTTAAAATTTCAGGACTAAATTTTAGACACAGTCAGCTTAGTAAAACAGTCCCTTGATAAATCTGGTTGTTTACGTCTTAACTCTGGGATTCTCCCTTGAGAAGATGGAAATATAGTTTAAAAGAAATAAGTCATCATCTTAAGTGGTGCTTGAATGTTGAGTCACTCTCCATTGCATCATCACTGCTCCATGAAATGATGATGCTGAAGGTACTTAGAGCCATGTTTGGAAAGAAGGTTCAACACTTTTTTTGCATTTACAGCACTGGAAGTGCAAGACAGGCACAGTTTTGGGGATTTTTTTTCGACCCTCTCAATTTGGCATGTTACATATGGAAAGAAGATACACTTTTCACTTGCAAAGGAAGCGCAGGCACCTTTGAACATGCACGTTCTCCCACATATGTGCCTGACTTTTGCACAAGCATGATTAGCAGAACCAATCCACGTTCTTTATGCTTTACACACAAATCTGAGACTCCCTCTTGAACTGCAAATATTCCCTGAAGCAGTATTTACACTTCTAAGACGAGTGGATTGTCACTATCCTACAAGCCTTATCCCCAGTCAAGGGATCATGGCCAAGTGGAAAGAATAAAATTGTTTCCTGTGCTCCACTTGCATGATAAATTCTGACTTGTATTTTCAGCTTTCTCCTCTTTTTGTTCCCACACCTTTAGACTTATTTTTCTGGAAGAAAAATCTGCTCCTTTTTCCATCCCTTCTTCAGATATAATGTTTCAAAAAAAACATTGGTACCTATCCCTTGGAAAGCCACTTCTGTGGACGATTGGTGGCACTGCTAGTGACATTTTCATCTCCAATTTTTGCTTTTGTTCCTCCCCGGGTTCACTTAACTGCATTTTTGGAAAATGTTGAATGAGCACAGGAGTGAGAGATGTCCTTAAAATTCCAGCATCCAGCCTCACCACCCAGCAGCATAGCTTTGAGTGATATGCCACTGTAATTACATCAGCAGCTGTATTGGGTGCTCATTATCAAGCCTTAATTGTCCAATAATTTTGATCCATGCCTGATTTCCTTGGTGCTGGCTGTTGTGACTGCAAAATAAAAACACAGTTTGGGAGCTGTTGTGAGTACGTCTGCTTAGTCATTCGCTCACTTGTGCACACACACACACGCACGTGTGTTCGTGTGTGGGAGACAGAGCGTGAGCACTCAGGCAGCTGCCTGCCAAAATGTTCCCTGCTTGCAGCTGCAGAGAAGTGTCGAAGGAGCCCTGGCTAATCTTGCCACAGTGGTTTAAGAAGTCGTCTCTGTCAGTCATCAGCCTGTGATCAGATCTATCCCCTAGCTGGCAGCCTGGAGGATGGATGCCTGTGTCAGTGTGAAATGTGGCCATTCTGCTTTGCTCTCAGTTTGTGAATGGCTGCAGGCTGGAGGATGGGCTTTGATGGAGGGTTGTACTGCAAACCCGTGCTCCGTGTTGTCAGCCCTGCTCTGCTCTGGGTGCAGAGTGGCAGAGCAAAGAAGTGCCAATCTGTTGCAGGAAGAGCTGCCAGGACTTATTTGTCAGTGTCTGTGGCCTTCCCAGGGAAAGGACTCTGTTCGTTTGCTGTGCTTACATCCAGGAAAAACCACTGACAAGCCAAGGGAGGAATGGATAGCAATCACAGAATCATTAAGGTTGGAAAAGACCTCCAAGGTTGTTGACTCCAATCTTTGACTGATCCCCACCTTGTCAATCAGACCAGAGCACTGAGTGCCACGTCCAGTTGTTTCTTGAACATTTCCAGGAATAGGAACTCTACCACCTCCCTGGGCAGCCCCTTCCAATGCCTGACCACCCTTTGTGTGAAGAAATTCTTCTTGATGAACTTCCAACGTGAACTTCCCCTGGAGAAGCCTGAGGCCGTGTCCTCTCATCCTGTTTCTTGCTGCTTGGGAGAAGAGGCCAAGACCCACCTGGCTACAACCTCCTGTCAGGGAGTTTTAGAGAGTGGTAAGACCTCCCCTGAGCCTTCTTTTCACCAGGCTAAACAAACCCAGCTCCCTCAGCTGCTCCCCATAGGAGTTACTCTCAAGACCCTTCACCAGCTTTGTAATGAAGAATAAACTAGAGTAGACACTGTAATAGGGTAGACGGAGGATGTTGATCTGGAAGGACAAGAGAAACAGTAGGAAAATCTGTCGAGATTGGTTTATACTCTTTCAAAGGTGAAGCACACAGTGAATGCACCAATTGTCACCTGTTACATACAGAAAGTCAGTGGTACCCACTCCATTGCAGGATATTCAATGGCAACAGACTGTGAATGCAATTTAAAAAGCATTCTTTCTCTCACAGCAGCACCTAAATACAGCTCAGGATGATGTTTGGCAAAGGAATCCCATCCCTTGATTAAAACATCCCACTTTCCTTTAACTAAGGAGTCATCACTGACTTCTCAATCCACTTATGAGAGCTGAGAGAAATTCAGAATATCCTTTGTATGATAAATGCTGATTAGTTTTGAAGAAAAACATCATTCTAGACTGGAATGAATATTTACAATGAAAAGTAAAAAATCCACAAGGAAAAAGAAAGTTTTGAAACTATGGCTTTTTTTTTTTTCTCAATTTCAACTTTGCAACGTGATAAATTACATCTTTACATGTGATGGATTATAACGAGCAGCACACATTTCAAAATGAGAAGTAATTAAAAAACAAAAACAAACAAGCCCTGCAATGAGCTGTTAGAGCTGAAAATCTCCCAGCACAGCGTTTTCAAACAGCTGTACCGCTAAATTGCCTGTTCCCTTGACAGCAAAGAACAGACAGAAAACTCCTGCTAGAGAGTTCTACTAATACAGCCTCAGGTAATGTGCAACCACCAGAGAGAAACTGGGAGAGACAGGGCTACGGGAAACAGGGAAGGCTGTTCAAAGACATGGCTTTAGGTCCAGGTGCGTGGGGATTACTGGAGAAGTGGCATTCAGCACAACAAATGGATCCATGAAGGAAACCCTCTCAGGGAGGACATTACTGATATGCATCCAAAGATAAAAATAGCAGCTGATATTATCAACTTAATTCAGGAAAGAGACCTTTTCTGGGTCTGTAGTGGCAATGATTGCTTCTGTGCTGGAAGGACTTGATATTCAGACCTCAGGCAGGTGTGCACCACCACGCCTTAGGATAAGTACTACGATGGATATCCTGTTGCAATGACCTCACTTACTACAGGGCAAGAGTCTGAGCATCCTGCCTCATTCCAGAGTACCCAAAGGATTCTGCTTAGGCACCACAGCTGTGCTTGTGCCGTGAGGATTTGCTCCTGTGCCCACAATCCAGAAAATACCAACATTATTTGGAGCACAAGTCTGATGAGGAGTGGCTGAGGGAGCTGGGGGGGGTTGCTCAGCACAGAAAAAAGAAGGTTCAGGTGGACCTTATCACTCTATAAACTTACCTGAGAGAAGTTGTAACCACGTGAGGGTCAATCTCCGCTCTCAGGTCACAAGTGAAAGAGGAAATAGCCTCAAATATTGCCAGAGGAAATTAAGATTGGATATTAAAATAAAAATTTCTTCACTGGAAGGGTGGTCAAGCATTGAAACAGGTTGCCCAGGGCAGTGGTAGAGTCACCATCCCCGGAAGTGTTCAAAGAATGTGTAAATGTGGTGCTTGGGGACACGGTTTAGTGGTGGACCTGGCAGTGTTGGGTTAATGATTGGGCTTGATGACCTTAGAGGTCTTTTCCAACCTTAACGATTCTGGGATCCTGTGATCTGTAGGAACAAGTTTGGTGGAGAACACCAAAGCCAATAAATTAGGGACAATTAATAGTGCAAAGGCACCTGAGTTGGATAGCTTCCATCAAAAACAGAGAGAGAGAGAGAAATCAAATCTTTCATTTCTATTGTTTCCCTTGGCAGGACCTTAGTTTTCGGCATGGGCTAATGTGACAGGGAAACAATGTAATGACTTCTGGGAAGATTATTTTCTTTACAAAAAAAACAATAAAATAGAGGAATGTACAAAGAATGAGGGCTAAATTTTGCACAAAGACTCTTTGATTCAGCTGCTGCTCAGGCTGTATTCTTTCTCCTCTTCCATGAAATCCTGACACCGTTTAGGTCTTGTAATTCCTTCTCACAACCCTCTTCATAATTTTCTGGTTTGTTTTTGATAGACTCATCCTCTGTTCTTCAGGGGTGCTCCCAAGGCTCCAAGTGAGTTCACAAGATTCATCCTGTTCCTCTTTCCTTGGGCATTCCCACACCCAGTCGCAGGAACCCCTTCTTTTTTCAAATTATTTGAAATATAAGACTCAAAAAATCAACCCGACACTGTCACACAGCTTGATACATCCTTAGCCCAGCCCATCCTTGACATTTCCCTTTCAATTTCCAGCAACCACATTAAAACCATCAATCTCAGTTCTAGATTTATTTTATTTTATTAATTTTTTCCACTTTTACTACTGATAAAAAAATGACATTATAGTTATCCAAGACAACAAATCAATTATTTAGGTTCTGATTTTCTAGGAAAAGAAATATGACAATCTCATGACTCTTTCCTTTGTTGCACTGTTCTTATGTGTCTATATATTGTCTTTTTTTTTCATCAAGCAACATCTTGCCCATTACAAACAAATCTCAGTGGAAAAAATTCTGTTATTTATAAAATGCACATTTTTCTGAACTTTATTTTGTGGGGAATTAATTTTCAGCCTAAAAGTAATCAAGTAGATAATTTCACTATTTCTTTTCATTTTGTTAAGTTGAAGGAATTAATCTGATCTTACCATCGCTTACTTATGATTTATGTATTATTTTTGATTTAATTGTAATGGTCTATTTATATACTGTAATGATGCCAATGTACATTACAGCATTATCAGAAAGGGTTCACTTTTTTCTTGACCAAATGAAAGTAAGATTGATCTGCCTTTATCTCCTGATGAGGTTTCATATTTCCAGGTCATACTCCTCCCTCCCTAATGTTTTTGTCCGTATTGTCAGTACTTTGCCTGAACATTCTGGTCTCCAGTCAGGACAAATGGCAACGTCTCGGAGTTCCTCATGATATGAAGGTTCATTTTTATGCCCACATTAAATTACAGTCTTCCCTTTGACCTAACTTTGTGGCAGTTTGTCCTTTCAGCTTTCCTTAGACCCTACAATACCTCATCGCTCTGATTTTCTAACCCTATTAATGGGGGTTATGAAGGATCCCTGCAATGTCTCCTGATGGTCTTGCCTCCATATCTGTTTCTATTTCACCTTCTATTTGTCTTCGTCTCCAGTCATTTTCCATTGGATTCTCACTCCAGTGATGACAAAAATCTCCAAGGCTACTTCTGAGGTCTTTTTAATTTTCGAATTTTTACCTTTAGGTGTTTACTCTGTGTGGACAAATAATAAAAACCTTAAATACACCAAGCAAAGAAAAACACATGACTGGGATCACATTTTGAGGTAGTCTTTAATTATGTGATCTCATTCACCTTCAGATTCATGCTTTATTTTGTGCCCAGAACATAATGGCAATTTAGGAAGAAGGTAGCCGATATGTTGTTTCTGTTTTCCTGTTCAGTGACTGCAGCAGGTTTATCCCAGTTTATCCTTGAACCTCATTCAACCCTGTTCTAAAGATAAAACTAAAAATACCTTCTTGGGCTCTTCTCTTATGTTGCATACCGTGTCTTCTGAGGTTTTTT
This sequence comes from Rhagologus leucostigma, assembly GCA_013397725.1. Classification (NCBI taxonomy): domain Eukaryota; kingdom Metazoa; phylum Chordata; class Aves; order Passeriformes; genus Rhagologus; species Rhagologus leucostigma. The sequence goes on along the minus strand of VZTD01000783.1, from coordinate 1,484,304 downwards.
ATATTCTTAGGAGCCAATTTTCAAAATGTTTCTATTTCCGGGATCATGCTAACTGGAAAGGGAGATATCTGATGCACACAATTAAAGGCAAATGTTTCCTCTAATTTTTGGGTGCTGAATTTCAGTGGCTTTGCTTTGATAATAAAGGCAGCTGGGAACACAAATTAAGAGGATTTCCAGCAGAGTCTTACTGTGCCCGAGTGATAAAAGATTTGGTTCCTCTTGGATTTGTAGGGTCCGTGTAGAGACCTGGCATCAGAACCAGAGGTTAAGGACATGGACGTGTCTCTTCCAATGAAGATGTCTTCCACTTGCTGGAAACTCTCTGATATGCAGAAGATATGAGGTTATATCCATGAATCTCACAAACAGTGGGAAGGATTTATTATGCTGGAAGTGAAAAATCACCAGCACCTTGGCACTTGCTATCTGTCGTGTCAAACTTTGGTCAAGACCTTGACATTTAGGGGCAGATGAACCTTTCTCATCATGTCCTGAGCAGTTGAGCAACATTTCAAAGAAATGCTCCTCTCTGACCTCTGCAGGAGTGATTTTGTCCTAGTTGGTTTATTGATCCCAGATGGGTGATGAATAAACCTCCATGGTGGCAGTATTTCGGTGCTGGTGTTCAGAAAGTGCATCCTTGGGTTTTCTGGGTTAGCTTTCTTCATGGAAAGCTAGAAGCAGCTGCCAATCTTATATCTTTGGGAAAAGGAGTTGGAATGCTATTTGTGCATTTGCATTCTCCTGTCTTCAATAGATCATAATGGATTATACACCAAATGTGGGTCCAGGCATATCACTTCTTCGTCCACGGACAAATCTAGAGCTTGAAATTCTTTTTTCAAATCACAATTTGAAGAACACTCTAAAGGGAAGTCTCTGAGAAAAACTATTTTCTTCATTTTTATGCCTATTTCTTTTCTGGTGGAGGTCCCTACTACCTTGTCTCGCACGCTGGTAAATCCAGAGGAAATTTCCCCATTCAGTGCCATTCTGCAATCTCTCAAGAAAGCCGAACTTTTCATAGTTCCAGTTCTTTGTTATTCTAAGTGCAAGAGCTCTGCTGTGGTTTCAGTAACTGATGAAAATAGACAATTTGCAGCTTCTTGAGACAACAATAGAAGGAATGAAAAGACTAATGACAACAGCCAAGATTCGTGGCCCAGGGAAAGGAGAGCGACATCATTTTCCCATATTCAAAGTTGGAAAACATGAATCCAATTTTCTTCTTTTCATCTTCAGCAAATAATTCAGATGTTTCCCATCCCTTAATTGTGCCTTTGTTTCTGTGATGAGGGGAAATCATTACCGTGACAATCTATTGGCTAAATTTTCCCCACATCTGTGGAGTTTTTCAGCAAGTGGGCCATTTGCCCATTTGCAGGCTAACAAACAAGAGGAGTTTCAGATTCTTGAGATGGAGCCCACACTGGGAGGTTGGGAAGCATCATGTTTCAGAAAACAGCCTGGGTTGGGCTAGGATGAAGATTTTATAGATTCTACCAAAATATGGGCAAATGATGACAGATTCAGTCTTCCTTTCTGAATTTTGGTGAAAAAAAGCATGTATTTTCAGGACCATGAGATCTTTTTCTTCCAGTTCTCACAACAGGTCATGGCACCATTCCCTGTTGGAATAAAAACCCTGAGGATTTCACTTGGCTGTCGCTTTCTCAAGGCTGAGAGCCCCATTCAGAAAATCTCTTAACAGCCAGCACAGTAAAATATTTTCATAATATCATCTGCACTGGTGGCACCCAAACCAGACCTCTCCAGGCTTCATTTCGTTCACCAAGGTTTGTGCACACAATAGCCTTTCATTTCTCTACTCTGTGACAAAAAGAGGTGGCTCAAGGTGAATTTTTGGGAAGCTGAACCCTGCAGCCCTTTGATTTTTATTCTCAGAGCTGCTGGAGAGCCTTAGGAGAACACCGCGTGCCAAAAAAATGAACAAGACTCGGGAAGTTTGCTGCTAAACTGGTCTTTAAGGAGTTGAATCTGTTCACATCCTGGACTGCAGGAGAAGGAGTGTGGGATGAAACTGAGGCACTGGCCAGGACAGTGTGAGGGTTTACAGCCTGGGTGATGGGTGAAGCAGGTCCTTGTGGTGAGGAACTGTGCTGATGGAGGTACAGCGGACACAGGAAAGCAAAGCCCTGGCAGCTCTGTGATCATTTCCTGGTCAACGCGGGGATTACACACTAGATCACAGCCTCTTTTACAATTTAGGAACAAAACAACTCCTGGTATGTTTTGGTTGCTGGCCAAATTAGAGCTTCACTGAGGAAGTCCCTTTCAGTCTTATTCTCTTATCTGTCCATAAGCACTTCCGTGTTGCAATCCATGTTGTGGGTTGCAAATAAATCACCAAGAAGACGTGCATCAATGTGCGAAATTGGAGGGATTGGGTCATTCTCTGGACCAGAGAGATACAGGGATAAAGAAACACAAGGTCCTCTCTGGGATTGCTTAAAGCAGACAGAATTTAGTTCCTCTTTTAAATTGTTTCCAAACCTGAATCAAAACCCATCATGGTTAAAAATCAAGGGAATAAACAAACCCTGTGTACACTGCATTGTTCCATGTTCTCTTTAGGGTGGCAGGTGGCTTTGAAGTCATAATAACAGGAATTAAGAGTTCAAATGGCAAACATTCAAAAGCACAGTCTCCATCTCCACATGCCTGTATTTGTGTTCTAGCCCTGGGATAAAAAGGAGTATTTTCTGCAAGAAGATACTATGCCAGCCCCCTGCACATGGCTTTGCAGCTTGGGTTACACACACTGATGATATATTCTGATATTCTCTACAGGATATTGTGAATGTTTCCTGCTAGGTTTTTAATATACCAAGATATCTTGTATATGATTTCCCCCTCCTCTTTATAGACCTTGGGTATGTGTTTTCTCATCTTGGAGACTTGGATTGACATTTCAGCCAGGAGGGAAAAGTCACGGGAAGTCATTCATTTCACGAGGGAGAAAACTAATTTCCTTGCTGTTTTAAATTTGTAAGACTGTTTTCAAGAGGCATCCCAACTGAAGTGCAACTTTTCAGGCAGCAGCAATTCCTTTCGGGCATGTCTGGTCTCAGATTTGCATCTTCATCAGGATTTGAACCTGGATGTCTTTATTGCATCACTGCCATAGAATGGAGAGAGCTGCTTTGCTCACGTGGCTCACAGGCTGTTGTCCTCTAGCAGATTGATCACCAGAACTAAATATGCCACTCACTCTGATCGTCTGCACTCTTAAATACATCCATCCTGTTAAAACTGTTAGTGTTTATCTTTGAATTTAGAAACGGCAACATTAAGATACTGGTTAGCAAGGTTTATAAAAGAAAAAGAGAGGTAGATTTCAAGTTTTAATTCAACATGCAAGTAAAAACTATATTGCACTGTAAAAAATCCTCTTGTAATTTGGATGTGTCTTCCTGCATCTAGAGAAAAAAAATCACAGCTATCTGAAACACACAGAAATGTGAACTTGGTGGTATGGGGTTTTGTGGCTCCAAGCAGTAATGGGAATGCTTCAAGTACACAGACTTTTTATTCCTCTTTTTTTCAGGACACCTGGTAACACTGTCACAACTGGCATTACACAGAGTGTGAACACTCCCAAATGGCATCAGATCTACTCAGGATTTCTGGGAATGATTCTATCCCAGGCAATTGGTCCCAAATGAAGATCCTCAGATGACACTTTTTTCTATGGTAAATTATGAAAGAGTTTAGACTCTTGGTTTTTCTCTTATTTGAAGAGAGACCACTGGAAAGTACGTGATTAATGAATGATGAATGAGTTTTATAAACTTATGAATGATGGAAAGAGTTATGATCAGGAAATAATTAATCACTGTCTTTCTCATTGCAAATGGTGGAGTCACCATCCCTGGGAGTGTTCAGAAAAAGCAGTAGATGTGGCACTTTGTGGTATGGTTTAGTGGGCATGGTGGTGTTTGGTCAAAGGTTGGATCTGATGACCTTGGAGGTCTTTTCCAGCCTTAATGATTCAGTGATTCTAATTCAAGGCTGGGCAGTGAAAAAATCAGACCAAGCAAAGAGAAGCAATTTCTCAGGCAGCACTCGGGTGACTTTATGCATTTCTTTCCCCCAAAACACAGTGAAATGCAAAAAAACCCCGGAGCATTTTGAAGGGGAATGAACAGACTCGTAATGAATAAATTAGTGACTGGCTGCTAAACACTGAAATCTCCATGCGACTTGTGCATGCAGGACTCACCTGCCAGAAGGCGGGAGGAAGAATTACTCTGTTATTTGCCTGTTTACTGCGTGTTTTTATCAAAACAGCCATTCCTGCCTTTCGTTGGAGCAAGTATTCTGCCTAGCTGGACCACTGGTTCATGAAATAATTGTATTTTCTGATGTGATTCATTTTGCCTAATGTGAGAGTCTCTTACTGACAGGGATCTTCGGCAGCCACTGGTGGGAAGTGTTGGACATCCACGACCACTGAGCCACTAAATTGTTCTGCTCTGTGGGGGTGAGGAGGCCAAACTTCCATTTCCATGACCTCAAAATACTTGAGAAACATTCTGATGTGTAAAAGAAGGGAAAAGAAACGAGGCTGAGGAAAACAAAACTCGAATTCCTCCATCACTGGGAGCTAAATCACAATCATTACCATTAATTATCAGTACTTAAGAGTCTTAGTAATGAATCATCTTGTCAGGAGTGTTAGTGGGATGAATGGCTGGATGGTAACAGATCTTAAATCTGAGCACTTCCACCTGTTCTGCTATTGTTCCTTCCAGATTAGATTGGGCTGCAGCGCCTGGCAGTGCACCTTTGCTGTTGGTAAACAGCAGCATTCTCCCTTCAGGGCTGTCAGTCCCAGGTCTTTTAAGCAGCATTGCATTATTTTAAATTAAAAAAAAAAAATTTAAAAAGCCTACAAACTAAATCATGAAAGACAACAGAGAGGAAATCAATGTTTGGAGACGAGATGATTAAGTCAGGAAAGAAGAAGCTTTGTGAATGTGTAGCCACCACTGGAAAAATGCACACACAAGCACACAAACACACAAATAAATCTGAATTGCTTAAGGAATATGAGTGTAAATAAATGATATTTTATAGTACACCAAACTGCCAAACATGCCATAACCCTGTGAAAACCACTTAGGTTTTAATGGCTGAAAGGAATAAAACTGACAGACGAATAAATTCCCGGTGCACTCTGACACTGAAATACATTTCCTATGGAAATTGTGCTGTTTTCCTCATTGACTTCAAAAAAGCCACTGAATAGGGTGACTTTAAAGGTAGCCACACTTGGCTGGGTAGGTCTGTATATCTTGGCTTGAAGAAGGCTGGGGAGATGTTTTCCAGTGAGAGCTTAGGAGCTGAGGGTAAGATCTGAGCAGGAAAATACTGGCACCGCTGGTGGAACAGGTAAGATACCTGGTGTGGAAAGGTTTGGTTGGCAGGTTCCTGGGATAAAATCTGAAAATTTAGGAGCTGAAATTTGAGTTTATTTACACCACAGCAGAGGGGACCGTGCTGCTTATCGAGTTCAACCTCCTTTGCTCAATGGCAATTCTGCCATAGATGTTGGGTCCTAGAAAATTCACTGTGTGCACCCCCAAATGCCACAAGACACGAAGCAGACCTTCCAATGCTCCATAACAAGCTAAATATTATATATTTAGATATTTTAAAAGATAAAACCCAACATAAACCCAAGGTGTCCAAGGAAGCAAGAAAGAGAGACTGAGCAGGTTTGTTTTGTACCTTCATTTTCAATAACGAGATTTGTAAGGTGGAAAACGGCCAGATGGTCCTAGGATGTGGCTCTTGTGCTAAGGAAGAAGGTGACCCCTTCTTTCCATCTGTTCCTCAAAATTCAGCGTTCTTTGGTGTATGATATGGATTTGAGGTCATAACAATATGGGGAGAAGAACAAAGGACATCTTTGGCTAGAAAAGAATATTCTTCAAATCATTAAACATTGACATCCCCATTAACCTAAGATCTCCTGACAGATAGGGGAGTGATAATGGATTTAATCCTTTGAGCTAAGGATGAGAGTCGTGTCTTTTTAAGGTCTAACACAGGTCACAGGACAGATAAATGGAGCCCTTAAAAACCCTATTTCTGTCCACTGACTATAGAAGAAGTCAAGGGTGACAAGCTCAGCAGTAGATTTGGTAGTCCAGGGATCTAAACTTAGGTGAGATTAATCATACAGTAAATGTCCTAACAGTGAGGACACTCATTATTCTTGCGTGTAATAATTGACCATGGAAATGGGGAGAAACATGCCCATTGCTTCTCACCTTTACCGGCAATAAATCTGCAGACATGTGCTGTACCATCTATTAGGTTTCCTTGATCTCTGATTTTTATTACATTATCAAAGCAGGTGGGACACTGTGTTGGCATTATATGAGCCTCACACACATTCTTCATATTTCTATCATTCTTGTGTCAGCTAACACAACCCGAATAAAAGGCGTAATACAGTGTCAGTTCACACTCAGGTAAAGCAGCTGTAAAAATGTTTATACGTGTTTATACTTGCAATGCTTCTTTGATCATCACGATGAGGCCTTGAACGTTTCTGTCACTGGGACGATCTGATTCGGGATTATTTTGACACCTTTCTGTGTAAGTGCAGACTTCTGGAGCAATCCTCCATGAAGTAAGAGTGTTTAGAATACTGACTTCACACATTCCCTGGCAGAGGTATCAGTGCTGCAGACAGAGAGGAGCAGCAACAAAGCAGTTGTGTTGTCTTCACCAGAAATGCACATCTCAATCCCTTTCCTGATAAAAGATGCAGATCCAGCACATCAGCACCTGCATGGCTCCAGGGCTCTCCACCTGCAGTGCCATTCATCCTCCAGACTCATTAAGAACACTGCCAAAAAAACCCCAAGCTAAAGGCTTAAAACGGCCTTCAAGGGATTGAGCACACTTCTTTAATCAGCCCTTTTTTCCCTTTACGCCTTTATTTATCTGTCGTCTCCTGCCAGATTCAGGATGCCCACATCCCAAAATGATTTTTTGTGGGATGTATTTGTAGAAAATGTATTTCTGTGGAATGGCTGTATGGATACCAGGAGGGGTGGAATAAAGCTTGATTTTAAATACAAGACAGGAAACCAGTGTGAGGGTGACAGAAGTCAGGTCTTCCCATGCATCCTCCCCACCATCCCTCAAACACACACCACCCCTTCCTTTCCGCTGTCTCTGATGGGCAATGTGGTTTGTCCTAAGATAAGACAACCAGGTGGGAATTGCAGGAGGAACTGTCTAGATACATCGTTAATATGTCTCAGAGATATTAATATGTCTCAGAGCTGAGATATTGGTGCACATCAGCCTGAAAAAGAGTTTAAATTCTGCTGGAGGCTGGGCAAACTGGTCTTCCAAAGTTGCAGGCAGCTTCTGGGTGGATCCTTTCCCTGGCAGAGATGTCCAGGGTACAGCTGGCCTGAAGATGGGGTAAAGCTCACTTTTGAGTGGGTGATCAAAAAGTACTAAAATCCAGTCAAATATGAAGGNGGAATTGCAGGAGGAACTGTCTAGATACATCGTTAATATGTCTCAGAGATATTAATATGTCTCAGAGCTGAGATATTGGTGCACATCAGCCTGAAAAAGAGTTTAAATTCTGCTGGAGGCTGGGCAAACTGGTCTTCCAAAGTTGCAGGCAGCTTCTGGGTGGATCCTTTCCCTGGCAGAGATGTCCAGGGTACAGCTGGCCTGAAGATGGGGTAAAGCTCACTTTTGAGTGGGTGATCAAAAAGTACTAAAATCCAGTCAAATATGAAGGTAAAATCCTAAAGTAGCTCCATGGTTGCTGTGCTGCTTTGTAACTGTGAATTCTGCTAGGCCAAAGACTGTAAATCCGTACATTTCTATCTGAACATGCCTGTATTAAAACCCTGATCAGCTAATGAGTGTGAGGAACTAACTGGTAAAGACTTCTTGAAAATTGCAAGGGTCCCAGGACCTAACACAAGTGGAACTCTGACTTTTCAACAAAGCAAATGTTTTCACTTTTTTTGGGACATGGACACTTGAGGTAGGTTAAGGGCAAAAAGGAATAAGGGAAAGGAATAAGGAGGACCCTCCCATTCAGTCACAAGGTTCAGAGTGGACCCTCTTGCCAAATTTAGCCCTGGACTTGGGTTTGGACTAAGGGTTTAGTCCTAACGGTTTTAACAGCACTTAAATTTAATAGCACTTGATTGATAGCTTAAATCAAACAATTTAGCACAAGACTCTGTAGAATTTACTATAAGCACAACAGTAACTCACTTATAGGCTTGACTTAAAAATTTAAGGTGCTTAAGAATCTATGAGAGCAACATCCATAATATATTTCCCGTAGCAAATATTCCAACTGCACACACACAGACTTAAAGGAGTATGTACAAGGTATAAACTTGGGAATAACACTCCTCAAAGTCACTGAAGGGCTCACACCTGATGCTTTTCCGTCTTCTCAGTGGGTGAAGAGTTAAGCCTCGGGGAGTAGGAGGGATCAGCCCAGGATCCATTGTCATTCACTGGTCCTCCAAGTACAGCAAACTTGAGAATTCACTAGCTTTGAGAGTCCACTCGCAGGGAGATGCTGGTCACAGCCCTCTGTGACCCAGGAGAACTCAAAGGGTCTCACTCTGGACCTCTGTTTATAGGGCTGCAAGAGAGCAGGCTTTAGCCATAGCAATTTTCCATCCTGGCCATAATTTAGGTTGGTAACTTTTCGAAGTTTTTTCTTCCGCTCTGGTTGTTATTCAGGCAAGAAAAATAAGTTTCCAAGGCTGTTCATTAAAAAGCAGAGCTTGTTAGACAGCACAAGTTCCTAGGAGCAGTCTGTGTTTCTAATAAGCTCAAGAGAAGCTCAGCCCAGGTACTGTTTGTCAGTGCTGAAGGCTAATGAGAATTTCTCAGATCACTTTGGTCTGAGGAGGATGGGATGCACCACCACAGCTACATACTGACCTTTTTAAATTATTTTTTATTTTATTTTGAAAGAACTAAACTCACATACAAAAAGTAGGGCGGGGAAATAAAATGTTATAAGAGGATCTGGCAGATAAATAAGATCGAACAAATGAGATATTCTGGAAGCAATAGAGATTGAATGCAGGTTTGATGTAAAACAAAAACCACAATATACAGTTACAGCAATCACACAAAACAGACTTGAGAAACGGTGCCAGAGTACTTTAAGGGGGAAGGTCTCTTTATAAAAGCCAGCACTGAAACCTTAGAAAGGTTTCTCCTTCTTCTTTCCTGATCTCTCAGCAGAAGAATCTTGTAATGAGAAGCAAACCTCAAAGAGCTCTTGGCTGAGTTATGTCACTGTGGGTTCCCACAGTAATTAGGGCTTTATAAACTTTCCGAAGTAAGACCCAGCTCTCCTTTCATTTTCCTTTTCTCCTACACAATGTCTTTGCTACCCATGCTCCTAAACTTTTTCCTTTTTTTTTCTGTCAGAAAGCACTGCTGAATTCAGCGACATAAAATAGGTGGCTGAGTGAAGACTGAAGGAGTCAGAGAAATTTGAGGTTTCATTGAAGCAAGTTTCCACAGTTATTGAGATACATTATTGTATTTTTCTGTTAGTGAGGCTTCTTCCCTCTCAGTTTTTCCCACTCAATTTTCCTCTCCATTTACTAAAAGGCTGTATTTTCAGACTTCCTTAGAAAGCTAAGATTGTTAGAATGTCAACATCTCTTGATTCAGTATAAGCTAGAGATCCATGGAACAGTTTCCTGGTGGAGAGCTCTGCCTGCTACAAATAATATTTCATGATAATACAATCCTCGAAAATCAGTTATGTTCATTCTGTGACTTTACTTCTGTGGGAAATGCTTGTTCAGTGTATTGGGAAGAGTAGTGAACTGATACTTTTACACTTGCTGAAATATTGCAAGGCTTGGTGTTGTACAGAGAATCATTGTGGTATGAAGACACATCTTATTTTCCTCCTGCATGAAAACGTGTCTTGCTCAGAGATAACAGGTTTATTCCATTACTGAGCCTGTGTTTGTCTGAGAAGCAGCAAGCGAGGAAGGCAGTGGAGTCTGGCTTGGAGAACAGGCTCGAGCATTTTCCTGTGTGGCTGTATTGACAGAGCCAGAGAGGCTGGATAATGGGATGATGCTATCTCTGAGGATACCCAGAGGATGACAGAAAGGTGAGAGAGCTCATGCATCACTGTCCTCTGACTGGCAAACAAAGCCCTACTCCAGAATTAGCCAGGAATACTTGTTTTTAGTGGGGATGACAGAAAGAAATATGAGTTGCTTTTACTCAGTCTCATGAATAGCAGTGGTGAAGATGACAGCCAGGACCGGGGCAGATCCCTGTGTAACGTGTTCCTCTGCCTCCCTACTGTGCCCAGTCATCCAGCAGCTAAATGAGTGTGGAGGAGGAGGGAAATCCTGCCTTGCTGAGTCTTTTACCTTCTTCGGAGTCATGGACTGCACACCACTCTTCCCTCTGAGGCGTTTGGTGGGTAGCAGAGCTCAGCTTTTGTCAAGGCTCTTTCAGACTGTGACAGATTTGTTCCCTGAATCCACACTCTTTTTAATCTAAATGCCAGGTAGGAAATTAAAGCCCTGCTGAAACGGAGTGTATTACCAGCATTTTATTAGATCACAAACAATTTAATAACCAGATAGAGGGAGAAGGTCATTTTGTTGTCAGTCCAGCTTATCTCATAAATTAGGCATCAGGTTTTACACAAAAGCATCTCTTAGCAAATAAAATTATCTGGTTTGATGAAGGACCTCTGTCCATGGAAAACACATAACACAGATTAAAGAGGGAGCCCTCTAAAAAAATTATGATCCAGAAATGTGTGAAAGCGGATGGGTTCTTCAAAAATACTTTTCACACATTTGCCCTATTAACAGCAAGTAAATGCCAAAGTGGTAAAGGACACGCCTTCCTGATGAATTCATTTGAAATACTTCCAAGGTCAATAAACAAAAGGGTTGGCAGCTGAAATATGGATGATAAATAGGGTAGCTCTTACTGACCTCAGTGGCTGAAAAGGGAAGAAACCCAGAACATTATCTCTCCACTAGAAATATTTATAGCCTAGAAATTACGCTTTTCTGAGCAGGAGCAGGGCAATGAGTGATGCAAAGCAACATGGCATCAATTCCAACATATCACACCACAAATCTCTCTCTGGGATGGGGGAAAGGAGTGACAAGGAAATGGCTTGGTTGGAGCAAAATTTATTTCTGAGAATATTATGAATGTCTGGTCTTGCTAAGATTTGTCTTCCTGCAGCTCTCTGAGGCACAGGGATTTCTATGCCCCCGCCTGTCTCCAGCTGTGTTTTGTTATTTAGCCCTCACTAGAGTGAAATTAGACTTGTGCATTAGGTGTCCCACTGCAGTGAGGGCAAACTGTGGTGCTTTATCCCCTGAGAGATGCTGCAAGACAAAGGTGCAGTGGCCGCAGCAGAAGCTTCATAAAAACATTTATAGGATCATCAAGGTTGGAAAAGACCTTTAAGATCATCAAGTCCAACCATCAACACAGCACCACCACCATGTTCACCACTAAAACATGTCCTCAAGTTCCATATCCACATTTTTTTTAATGCTTTCAGGGATGGTGACTCCACCAATTCCTTGTGCAGCCTGTTCCAGTTCTTGACAACAATTTTCATGAAGAAATTTTTTCTAGTATCCAATCTAAACATCCTGTGGCACAACATGACACCCTTTCCCCTCATTCTGCCACTTTTTACTTGGGACAAGAGACTGACACCCATCAACTTCCTATTTAAATTCTGCTGCCACCATCCAGCTGGAGAAACCACTACAGTGAGAGTAAAATGGACTCTTTCCCTCCTCTGAGAGGAGCTGACTTGCATCTCATTTTTCCTTTTCTCTGCACAATGTGACATTAACCTCTCCTCAAAACGTAGCCATTCAAATCTTCTACACCTTTGCCGTGTGGGGATGCTGTAAGGCACTGGCCTTAAAAAAATGAGGAATTGGAACAAAATTCTGTGGAAGAACGAATTTTTAAAAATTCTATCACCCCAGTGAGTGGTTGGCAGCATTTCAGAAGGGTGAACTCAGTATGAAAACCAATGTTTGTGCTGGAAGGCTCATGGTGACTATGTCTAAGAGCCAGGTCTGGTTCATGTCTACATGGACCAGATCTGGCTCTTGGTCATGTTCTCTTAAGCTCCCTGAGAGGAGTTGTAACCAGGTGGGAGTTGGCTTCTTCTCCCAGATAACAAGAGGCAGGACTCAGAGAAATAGCCTCAGGCTGTGCCAGGAGAGCTTCAGGTTGGATATTAATAAAAATTTCTTCACTGAAAGACTGGTTAAGCATTGGATGAGGCTGCCCAAGGAAGTGGTGGAGCCACCATCCCTGGAAGTGTTCAAAGAAATGAGCAGACTTGACACTTCCTGGCATTACAGTATTTTGTTGAACACTGAACTTGATGATCTTGGATGTCTTTGCCAACCCCAATGGTTCTGTGTGTGTCAAAGCTCACAGTTCCCTTGGTAATGCCTGTGGAACAGCCCATCCTTCTCATTACTCTGCTTCGCACAAAATTATTCTGAATAATACCTACTCTGATGTGATTTTATGTGCCCAAACTAAAGGTCTGACCATCCCTGGAAATCTAGACTCTACTTTTGTTCATGCAATAAAGTGATCCAGCCTCACCTGCTACTCCTCCGTTAATGAACTGCTTCTATTCCTCTTTCTAATTCTGCAGTGTATTCGTGGCCAGCCTGGCCTGATAATCACTTAAAACAGATTAAGGAGACACACATAGTAGGAGAAATGCTTAAAAAAAAGCTGGAGAAGCCTTTCCAGTGCATGGACACCACCAGTGTGAAACCAAGCTCTTCCAAACACTTTGACTCTTTACCTGTGCAGACCAGTGTGAGAGACAAATGCACTTGTAGAATCAGAGAATCACAGAATGGTCTGGGTTGGAAGGGGCCTTAAAAATCATCTTATTCCAATATCCCCGCCATGGACAGGGATAAGAGATGAACATATCAGTTTAACTTTCTGGTTGTGAGAAATAAAGCAGAAGAAATTTCTTTTTTAGAGAGGAAGTAAGAGTATTTTTAATTCTGATATGATAAGGGCATACAGACTACTTGGTGAATAAATGGGAGTGCTTAACTCACATCTTCTTCTTTGGGTAGTGGATTTCCAGTTTGTCTCCTGGCTGAGAAAACAGGATCAGGACCTACAAATACCTGTGGGTTTCTAATGCTATTGACCCAATGCCATCCAATTTTTGTGCTGCTAATAATCTACAACCTTGCTCCTCATAACAGTTTGGACATGATGTATGGATTGATGGGGTGCAGAATACAAGGTCGTTTGTTCATAGAATACGGGATCTCTTAACATGGGTATCGTTAGTCAAGGACAGGATTTTTATTGCCAGATGCAAAGGGATGTGCATTCCCGGGGCATGGGATGGTTTGCCATCTTAAAATGAAAGGAAAGCCATGTCTCAAGAGAGATTTATGGACCGTTCAAGGTTAAAACCAAGAAGAGCACACAGCATGGTTTTACAGCTGAACATCTAATCCAATGCTTGGATTTATTTACTGTCTTTGTATAGATTATTTTAGCGCTGGTGTCAGCAAGGCTGTAGACTTCCACAAGATTTTATAAACCTTTTGCTGATGAAGTGAGTGGTTTAAAAAAAAGACTTCTGAGAGGAAAGTAAAGATTAAGATAGGACACGTAGTCTAGATCCATTGGTAGGTGGAGTACATATAAAAATGATTTATGGCCACCAAATGCCAAATCCTACATGTTGGCAGCACAAATACAACCCTTGCTGGATAGACAGGGGTCAGTACAGTTTCCCAGGAGAGACTGAAGCAGTTTGCAGTGGTTTAAGTTGGAACACAGCTAAACACCACAGAGCCATCCACTCACCCTCCTGTAGTGAGATCAGTGGGAAAAACAAAAGGGTGAAACTTGTGGGTTGAGATAAAGACAGTTTAGTAGGACAGGGAAGGAAGGAGAAATGATAATAATGATGAAAGAATATGTAAAATAAGTAATGCCTAATGCAATTGCTCATCACCTGCTGACTGATGCCCAGCCAGTCCCTGAGCAGTGCCTGCCACCTGACTAAGTCGTCCTAGTTTTATTGTTTAGAGTGACATCACACGGTCTGGAATATCCCTTGGGTCGGTTTGGGTCAGCTGAACCGGCTCTATCCCCTCCCAGTTTCTTGTGCAGCCCCAGCCTCCTCTCTTGCACAGGAGTGTGAGGGGAGAAGTCCTTATCTTAGTGTAAACACTGCTCAGCAACAACCAGCAGAGTGTCTTGAACATTATTCTTATCCTAAATCTAAATGACAGCGCTGTACCAGTCACTAGGAAGAAAATTAACTCTATCCCGGCTGAAACAGGGACATGGTATTTCTAAACAAAACCCAAACCAAATAACAACAACAACAACAACAAAAAGCTGAAAAAAACTCCCTACAAAAACCAAAATCATCTGTTATAAAGAAAAATCTGGAACAAAATGTGTTCCCAGTCAGATGGTGGTCAAGAGGTAACATCACTCACGGGTTTATTCAAAAATGTTTGCTAAGCTGAGGTAGACAGAGGACTTCACCTGTGTTCTATGAAACTCAGATGCTGGGATGTCACAGCACTTCTGGGTTGCCAAGCACCCATAAAGGATGTGTAATTATGGAGAAAGTGCATGAAGGAGACAGAAGGTGTTTCTCTCAAAGTGAATACCAGTTAATACCTGTAAATACTGGTTTGCTTATTGCGAAGATGGTGAGAACTGACTTGATGGTACTGGGCAGAAAACAGCAGGCTTCATAGGGATGCTTAAAACATGGAAAAATCCACAAGTTTCATGTCAGACAGGTTCAGCAGAGGGATACACTTCTTTTTATTAAGTGAGGAGGATTTGTTCCAGTGGTTAAACCACTAGAGAAAGTAATAAAATTTCCATTTCTTAATATCTTCAAAAAATGTACAGCCTTCCTACGAGGCAGCGCTGCAGCTAAACACCCACTTGCTTTTCTGCAGGAGAAACTTGGCAAATAGCTGTGCACGGTAAGATATGTGAGGTTAGATTATGTTGTCAGTGTGTGCTCCTTCTGGCATTAAAATCTCTGCTTCTGAATATCATTGTCTGATCCAGGACTACCTGCTCTACATCCCACAGAGAGTGGTGCAGCAGAAGGAAACATCCCCAGAAGCTGATCTTGTGTTAAACAATTCCTATTCTTCTCCATGTTGTCACCTTGGTAGGATGTCATACAGTTCTATTATCCATGGTTTACTCATCTTTTCCTTTATTTCCACCTTTTCCTTTATTTCTTCTTATTTTTTCCTTTTTAAAAGTTTTTTTAGTTTATTTCTCTGCTGAATATAGCCATAAGGATTGTAGATGTTAAGGTATTTAAGCAGATGGCTAAGCTCTAGTCTGGCATTAACTGAACAGGCTGTGCAAAAATTTGGACATGACCTGAGAAATTGCAAAATCTAACTGAGTGAGACGCTGATAAAAGTTACAGGGAGCATCACGGTGAATCGCCAGGTTTCACAGCTGGAGTTAAGTAAAGGACAACCAAACTTCAGCACAAATTGGAGGGGAGTTCTGGGGACCTTCGGGACCTTCCAAGGCCAGGAGTGCCTGGGGATCCACATCAGTAATGTTAAAGAAGGCTGGGATTTTACAGGTGATGGTATCAGAAATATCAAATTTGAATATGACTATGGTCAAACTGGGACAAATGGAGGAAAAAACCCCTTAAGAGTGAGTTGTTTATCTGGGAGGGCACAAGGGCAGAGAGAAGGAGGAGTCAGGATGGATTGGGAAGAAAAACATTGGAGAATGGAGAAGAGATGAGGGTGAAGGGCTGTCATCTGTCGTCTTGTCCATTACAGTCTGTTCCTGATTATTTTCCCGTGTGAATGTGCATTTGTGGGAGCCAGTCAATGGAGGGATCACAAGTCTCAGACCTGGGTACCACAGAAACCAGGGGTCTAAGAGTGCATATTTAGGGTTATTTCAAGGACGTTCAGCTGGGACACTGAATTCAGCCTTCAGCTTCCACCTGGAACAGGAAACGTAAAGAACAAAATCCTGTGAAAATGAGAATTCCTGTATTCTGAACATGAAATCCAATGGGCTGATAGAAATCTGCATTGGTCTTTTTTACAGTTTTTCTGATGGAGAATTCAAATAAAACCCAGCCACAGGGTCACCTAGAGCCGGTTATAACCACAAATAATCTTCAAGTCAGATGCCAATATCCAAACCCTGACAGTTTGGGAGAATTTTAATCCATTAAGCAATGAGGTCATTTCTCTAATTGAAACCATGCCAAGATCAAGTCTCTGACAGTGCATAATATCGGGAAAGGCTGTGTTCTGACCAGTCCCGAGAGCCAGCTAATTAAAGGCTAATCAAAGTAATACTGATGAAAGGTTTTTAGTTTGTTCTATGACTTTGGGTAGCACTGTGATTCAGCATAGTGCCAGTAGTGGAGCTGGTTAATCACTGGGGTTGTTGCTGCAGATTCTTGATGGAAACAGAAGGCAGATCTTGTGCTGTATTTATGAATTACCTCTTCACTGCTGTTGAAAGATAAATACAGGAAAAGATATGGGAAATATGGCTGGATGATATTGAATAAAAGAGCCTTTATAGAGACCTGAATATCCATTACTGTGGAGGCAATAGTTAACAGGATAAACAATTCAATCCATCTCAGTCTGTGTGCTTAGGCAGAGCCATATCCCTGTCACTATTTACCTGCTCAAATTTATCTTCTGATTTGCTTTCATACTGATACACAGATCTCTCTGTATCGTGTTCCTAGAGCACTTTGCACCCTGTGGTTTGATTGCTCAGCTTCTGGTTTTGGGGTCATCCTGTACCAAAGGGGACACAGAGGCTCTGGAAGTGATGGCTGGAAGGTAAAGCTCCATGGTGGCAGTGGAGATGAACCTTGCAGAGGCAGTTCTGAGGGGTTTTTAAGCTTAGAATCCACACGATGAAAGGAAGGTGTGAATCTTGGGTCATCACATTCAGTCCTTTCTGTGGCAAACACAGCACAGAAACCCATCCAAAACTGAGCAAGCACCAGCAGAAAACTGGGAATTTGGGTCTGGAAATCTACAGGGAAGCTTTGCTTTAATAATCAAAAACATGTCCTGTGCCGTGTGCTCAGGCTGTAGCTCTCTGCTTTTGTCTATCTCCAGTCTCTTATAATCTTATTTGTCTACTTATGCATCCATTTATTTGATTGGTCTTCTTTAATCACCTCAGCAATTATATTCTCCTGCGATCTCATGACTGTTTTTCTTTTCTTTTAATACTTTCTTCCACTACAGAAGGAAGTATTTATCCACACAAGTACAGCACAAGGAGGAGGGGAGTTTCTTGCTGCATTTATTTGTCTAAACAAGTTACTTCACTTATCAGGTGAAGAAACTTTGCTGTTTGGATAATAGGATGAGTAGATGAAGCCATCGGGCATCTCACTGGTGTTTTGTAGCAGAAAAAGCACTTTATAGTGATGGGAGCTCCTTACTAACTTTGCCTCACTATGGCAGGCTGCAGTATCCACCTCCAAAATGACATTTTTGTGCATCTGTAACTCAAAAGATAACCCAGAGGAGGCCTAGATTCTTTATAAAAGGTTTATTGTCATCATTGCCTACTGCAACTTCCCCTTTGGGTCTCCTTTTATCACTCAACCCAGGCAGCAGGTTAATTCTCTCCTAAATGCAAAATCTGATGATATTCTTTCCATAAATCAAGACACTATCAGGGAATTTACTTCAGGGCAGTAACTCTTGGCCCTCACTTTACAAAGATTTTAGTTTAGAAAGGTTCCCAGCAGAATCTGCCTCTGTCCCCAAGATCTTTCAGTTACTGGAAGGCAGTGCCAGTGAGATGCTGTGCATGGCAGTTTCTCCACAGCTGCTTTTAGGGTGAGAAATGGGAACAGATGGAGCAGCTGTGGCAGAAACAATCTCCAGGGTAGAAAACTCATGTCTTCTTAGCGAGAGCTGACAAGCTGAAGCTGGTATATGTGAGAGATTTTTCTCTGCTGTACAGGTGGAATCAAGCAGGGGATATAAAATATGCAGTTTTCCAAGGGAACCCCTGAAGTACCAGACAAACGAATTAAGATGGAGCAATGGATTCAGGTGATGTGTTAAATATCATTTTTAGGTAGTGTCCTCCATTGGTACTTGAGAGGACTGTGTGGGTTTATATGGATGTCCTCAGTCAGTTTGGAGCCTCAGCACTGCTGTCACTGTGTTCATTCCCTACTTGTAGAAAGCAGAAACACATGAATGCTTTATTGAGCATGAATGTTTTACAAGAAACATGCTTCCTGAAACATTCTATTTGATAAAATAGAGATGATAGACAAGTTTGCAGTGACTCCACACTTCTGCTATCATTGTTCTGAAGGATAGACCTCCTTGAGGAATTGCTGCAGCAGCGAGGACAAGCACAGCTGGGCAATATCCTGGTGGCTGCCTGTCTCCATCTGAGGAGGACCTCCAATGCAATGTTTGCAATATTGCTGTTCTCACCCAGAAGGAGCAGAGTGCCCAGGACAAGGAATTATTCAGCCTGACAGTCTGCAGAAGTCAGTGAACTCAAGCACAGCTTTGAAATTATATTTTTTACAGTCAAATCCATTAATGCCTCGTGTACTTTCATCCTACCTCATACAGAAGGTTCTGCACAGCCGCATTATCCCAGGAGAGAAAAGCTGGCATCCTCATCATCATATAATCATTGCTTTTTTGTTTCCCGCAACAGACACTGATTTCCCAATCTTCCCTGGATTATGAGTGCTGGAAAACTTGAAAAGAGGCAAAGACACACTAAGCATTAAAAAAAACCCCCTGTTCTCTTTAGCTGGGCTGGTATCCCATAAGGGCATCCTTGGCTTTGAAAGGCTTCAACTTATTGTTGTCAGCTGATCATGTCATTGGGAATAGTTAGGTTTGTAGTGAGTTATTTCTGGGGCCTGTTTCATCTAGAATGGGTAAATATCCTTCTGGAGCCACACTTACTCGATGTTCTGACATTACACAAAGCTGGGTTCAAGCTATCAGTACTACTGAAGCAAAACTGAACACAAGAAGGAGGAAGATTTCTGACTCTTGTTTGAAGTCAGCAGCAAATAAGAGTATCTGTGATGAGCCAGAATGACACGGAACAGGAATGGGAGCTGAAATTTGATTGCCAGAGCAGATTGTGTCTGGTTGCTTCAAGTTCTTATGATTTCTGCAAAAGGAAAAGCTGGAATGCTGGGAAGCTGCTTCAAGCCCTGGATAACCCCGCACTGCCACTAGCCCAGCTGCCAAAACTCATGGCCAGGGATCCTGATAACTCAGTGTATTGTGCTGAAGAACAGCTGATATAAAGGGACCTTAAGGCAAATTAGTGTTCAAATACAAATCACAGCAACTTCAAAACTAAGAAGGAAGTTTTGTTTGTCTTAACTCCTCCACAAACAAAAAGGAGGAGGTGCCCGCAGTTATGAAGCATTTTTTATTTTTATGGTTGCTAGAGAAGGATAAATGTTTCTTTCTGGATATATTGAATGTTATTTAAATGAATAAATTTCAAAAAGGTGGTTAAAGAGCAGGATCTATTCCCACAAAAATGAACAAAGTCGACCTCCTAAATCAAATAATTTTTACAAGCATGTTGCAAAGAACTAGAACACATGCAGTAGAATGAGCATTTCCTAGAATATCACTGAAAGCAGAAGTGAAATGTCTGGGATACGATCGTAAGTACAAAGTGATTATCAATTCCTTTTATGTTTCAGTTATCTCAGACTCATTTGCTCCATTATGCCTTTAGAATAAATACATTTGGTGAAAGTCCTCTGGGACTTAATGAATCTTGAGATCAACTAATGTCTGTAATGAGCGTTTTCCTTTCAGAACCACTACCATGGGCAAAATTCATAGAACTGAAGAAGGGAAAATTAGTTTTGTTAGAGAAACTGGTCAAAGAACATAACACACTCACTTGAAAAAGCAATGTGGAAATTAAATAAATTAATGGTATGTGGAAATTGAGGCAGTAACACAGGTTCAAATGTAACAACCTTCTGCATATGCTGCGAATGGCAGTTCTTTAGAAGGATTTAGATGTGTAGATAGAACAGTACTGAGGGGGTGAGGAAGCTGATTGCTTTCAGAGGTGTGATGGCAACATCACTGATGGATCTCTATGATTTCCCTTAGTGTGCCAAGTAAGACACACATTTGGACGGTCACAGAATTACAGAACGAGTTGGGTTGGAAAGAATTTAAAGTTCATCTCATTCCAAACCCCTGCCATGGGCTGGGACACCTTCCACCAGACCAGGTTGCTCAGAACCCTCTCCAAACTGGCCTTGAGCACTTCCAGGGATGGGTAAGGCCCAGCTCCTCTGGGCAGCCTGTGCCAGGGCCGCATCATCCTCACAGTAAAGAACTTCTTCATAACATCCAATCCAAATCTACCCTCTTTCAGCTTAAAGCCCTTCCCCTTTGTCATGTCACTGCATGTCCTTGTGCTTGGTTGCTGAAACCAAACTTGGGCCCAGCTCCTGCATCGCGTGGCCTCATCTGTCCAAGGCCGCAATCCATCTTTGTGGGCTCTGCTGAATTAGAGTTTGTGATTCTCACCTGAAAAGCTCCAAATGAAAAATTTGTTATATGAGCTGTCACAGTATAAACTCCCATAATTTTATCAGTCAAGAATTTACAACTCTGTTACACCCCGGGTTTATGTAAGACTTTTAATCACATTCCAGAAAACTTTCAAGGTTTCGTCATCACAGTGTGTTTAGAGAAACATTTATTTGGCACTTGGTGGGACAAAGAAGACAGGGACTCTAAAACTTAGGACTTTTCCAAACAGCTGATCAATGACATCTTGTCCATGAGTGGGCAAAAGCTTCTCTTGAATCAAAAACTCAGTCAAGAGCAGGAGTTATGAGCTGCTGCCTTTCTTGGATGCCTTGAGAGGATATTACAGCTCCAAGTCTCCTTTTTTCAAATGTATTTAAAATCTGCCCACTTACAGCAGGACACTGGCCCTGCTTTCATAACTTGGAATCAGGGAGTGGATACAGGCTGTAAGCTAATGGAAAGAAGCAGCACAAAAATAAATAGTAATTAACTTTGCACTTAGGCAGTGCTATTTGGACTAATCAGTGGTACTGCGGAATTTTTTCCTGTCCCAAGTATTGCTGTAATAGATGTAAATAACAGAAACGAAGCTCCTTCTCCAGATTTGTGAGTTATTCCCTGGTAATGTGTTTCTCCTGCTGCCCTGAGAACCAGGACGATTTCTTTGAAAATCTGAAATTGAACTAATGATGTAAGGAGCTCATCCATGTGACAAAGAACATTCCAGTGGCTTGCTTTCTCAGGGTTCTTAAGAGGAGAAAGAAAGAGAGAAAGAAAGAGAGAAAGAGAAAGAAAGGAAGAAAGGAAGGAAGGAAGGAAGGAAGGAAGGAAGGAAGGAAGGAAGGAAGGAAGGAAGGAAGGAAGGAAGGAAGAAAGAAAGGAAGGAAGAAAGAAAGAAAGAAAGAAAGAAAAAGAAAGGATGGATAAAATCAATTGTTTCCTTTCCCATGACATACTGTAAAATTCAGTTATTGGGGCATACATGATACACTCGGGTCAAATTTTGATAAAATCTTCCAGACCTGGCAGTTCTTTTACCAAAAGAAACCGTTAGCTCTCCATTTCCTACCTCAACGAAAATACACACATTGAAGGAGAAGGAGTTAATTCTTGTAGTTCAAAAATAAATTAATATGATCTCTGTATAATTTTTACCCCACCAGAATGGAAAACTGAATGGGAAATGGATATGCAACAGGTTGCAACAAAAGAACTTTTGGGTTGACAGCTTGTTTGGAGTCCAGGAAAGTTGGAGTCTCTTCTGAAATGCAGATCTTGGACCAACGTTGGGGTTTTTTTTTGACAAAGCTGGTATTCCTTAATTTATCTTTTTTGTCATCGCTCTCTCTAACAAAATTGTAAAAGATGCATTCTGCTTAAAATTACGAACCACAGCATAGGTGATTTAAAGACAGACTTTGATGTTTGGAACAGGTATGATTGTTACAGCTCAGGGATGGAAATTGTATTCAGGTCCTTCCCTTTCAACATGGACTACGTAAGTAGTAAAAAAACCCTTCATGCTTTTGTGTTCTTTGACAAAATTTTGCAGAAGCAAAATAAATAAGTGTCATGATAATAAGTAAACAAAGAAAATGAAACATCTGACAACTGTGCACCATGGCCTTTGAAAATAAAAAAAAGCCTTCAAAGAGCCTGGGCCTCAGCTGCATTATTTCTATCAAGAAAAATTCTGCCTTTCTCTTTCACCCTTCTTTTCTTAAAAGGAAACTGAAGTGTAAATACACCCAGATAAACATTTTCAAAAATCTTTCTCTTGCTAAGTCTGTTTTTTAAGGTTTTTTTTATTCTCTGTCCCACATGTAACAAAGTGCTTTGAGAGACTTAAGTATGTTCTTAAAGTTAAGTGTGTCTTAAACAGAATTGTGCTCAAAGGAGGTGAAATAAACTTGTGTTCAGGCTGTCTTGAATTGGATCTTTGACTATCCAAACAGAAGTGTAAGGTAAAAATGTAGTTTTTTACAGAGTGCCAAATGATTAACAATTGGGAAGAGGGTAAGGGTAGGAGAAGGGATATTTTATAAATTATCAATATAGAAGAAATAACACATTCCTTTAAAACATTTGCCCCTAAGGCGACTCCAGTTGTTCATTTTCTAAGACTCTAAAGGTGGAAAAGCCTGCTTCAAAAACAACAGAAGCAGAAAGAAATAGAAAAAGGAAAATAAAGATCTCCTTTTAGTTTATTAATGTTGGTAGGATAAAAAAGTGCATGAAGACATGGTTTGAAATGTTATTTCATTACCTGCACTGCTTACTTACCACCTAATCCATGTACTTGTTTATCTGGATTTGAAAGAAGCTGACAAACTTGAGGCAATATTAGAATGCAACAACACTCCAATTAGCCCTGACAACATTAATAACAATGATGTGCCATCTGTATCTGTTACATATTTCACCATCTTAGACTAAGTTAATTGAAATTAATCAGCAGCACAGTGGGGTTAACAAAAGCTGAGAGAAATTTGTGAGGGGTGTGATGGATTCATGCACGCACAGACTTCAGCCAAGAACAAAACACACATCTACATATACATGAAGTGACCTAAGACAATTAAGAGCCAAGAGGATGCTTTTTTCACTTGTTTTAGTAGGATCTGAAGAGAAGCATGGATAAATTGTGCAAGAATTGGATTGATTGCTTCCATGCAGTATCCCAAGGGAGCTGACTATAACATCTTTCTATCCACCTGCATAAAGATAAATATCCAGGAAAGAAAAAAACATTTGTATGTGTCAACACTTAATTAATGCCAACCACAGATAACAAAACAGGCTGCTTTGTTCTCCAGTATTACTGGGCTGTGCATTTTGAGCAGGGATTTTCTTTCCCATCTTTCTCTGTGGCTGACGTGCTGCTAACGGATGCATTTTGCATGATCTCTCTCTTCCATTCAGAAAGAACATTTCTTGGCTGGAAAAGACCTCTTAGATCATAAATTCCAACTATTAACCCCGCACTGCCAGCCCACCACTAAACTATGTCCCCAAGCACAACCACATGTTTTTTTGACAGGTATGGAGATTCCACCACTTCCCTGGGCAGCCTCTTCCTCATTTTGCATGTGGAAGTTCCTAGACTCAGCATTATATGTCTTGATTAAATTACTTGAGAAGCTGGACCACAACCTTCGTAGTTGGAACTGGACCTTTTCAACCCCTGTTAACCTGTTAAGACAAGACACTGATCTTAACCTAAAAACACCAAGCCAAAAAACCCCAAAAGAGTGACTGAAAAAAGAGAAATTAGAATTGCAGTAACATTTTTATTGGCTGTATCCTGATGCCTCTCATTCTTCGGTCTTCATTTCTTCTCTTTTAAAAAACTGCACATGAACTTTGGCTCAGTCTATTTTAAGCAGCCACGTGTGCCAGCAGCGTGAGTGCTCAGGTCAGCAGAGGAACCTTTCAAAGTTGACATGGTGAACTCTAATGAGACCATCAGAAGCAGCCTCACTCTCTCCTGCTGATATAAAGCATGCTCAGTTGAACTTGACACGGATTACCAGGTTGTAATTCATTTAGGTGTTGGTCAAGGGATAATTTCTGACATATAGAGAAATAAATCTTCAGAAACCTGACAAAGACATAACATAAAACCAGCGAGGCATGAAGGGGTATTAACACATTTCTATGCATAAGTGGATATAGTTTAATCAGGGTGGGGATGCCAAATATCCAGCTGGCCTGGAGCAACAGTACTCTCTAACTTGGTGTGACTTCAGGGAAAGAGAAAAAAATACCCATACTGATTTTTAATAAACTCTGTGAAAGATGTTCTTGGAGCTCCATCCCTTAGCACGCTTTCCCAGAAATAGATTCAGATGTTGGGGTTTCACTTGTTTGTGTCTGAAGGCCAATGTGTTCTTGAGCTAAATATGAAACACGGAGCAGATGCTGACTTGAAGTGACGTGTTCCTAAAATCAGGAGGATTGAGTGTTGTCAACATTCAGTAAACACATACAAACAAGGAGAGCAAAAAAAATATGAAGGAAAAAGGAAAGGCAGTAGTTAGACATAACATCCTTTGACAGACCATTAATGAAGAGGATTGATTAAACAGATATTATTAACTTCTCACACCCAATTCCCATTTCCAGTTTACAGGTGGAGAAAGCACAGCACTAACCAGTGTCACCACATCCTCACTGGGGGGTTGAGGTGTTCGCCCTCAGCCCCCTCCTCTCTAGACACATATTCTGTAGAGATTTACTTCTTTTCCACTGAGCAACTTCCAGACTTAGTTATAGAATCACAGAATGGGTTGGTTTGGAAGAGACCTTAAAGATCATCTCTTTCCGACCCCCTGCCGTGGGTGGGGACACCTTCCACTATCCCAGGGTGCTCCAAGCCCCGTCCAGCCTGGCCTTGGACACTTCCAGGGATTGGGAGTCCATAACTTCTCTGGACAACTTGTACCAGTGTCTTACCACCCTTATAAAGAATTTCTTCCTAATGTCTAACCTAAGTCCTTCTCCAGTTTAAGGCCATTTGTCCGTGTCCTACCACTACCTGTCCTTGTAAAAAGTCCCTGTCCAGCCCTGGATCTTGCAAACCTGTGACTGATGCACGTGAAGAAACCAGAGATCAGACAATGGGATCCAAAATACCACAAGAGCCCATTGTACAGATAGACATAGGAGAGAAATGGAAAGAAAACAAACAAATAAAACTAAACCAGGGAATGATTATGTTCCTCTCCTTCCTGCTGGGTTTTCTTCTCATTTCCATCTTGAAGGGATGACATTGTTTTGGAGACAAGACCTCTCTCCTTTTCTTACTTCTGAGCAGTGAACTATATAGGGACAGTGTGGGCATGGGGCATCAAGGACCAGGTGGTGTGAAATAATCTCATAATTGTGAGATTTTGGAAGAGTTGACATCAAGGGGACAAAAATCCAGTGTGTCCCCAAGACAATCATCACAAAGGTCATAAAAAGCAGATTTTGTAAAAAATTCCTGTGTTAAGGATGTCTAATAGGAAAACTGGAAGGTATCTGAAGCTCTGCTGCTTTTTCTCTTTGTATTCTTGCAAAATTTGCTGATGCTATAATTTCAGACCAAAATACTTCACCTGTGTGAAAATCACCTGACATCTCACCTATTATAAACTTCTAAAGGAATTTTCTTGCAAGGACTGCTATTAGTTATTTTCAAAGATTAGCTTTCCTCTTTTTTAGGATGAATCTTCTGCTTAGGAGGTTCCTATATTTTTTTATCTTCACAGTATAGTTTTTATGTAAGTTTTATATAAGCAGCATAGTTTTATATAAAAAAGACATTGTACCTTCAAGGAAGTTAAAGTTTTTATGAGCTTCAGTGTTTTTTAAAATTATTTCTTTGGCACTTTAAATTCTTCCCTTCTTTGTTTATGCTTTAGCAGATAAGTGAACAGAACTCTGATTAGTCTGAAATTTGTTTATTTCCTGTATTTCGTCACTGTAACGTTTTCTTTTTCTAGTAAATATGTATGTGCAGAGGAGTTGTTTTTCTTTGTTTGTGCTTTTTTTTAAAATTACTTTAGTATTGTTAGTGTTTTTCGCCTGGCCTTATGACTTCCTGTAATTATGCCAGCAAAATTTAATTCCATGAACTTTTTTGAAAGAAGGTATTTATATAATTTAAAACAACAGCCATCTTTTCTTGAAAGAAGAAAAAGAAGAAAACTCTACAGTTCCTGTCTGATTTTCTCAAAATATTTTTATATCTCTCAAAATCAGCCGTGAATTTAATTCTTGCTATGTTGGATTTTGGATTCTTCTCTAAGGAAAGGATCAGAACTGGTAGATTAAGTTTGAAAACAAAGAAAATATTATATAAGCTGGCAGGAAATTATCACAAATTTCTTTTGAATTCTTTGTCAAAAGCAAAATCCAGCAGAAAAACTTTAATGTTCTGGACATCTTTAGAGAAAAAGAACAAGCAGATGTGAGATAAATAAATATAAATATGTCCTAGGATCAGACATACTTAACTCTTCTGTATAAATATTATCTACCACTGAGTTCCCTCCCCTGCAAGGGAGCAGAGTCTGGCTGTGGGGTCTCCATTCCACTCCACTCTTGCTGAGTCCCCCTTAGACTGTGTTTGTGGGAGGTCGGGTGTGCTCCACCCTGCTCCATCCAGGGAATACAAACTGTGCTTTCCGCTATATATACCTACCTTTTTACCCCCAGTTGTTTTCCCACATGTTCCATGCCTGAAGGAACCTCTGGCATCGAGATCAACTCCTTAGATTCTTGTATAAAATATTTGTCTTTCCATTAAATTGTCCCCCATGCCATTTCGGAGGCAGGTGGGTGGCAGAGGAAGAAGAGACAGCAGGAAGGAGGTGAAGTCAGAAGACACACACAGACAGTGAGGAGAACAGGATTACACTGATTTGGCAGCAGAGAGTTAGTGAATTGAAAGAAATGGCGTTAAGCACGGATTGATTAATGGCAATGACAACAGAGACAAACAGCTTACAGGCTAAATTCTCTCCTCTGTGCACTTCACTGCTCTGCGCTGCACGGTGCAGGGATGTCACTGCTTCTGCCTGGTGGCTGTTTGCCTCCTTTTCCAGCTGAAGGGATGAGCAGTTGCGGGCAGAGACGAGGGGGCAGCACTCATTCAGCAACAGCTCCAGTGGGCCACCTCACCACGAGAAGGACTTTGAAGGTCTGGAGTGTGTCCAGAGAAAGACAACGGAGCTGGGGAAGGGTCTGAAGCACAAGTCTGGTGAGGAGCAGCTGGGGGAGCTGTGGGGGCTCAGTCTGGAGGAAAGGAGGCTCAAAGGGGGACCTTCTCACTCTCTACAACTCCCTGACAGGATGTTGTATCCAGGTGGGGGTCAGTCTCCTCTCCCAGGTAACAAGAGAGAGAACAAAAGGTCATGACCCTAAGTTGCACCAAAGGAGGTTTAGATTGCATATTAGGAAAAATTTCTTCGCTGAAGGGTGACCAAGCTTTGGAACGGGCTGCCCAAGAATGTGGTGGAATCATCATACCTGGAAGTGTTCAAAAAACCATGTGGATGTGGCACTTGAGGACATTATTCGGTGGTGAGCATGGCATTGGGTTGACAGCTGGACTTGATGATCTTAAAGGATTTTTCCCAACCTTAACAATGATGATTCTGTGATTCTATTCCTTTCTCCACCACAACCACCACCACATCCAAAGGAGTGGTGGAAGAGAATAAACAAAGTCATAAATGGGAAAAATCACATGGGACCTTCTGGTGCCAACCTACTACAAATCCCTTTCTGTTGCACTGTGATTTTGTCTTTTTTTTTAAATTTATGGTGCAATGGCTTAAACAAAAAGAGAAAAAATAAACCAAAGAATGTAGGAGGCGGTGTCTCCAGCTTTCCAGCCCAGCTGCAGGTGGAAAGGTATCTCTGCCTGCATCAGACTTGTGCATGTCCATGTTTATATCCATAACTACATTAGAGATTTATTAGTAATAATATTAAATGAAATACACTATATAATATAGAGGATACAAACTATACACAAATAATGTCGTTGTCAAAATTAACGTTAATAAATATCAATATATAAAAATTTCCCTTATTCTTGAAATCTTGAACCCATAATGCATTTCACAGGAGTTTAGTTAGAGTGTGATGCATTTTTTAATCTAAAAAGCACTTTTACTAGTATTGAATCAGGGACTATTTATCAGGAAACAGTCAGGATAGCTATAACTGTTTATTACATTTGTGGTATTGTGGCTCATAAAAAAAGTAGTTAACATCAAGTCAGGACAATATTTAGAAATGAGATTATTCATTAGAAGTCAGCAGAATGCTTAAAATCCCTGAGAATGCTTATTCTGGGTTGGAGCTCTCACCAGGACTCACTTAACACACTTTGGCAATTGAAAAGTGGGGTGTCTCCTGCAACTGCTTGTCCACACACCTTTGGTACAGAGACACAAAGAGCTCCAGAGCACATTCGTCTGCGTCCTTTTTGTGGTGATTATGTAAAAATTAATTTGCAAGGCTGCATTAAATGATATATCTCATTTCCAGAGCGTCAAATTGAGGTCAGAAAAATCCTGCCCACAAATCAGGAAAATAAAAAACCAAACACCAAAACACTCAACCCCTCAAGTTTTAAGTTCTATCTAAAGAAACTATTTAAAGTCATAACCACTTGCTCTGAATAAACGAATAGAATTTAGGTACCTGGAGTTCAGTTTTCTCAGCATTTACTCTGTATTTACTGTGAGTCTGCCACAGTTTGCAGAACTACCATTTTCCATGGCCATTTCTGGAAATATGTGGAGATTTTTCTTGAGAATAAATTTTCTTAAGAATAAATAATTAAAAAGGAAAAAGGAGCTTTAAAATCCATCTGACCTTATTGCTTCTTAGAGTTCCTGTGATCTGAGAAACATTTTGGCTTTGTTTAGGAGTCTTAGACTTTAACTATTAAGAGGCCCAGTCAAACAGATCCATGGAAAAAGGACAACAGAGCTAGATGAATGCCAAAGTAAACAAAAATGCTTTAGTATTGAAAACACTATAAAAATAAAATTATGCTGAAGAGAAAAAAAAAAACAAAAACATATTTATGAACATTCTAAATATTTTAAATATCTCTAAATATTCATTATGCATCTATCCCTAACACATGTTTTAAACCCAAAGTCTCTGCTTTCATTAAGTGAATGCTACTGGAGATAAAAGTATGCTTAAAAGAAACAGGACAATTATCATTGGACCAGCTGTGGTGATAAATCACAGCCAGGCAGAGAGATTATGTTCCAAAAATGGAAATAAATGCACATTCACTCTGGAGTTCCAACAGAGAAAGGAAAGCAAGGCAGAGAACAGAGGTTTGAAAACCAGTGCTGCACAGCTAAAGAACAGAAAACAGAATTGCAAAATGATGGACAGGTTTTACTTCAGGCTGCTTTGGACTTTGACATTTTTGCAGACAGAAGGGGAGGACAACAGTTTAAATTAATTAGTCCTTTAAATTGCAATAGCAGCTCAGGACTCCAGGCTATGCACTGTGAATCCCTTTCGTGTGCCATGTTTTATTTTTGCTTTCCTGCCAACCACCGTCTCTTGTGTGAGAGTAATTTGCTGGCAGAACCCTTTGTTCTGTGTTAGAAAAGAAAACTTTCTAACCCAGAGATGAGTTTCTGAGCAATCACCACTTAGTAAACTTTTCACCACTTTTACTATACTGATTAGTAGTATGATATTTGTAAAAAGGCAAAAAAACCCCAGATACCTGATACAAACAACAACACGGCTGCTAGACATGGTTGGAAACCATGGAAATTTGTCTTAAAATTATTATTCCTCCTAACCTTCTCTGGTGAAGTTTCCGCTTCCCGTGAGCTCCTTCAGGCTTTCTCATGGTGATTCCTGGCTTGTGTTTGATAAGATGCAGGTTATTTGATGCTCACATTATGTAAAACAAACTGTGGTCACAATATATGTAAAGCAGGTATAGCAAGGCACAGAGTTTCCCAAATAATGATCATCTCTACATCAAAAAAAAACCAACAGTCAAAAAAGAAAGTGAGATAGAGAATTTATGGATTTTATCCACTGGGCCTTCCAGAAGAGGCAGCCAACAGATGCAGAAATTTGTGCCAAAGGACAAAATGAAGGGAGAAATCTTTGATTGATTGTGGTGACTGGGAGCTGTGCTGAAAGACCAGGAAAGGATATATCATGCCCGTCTTCAAAAAGGGCAAAAAAGAAGGACCCAGGGAACAACAGGCTGGTCAGCCTCACCCCAGTTCCTGGGAATGTGGTGGACGAGTTGATCCTGAAAAGCATTTTAGGCAGATTAAGGATAAGGAAATGATCAGGGGGAGAGCACTGCTTGACCAAGGACAAGTCATGCTTGACCAACTTGATAAACCTCTATGATGAAGTGACTGAACTAGGAGATGAGGCGAGAACAGTGAACAAATGAGGGAAGAGGGGAAGATATTGCCTGCCTGGGCTTCAGGAAGGCCATTGACTCTGTGTCACATCAGATCCTCCCAGTAAAGGTGTTGATACATGGGCAGGGAGGTGGGTTGAAAACTGGCTGAATGGACATGGAGGTGGTGGTCAGCGGTGGAAAGTGTCACTGGAGTTGTGGATCCCAGCATCCAGTCCTGTTTAACATCTTCATTAATTATCTGGATGATGAGGAAGAGCGCCCAGTCAGCAAGTTCAACGATGACACCAAACTGTGGAGTTCACTATTTAGTTTCTAGTCATATCTAATAATAAACACCTAGAGAAAGATAAATAAAGTTGCATTTCCCTCCATACTTCAGCAGTTTCTTGACACCTGTAACTGTTGCATTGTTTATTTCGGTGAAATTCAGATGCCCAGATTTCCTTTAAATCCGGGCCTCATTAGTTTGTTGAGAAAGGACTCCTCCTAAGGCAGGACCATGAGTTGGAAAGGCTCAAAGTGACACAGTGTAGATTTATCAGTTCACCTGCGCTTCTGGGGATCTCCATCATTTATGGGACCGTTGTGAGAACTGAGAAATTTAGGAAGTGCCAGAGAGGCAAACGACTGTGAAGAAAAAACTCAGCTAGAAAAGTACTGTTAAAACTCTCTTGGTACTTGGATTTCAAAGCTACAAATTTTATTAAGACACAGTGAAATGCTGTCACAGAGGATTAAAAATAAATAGCAGTTTTCATCAGTGCAGTTCTCTGATTCAGAAATTATGATTCAGATGGACTGATTTTTTTTTCTAGAATCTAGTTACCATCATTAATGCTAACAATGATAATTAACAAGCAATTTTCTCATCTATCTAATAGATATTTGCTGCATTTGGAAATACTGAGAAAAAATCAATCTTGTTTCTGAAAGCAGACAAAGGTCATCTGAAACTCAAAGGCATATGTGTAATCAGAGTATTTGGGATTTTTGTCCTGATCAGACATTTTTAAAACACTTGATAGTATTAAAGGCTTATGATAAGCACCTTAAAAGTTGTGGCAAGATGGATTGGATTCGGAATATTATATTAGGTATGTGATAGGTCAATAAATAAATATATTAAGAAATATAATCAAGTAAATGCTACTATAAGGAAAAGAAATGTTGAGCAGCTTATAAAGAAGTACAGGCTACCGGTTTCCTTACAGGAAAAAAAAACAAGCAATGTTTTTTTCACATCAAAAAGTAAATTTCCAACTTCCAAACCAAATGGAAGCAATTCCAGGAAGTTCATTTTCTTATGTCAAGAATGGCTTGAACTCTACAAAGTTAGTAATGTTTGAGGTCCTTTTCTATTTTCTTGACGTAAGAATCCTTCATTTGCCATACTTTAGTATCTTTCTCTTCAGAGATTTTGTTCCTGACATGGATGACGGAGTCCTTGAGAATTACTGTCATGGATAGTAGGGTTAAAAAGTGAAATAAGGTGTCTCCCTGCACAGTGCTAGAAAACGAGTGAGTCCAATTTCCCTTAATGAGAATGTTCTTTTTATGCCACAAAATCGATGCCTGCTGCCAGGTGTGACTCTGACATCATCACCATGGGAGAAAAATGATGGAACATCTTGTGGGCTCCCAGTTGTCACTGTGGTGCTGGCCATGGGTCATGTAGGACAGAGGAATGGGATTGACAGTGTTAGTTATGGGTCACAGACTTTGGGCAGCCTTGGTTTACATCCTTTAGCTCTAACTGCAATTTTTTTAACTGATCAGGTGTCTGTGGCTGGTCTGGTCTTCAAGTGTTTGTCTTTGCATGGTGTGACCACAGTTTGGAACTTGCTGATGTTCTGACGGGCCAGTCTAGGTCCCTCTGGATGCTATCATTTCCCTCAAGCAAATCACCTCCTCCAGCTGGTGTTTGAAGGACTGTAACATGTCGGATTTACTCGCAACAAACAGAAATTTGCAGTTCTGTTTTGTTGGTTTCCTGGGGAAACTTTTGGGTGCCTCAAATGTCTCTTTTCTCTGAGCGCTGTTATTTTGGATGATGTGAATCCCCTGCAATGAGACCAGTCACTGAGAGATGACATTATACTTTACTAAAAGCGGTGGAAAAAAGTTGTTGTAGAGCTTTCACTGAAGAAGGAACAACAAAGCCCAGCCGATCCTGGACCGTTTGCGAAGACGGCAACTCAAAAATCTGCTGCCATTACTGAATTTTCCCATCCCCAAAAATATTTCTGTCAGGTTTGGGGTATATTTTAGTTTATACATCTGTTCTCTCTCAGGAGTACTTGTGCAACCACAGAAGTTGGCTCCTTCTTGTTGCACCTTGTGAAAATACATTTTCAATTTGGCTCCTGAAACATGGATCAAGTGATCCTGCCACCACAAATATCCTTTGCTGTCAAACATTTTTGTCCTCTGGAGACTGGAACACCTGCACAGCCAAAAAAAAAAGAAAAAGCTTCGTAGTGGCATTTCCTTTTGCTTTCAATTTTTCACTTGAATTTCATTTAGCAATTAGCTGAGACAGCCATAAAATACTTTTAAATATTGGCATTATATATTAACTTGTACATCCAGGGCCAAATTCCCAGCTGGTGATTTCCACATGCTGGATGAGCGGCCTTGGGCATTGCCTTGTTAAAAGGCTCTTGTCATCTCTTTCCAGACCACAGGGTTTGGGCTGTGATCCTTTGAAATAAGCCAGGCTGTCAATGTGCCCCCTCCTGTCTTTGTGCTGAACCAGAGACCCAGGTCAGTGACAGAAACCAGGAATGTTGAGAAATTGCAAGTGATAGTTGTGAATTCCCAATTTTTTTCAGAATTAACCTTAGGGCAACCATATGTAAATTCCTGATATGTGGGTTGTCACTACTCCGCTACTCAGCTGTCAGACTTGGAGTGCTCTTCAATTTCTTCAAGAAAGAAGTATTAAAACAGGTGAAAAGAAGGCATTATGAAATATGATAGATCAAAAGCCACTATGATGAGAAAATACTGCTTATTCTCCTAGAGAATTCCCTATTTTGCTGAAGTTTTATTTATTGATATGCTGTACATGATACATATGTACAAAGAGACACAGTAATAATATATTATATAAGGTAATATTATAAATAATTTTGTATGTTGTATGTATCTTATGGTATATATATATGGTATATATGTCACAGAATCACAGAATAACAGAATCACAGAATAATAGAATGGTTTGGATTGGAAGGGACCTGAAAAATCATCTTATTTCAACCCCCCTCTAATATGCACGTATGCCACCAGCTTGATCAGGTTGCTCAGGCACCCATCCAACTCGGCCTTGAACACCTCCAGGGATGGAGCATCCACAGCTTCTCTGGACAACGTGTTCCAGCCTCTCACTGCCTTCCTGCTCTGGGACTACAGGGAACAGAGCCACAGCTGTTGGTGAAACTGGAGCCAATATCCAAATGAGCACTGGAATCTGGAGAAGTGGATTATCCATAAGGATCTACCCAGTGCTATTTTTTCCACAACCATGTCTAAATTGGGCAGGATGAGGCAGGCTGGGGGGTTGGAGGACAATATCACAACCCTTAAACCTTTAAATTACATGGGAGCAGGCTTGTAAACACATAACTAAAACATATCTTTATTAAGAGGTTGGTGGGGGGTGGTGGCTATTGTCCCCTCAGTTGCTTTGGAAAGGGGATGGGAGTTGGACTTTGATGGTTCTTGTGGGTCCCTTCCAACTCAGGATATTCTATGATTCTGTGATTCCATGAAAATGCCTGTCTTGAAAGTTTATTTTGCCGTGAGGAAAGCCAGAATAACACTTTGCTATAGTATCATGTAAATATTAAAGACTAAATTCTCAAATCATGAATATTTTGTTAGATTTCCTTTCATGCCTGAAAGTTCTCTGTGGCAAAGTGGATTTAAGTGATTTCCAGCTTTCCCCACTCCCAATTGTTTCTTCCTGTTCAAGACTGTATTTTACAAACTCATTACTTATGTCAATGCAGCTATAAACTGGCTCTGAAGATAGGAGATTGCTGCATTTTTAGGAACTATGTGGGTTGGTATTTTGTTTTTCCTCCCTTGCGGATGTTTAGTTAATTCAATTTGCAACATGGCTCCATGAAGAAATAGGAATTAATCTTCTGACTGTTGTCTAAAAGGACAAGAAATTCTTCCTGTGATGGTGGTGAGGAGAAACTGTGGCTGCCCCATCCCTGGAGGTGTTCAAGGCTGGGTTGGACAGGGCTTGGAGAAACCTGGTCTAGTGGAAGGTGTCTCCGTCCATGGCAGGGGGTTGGAATGAGATGGTTTTTAGGGTCCCTGCCAAGCCAAACCATTCTGTGATTCTAGGATTCTCAGTAGAGACACAGGTGGGTTTTTTAAGACACTGTTCACATCTCCTTTCTGCTCTTCACTTCTCCTTTGGATCCACAGTCACAGTTTAGCTCCTTCAGCAGGAAGATCTACCCCAATAACCTTGGCCTTTCAAATTCAGCAGTGATGACCTGTTCTTGTCGGAACCAGGCACTGCAGGCTTCATATCTTCACTGAATCTGTTTTGCTTGATTTCATTATCTCTATCTGATTTCTCATCTCTTGTTACAACAGCATAAAAATATTCCTCAGCTCCTGTTCAAGCTGTGCCGTGGCATTACTGACTGCCCAAAAACATCCTGGTGGAAGCAGCTACAGTTCTGCAGAACTAAAGGAGAAAAATCAACATTACACCAAAGCTGTTGATGTTGGAAAACAGCATTAAAAATACTGAGAGAGACTATTGGATCTTGGCCTTCAGCGTCCTGCTCCTGAAGATGACCAGTGGCAGTGGGTCGGACAGGAATTTAAGGAGAAATCAGCCCGTAGAAAGAGCTGTTTTTCCATACAGCCTCCCAGTCTCTAGTAGCTTGTGGCTCTTAGACTGCCTGAGGGGAGGTCTCCCGTGGATCTTGGTGGGTTTATTTTTCATAGAATACAATCTCAGAAAGCAATCATAGAATCACTGAGGTTGGAAACGGCCTCCAAGATCATCAAGTCCAACGTTTTTATTAATTTCTCCTTCTTTCTGAGGTCAGTCATTAAAGATGGCAAAAAGGACATTCAGCTGTGTTCAAAGCAGAAGCTTTCATATGATGGAAGGTGACTGAAATAAAATCGAAGTTTAATTTTTTTTTTCTTGAGTTTTTCTCTATCTTCACTACATGTCATTTCCTTGCTTAGGGAACAGGCAATTCCCTTTTAAAGACAGGGCTTAACTGTCACGAAAACATCATCCTGACTGTTCTGAGTGTTCAGGCTAGCCTAGAGCAGAGGCAGCAGATTTCAGGGGAAAGTGAGAGGGAAGTTTAGCCTTTTATGCTCGTTAAACCTCCCCCAGACTTCTGGGTCTGACACGAAATCCCATTAAGAGGCACCTTACACACAGCAAACCAGGAAAACAGCATCCCTGCTCCGTCCTGCAGGGAGGTGTCCTCGAGGAAGGTCGTGGGAGACACTCGTTTAAAGCTGTGATGTTTTGTGCTCAAGCAGACCAGGAAAGCTGCACCCTCTCTGCTCTTCCCAGCAGTTCCCAGTGGTGAGGAACATTTTGTTGTCCCCATGAATAAATACCGAGGATGGATTCCTTTTAAACAGCAAAGGCCGTCTCAAGCACAGGAGATCAAACCCAGCTTCTTCGGCTCAGGACTGGATACAGACTGATAAGTGTGAATAGTAAGGAGAAATACTGTAATTTGCAATATATTTCTCCTTCCCTTTCCCCATAGCTTAGAGATATATTTAAAAACAATAAATTTTTGTTGTTGTTGTCTTTAATTACACTGATTCCCGAGGGCTGCTGTTTTACTGAAAAATAATCCCGCTTTGACAATGGAAGCCTGAGAGACTGGTGGAACAGACTGCAAACCATTTCCAATGCTAGTTTAACTGCTTGACTGCCAGCCTGTGGAACTAATTTTCAGGAGGAATTTACTTGTACAACTCTCACTTACTATTGGGCTACAATGACATCAAAGGAAATGTCTTGGGTGTTGCTCTGCAGGGGTACAGATGAGACACAGGGAGAGGGTAGGTGACTGCAGACACCATGGTTTTGGTACTCCCCAAGGGGGAAAACAGGTGTGAAAAGACAGGAATTCAAACAAAATAATACTAAAGAAAACCCAAACCAAAACACGTTATTGTTCACACTTCCCCACTGACTGAGGGAGGTGGTAGAAGCAAAATGTTAGTTATAAAGAACAAGTTTTGTGCAAATCTCTTGAATTTAGGTTCATTGCGCTGAACTTTAGCCAGGTAAAGGTGTGTGGTCTAACTTAAACCTTAACCTAGTCCTCAGCAGCAGCTCACTGAAGGCTGAGAACGGTTCCATGAGGAAAATGATGTGTTTACTGCTGGCTCTCTGCTCCAGAAGTGATCTACTGTTCCCACTGACACTTGTGGGAGTTTCAGCCCACCCACCAAACGCTTTGTATAAGTTGTTTTCACCCTGATAAAGTGAAGGCAGCTGAAACTTTCCATTAAAGTTCTGTGCTGATCCTGTGCACCTGGGCAGGGGGAGTGAACCTGGCAGCCCAGACTGCACCTGGAGGAGCACCAAGCTTCACTTTCATTGTTGGGCTGCAGAAATTGTGTCTGACTGTTGATTTCGGAGTGTAAGACGAGAAACAAATCGACATGATGGTGAAGCTGTGATTCTGGCTGGGGTGGATATGTCAAGAAACTGATATTCAGTGTACTATCATAAAAGCAGGGCTGATGTCAGGGCTGGTTTAAGAGTATGTAAAACTTTCTCTAAGCTTTTCTATGTTCTGTCTACCACAGAAGTTTTTGTGTTTAAAAAGAATGTATGTATGGGTGTGGTTTAGATACAGACATGGGTCACACTCCCGAAAACCTCGCACAATATTACAGCAGCCTGATGAAGACAGCAATGAAATGGATTCTGTGAAACTATTGCTTTTGAAGAGGAAAATAAAGTTGTTCATGGGTTTGTCGTCTTCTGCTCTCACTGATGCCTTAGGTTTTAACTTTTATGTTTTTTCAAATTCTGTATCGCCTAGTGTGTAACTCTGAAGTTCCTCGTTAGCTGCTCTCCTAGGCCAGACAGACACAACAAAACTTCTGTGAGCTTGCTATTCAAGGACACTCAGACTGTCCTAGGCCCAAAGGTGTAAACTAGGGCCGCGAGAGAGGTGGAGAAATTGCAGAAATTATATCATTAGCTAAAGTTTTAATTGGTGAATTTATGCTGATATGCAAATGACCCAAACCTATAAAAGTGTGAAGAACTCGTGACTTGTCGTCCATCTTAGGGTCCATTTTGGAAGTAGCCTCTGGCTCCCCTGGGTGTACCCTTGAAGGCCTTTCAAATAAATATCTACCTTTTTTCCCTTACTCTTGTCTAGTCTCTGTTTCTAGGTAGCCACTCAAGGCATCATCCCAGAACTTCAACTCTTCATTTTCTTCTTCTGTCCTCTCAAGGGCAGCAAAGTTGAAGTCAGAGGAGATGAAAAAATCTGACTGCTGTGCTGTGTGAATGATGTGATGTTAATGTAGATTCAGTTTGGCTTTTGAATAAAAGAAGCTGTTCTCATTTCATTCCACTTTCCTCAGCACTGCAACACCTCTTTGGACCTTTATCAAGGGTGGCAGAATGCTGGTCTCTGAGCAGACATCACTGAAATAAGATATAATGGTGTTATTTTTCTCCCTGATAGGGAGAAAAGTAAACTTCAAACCCCACAGGTTAAGTCCTTTATCAACTTGTTTCAAACTCTCCAGCAGGCGAAGTGTGAGCACATGAAGCAGGAAGAACAATCATTTCTAGTGTAAAATTACTCAGAAACAAGGTGAAAACGAACAGAGCAATGCACAAATGTACAAGCAAAGTGTGTGTCAAGGGAAATTTCTGCCTTCTGATACCAGCCCCAAACAACCCATTCATTAGCTGTAAACGCTCTCCAGCTCCAACAACTCTCAATCTGTGTTTATTTTTTTTCATTCTGCCTTGTGCCTAGAACTAGGAAAATATAAATGTAGCATGTCCCTTTGCTGGGGTCTTCCCCAGTGCAAAGGTGCTTTCTGGGCTATTTTGTTTCTTATTTTCTTTATCTAGCCACTTGCTTTTCCTTCAGTAGCCTCCTCAGTATTCACAGCTATTTTCAGGATTATAACAGGCTTTTAAAAAACCTGCATCATGAGAAGATGCCACTGAACGTGATGTACACAACTATCTTTGACTCATGGATTTAAGCCGGCGGAGGGTAGATTTAGATCGGATTTTAGGAAGAAATTCTTCCCTGTGAGTGTAGTGAAGCCCTGGCACAGGTTGCCCAGAGAAGCTGTGGCTCCCCCATCCCTGGAAGTGTTCAAGTCCAGGCTGGATGGGGCTTGGAGCAACCTGGGATAGTGGAAGCTGTCCCTGGCCACGGCACGAGGCTGGAATGGGATGATCTTTAAGGTTCCTTCCAACCCAAACCACCCTATGATTCTGATTCATTAACAGTTCCCAGAGACTGAATGTATCATAAAAGCAGGGTTGATGTCAGTGAATTTGCATATATCCCCAGGAAAATCCAGAACTCCCCAAGCAATATAAAAGATTGTCATTGTCTACATTTTGTTACATCCCTGACTGCAGGATTCAGGTGAGCTGCTGCAATTCTCTCAGTTTGCACACACAAAGCTTCAGAAGGCTACTCCCTCAACTTCTTACTTTTAAAACTTGCAAGAAATTATAAATGAAGATGACAATATCTCTTCCTCAAAGGATTATATATTTCTCGTTAAACTTTAACTTCATTTAAAATCCATCCTTGATCCTCTTAAAGTATTTGCGTAAGTGAATGAGGGCTGTAAAACACGACTGAAGCTTTCCTCCTTGGGGAAGCAGCTTGACCAATTTACATATTTATTAAATATTTTATATTTTACCAGATTGTATGCACTTCAAAATGTCACATCTTATTTTTGGTCTGAGCACTGCATAACCACAATGGCTATTTCCAGTCCCAGAAGAGGAAAAAAAAAATAATCTGCATCTCCTGATTTGACCACTTCTTAAGGATTTAAATTTTTTATTTCTATGTTTTACTCTGTTCTGCAAAATTTTAACTTTTAGTGCTATGAAGTTTTACTAGTTCTGTGCAAATTAATCTCCTGTGAGGCTACATGACCAACCTCTCATTTTTCCTCTGGAATGAGATTCAGCTTTCTAAGCATCCTAACTGAACTTCTGAACCTGTTTGGTGGTTATTTTAGCTTTAAAGAAAATAAACACAAGGATGTTGTAAACCAGAAATGCATATGAAGAAGTGCTTTCCCTTGTGGTACAAGGATCTATCAAAGCAGAGTTGATGTTTCTGGTGTAATTCCTCCCCTCCCTCACCCTCACAGTTCAGGTGCCAGCATCTGGAGCAGAGACTTTTTCCTTTGTTAGTGATGTACAAGACTAGGGCACACATGAGATATCATTGCTGGAGTTTCCTGTGAGCAGTTTGGAGCCTGGAGACTGAATGGATTAAGGCTCCAACAGAACGCACGTGCCCACTTTTGCTGCTGGATTCCTGAGCCTTGTGGAACAAACCCCTTTCCTCTGCACGTCCCCATTTCTGACGGAACAAGCTTCCTTCAGAGGGTGCTTTGAGGTGCAGCTGCTGAGAAGAGAGTTTGAAAACAATTTTATTTAGAAGCCATTGAGAATGTTTATCACTCTCTTTTCTGGCCACCTCTAAAATGCATGACTTCCATGGACGGAACCCTGAATCACGGAATCATAGAATCATAGATTCAAAGAATCATAGAATGGTTTGAGTTGGAAGAGACTTCCCAGAGCAGCTGGTTCCAACCCTCCTGCCACAGGCAGGGACACCTTCCACTATCTCAGGTTGCTCAGAGCCCTGTCCAACCTGGTCTTGAACACTTCCAAGGATGGGGCAGCCACAGCTTCTCTGAGTAAACTGTGCCAGGGCCTCAGCACTCTCAAAGGGAAGAATTTCTTCCTAACATCTAATTTAAATCAACCTTTTTTCAGTTTAAAGCCATTCTGCCTTGTCCTTTCAGGCCATGCCCTTCTTTAAAGTCCCTCTCCAGCTCTCTTGCAGACCTTTAGGCACTGGCAGGGTCTCTAAGGTCTCCCTGAAGCCTTCTCTTCTCCAGGCTAAACATCCCCAACTTTCCCAACCTGTTTCCATAGCAGAGGAGCTCCAGCTTTTGGATCAAGCTCATATCTCTCCTCTGGACTCACTCCGACAGATCCACATCTTTCTTGTGTTGGGGGTCCCAGAATTGTGTGGGTGAGGTGTATTAATTTTTTAAGATACATTCTTTAGGGAAAAGAAAGCAAAAAGCAAAACGACAACACTTCAATGAACAGATTTATAGATTAAAATATCTGAAAAGAGAGTGCCTGCCACATTGTTCAAGTGATCAATTATTGTAATGTCTTATTGCCCTTGTCTATATTTTCAGGTAGTGGATTTTTTTCACTATTCTTTCTGCAAAAGTCAGTATTGCTATTATAAGTTTTGCCCCCATTTGAATTTTTGCATGGTCCTGTTATGCCATTTCCTCCCTTTTCTTGATAAAATAAAGAGACCAAGCTGCTCTTTGAAGGAGAAGCCAGGCAAGAGATAGACTCCGTAACTCTTTCCTCAGCCTGGGTGAGGTAGGGACAAATCCTTTTCAGAGTCATATCTTCCCTGGGGAGAGCCCACATTATTCATCCTTTCCTCTTCATAGGTCCTCTGACAGCCTCATCAGTAAGAATTTCTTCCAGGTCACTGCACAATGAGCACAAAAGACAGTCTTTGAGACTCTACTAGAAGCAGACCATGCTAAAAATAGTCCTGCATTCTAATTGCTGGATACGAACTATCTGCTGACCAACAATTGCTCCGTCTGATCTGTGCCATGTTGATTTCTCATTAAAATGTTAAATATCTTACAGGAGTTACGTATGGATGAGAAAAAATTCCTGTGGGCTGATATCAGAGTCCATTCAGCCCAGGAGCGCGTCTTTGACAGAGGCAGGTGCCATTTCAACATGTATTGGAAATTAAGGTCTATTATTTTTCTTGTGTTATAACCTCACATTAAATTGATGGCATTTATTTTCCATAGATTTGTAACCTTGTTATTGCTCATCTTTAGCTACGGATGCTGCATGACTTTGACTGGATCTGACACGCATCTTTTAATCCCAGAGTTAATCAGGCGTGGATACACACCCACAGCTTCTTCTGGCAATAAAGGTAAGTTATATCCTAACTGGGCACAACTGGACACTCTCACAACATCAGAGCAAGCAAAAGGAAAGAGTATTTCAGCTGCTCCTTTCCACCACCCCTTAATTTCCTTCAAGCTGACATGATGTGTTGATCTCAGGAGATGGTAAAGGACACTACAAATTCTACATCGCTTTTGAGGGCGTGAAAGAGCCTAAGCAATTTTTGTAACAAGGAGCCATGCAGGTACTTTAAGGGCCTCGTGAGTAGTTAGGAATGCTGTTTTCTAAATGCTATCTCTGTTTTCAAGTCAATATAGAGAGAAGCACAGTCAGATATTGGCAGAGATCACCTCCTAGGCAGCGCCTCTGTGGAAAGGCTTAGAGGGAAACTGCTGCCTTCCTGTTTGGAGGAGAGACGACCGCTGTTATGAGGTTAAAGTACCCTGTAATTGTGGCCTGCACCCTCCAAATACATCAAAAAGGTCTAACATTGGGTTTTATTGTTTTGCGTTTTTGTTTTTGTTTGGTTTTTTGGTTTGTTTGGGTTTGGGTTTTTTGTGTGTGTGTTTTGTTGGGTCTTTTTTGTCTGTGGCAGTTCCAAAAGTGTCTCTTCCAAAACATCTGTTCTTTGCTGAACCCATGCTTAGTAATCCCTCCCATAAAATCAAAGAATCATTGAGTCATGGAATGATTTGGGTTGGAAGGGACCTTAAAGACCATCTAGTTCCAACCCCATGCCATGGGCAGGGATGACCAGGTTGCTGAAGGCTCCATCTCACCCAATCCTTCATTGCTTCAGTGCTGGCAAAATCATGGGCAGAATGCGGATAAATGGAATTTATTAATCTATGGCGTCCCCTCTCTGACAGAGGGAACAGCCTCAGTCTGTGAGCTCGGGACAGGCACCACAGCCAGAGGCACTGCTGGAGTGAATGGAGTTTCCGCTCTTGTCATCTGAGAGTTTTTCCCTTTGCATTTAATGTTAATAAAGGAGGTGTAAAGATGGATTTTCTTCAGTTGCTGAGCGTGGAGAAAGCAGAGTGTCTCTCAGTAAGATGTGGACTTGTCACTGTCCATAACATCTGAGTTGTGATCCTCCCAGGTGTTGCTACTGGCACCCAACACTGAGAAGGTGGGAATTTGGCTCGGATGGATTTTTCGTAGGTCCCATACAGGACTCTCTGTGCCTCTTACTCACAAGATCCTCGTAAGGTCAGGATCCACCAACCCTTGCGTGGGGAGCTTTATTGATCTGTCTGAAAAATCAGCATTTTTTGAGCCACATTAGGATATTTGAGACATCTCTGCAAGGCTGGCAGGTGGAACAGGGAATGCAAGGTAGAAAAATCTTTCTGGAGCAGCAATAGGAGGAGAATCAGGAAAGATAGAGGGCTGTGTATAGAATATAAAGCATAGAATTATTAAGGTTGGAAAAGAGCTCCAGGATCATGGAGTCCAACCATTAACTCAACACTGTCAGGTCAACCACTAAATCATTTCCCAAGGCACCACATTTACACATTTTTTTAACATTTCCAGGTTGGTGATGCCATCTCTTGCCTGGACAGCCTATTCCAATGCCTGATCACCCTTCCAGTGAAGAAATTTTTCCTCATATCCATTCTAAATCTTCCCTGGTGCAAATGGAGTCTGTTTCCTCTAATCTTATCTCTTGTTATCTGGGAGAAAAAAGACTGACACCCCCACCTGCCTATGACCTCCTTTCAGGTAATTGTAGTAAAAGGAGTTGTAGCCATACCCAGAACAGATGAAAATCAGCACAGGAGTAATATCATCTTGTACACCTGTGAGGGGATTAATTTCAAAAGGAGGGTATTAAAACCTTATTATTTCCACCAGCTGCTTCTTTAAAATAACTAAAAGATCATGTGAACTTGACCCAGAGCTTACTCTTAGTACCCAAAACTCAGCACCATCGTGTGGCTGATAGACCCAAAGTGCTGCCTTTACTGGAAATGACATAAAATTTTGCAAACGCAGGAATTATAAAGTGATCAGAGCAAGTACTTAAGGTTGTGGCTGTGATTCATGGCTCCCTCTTCATTTACAGCAGCAGAAACCTAACTCAGGTTTTAGATTTTACACAGCTGGCATTGAAACTGTTCTAACTAGCAGTGACCACAGGCTTTAAAAACAGAAAAAGCAGAAGAGAGCCCACAGAGGTACAATATATCAATACTAAATCAAATTATAATCCTGAGTTAGGAGAGTATTTATACACTTGTGTGACAACAACCACGCTGAAATGCCTACAGGTGTGCAGCTACCAAAGAAAGAGCTGAATAGGGCCCACTAAATTAATCTAAAGACTGTAAAAGCATGATCAACATTTGTTAGGTAAACTATCTTCTCTACTCTCAGAAACTTTATTTGACTTGGATTTCTCCTGCAGACAGCAGATTCCTCAGATTCTTTTCCTGACTGAGAGGTTTAATTAAACTTTGCCATGTCTTCCAGCAGAACAATGACACATTTCCACCCGATGGTGGAAGATACAAACTCCTCTTAGGTTCTCCAGGTATTTCTGGATAAATAATACAAAGGCACCTTGTATCTCCTCTGGCTCTGGAGAACACCTGAATCAAATGTCAGTGTATGACTTGATATTTCTTCTCACCCAACAGAAAGAGAGTCAAGGCTTTGATAAAGAGATCATTGCCTTCTGTATGAGGCCTCTTCAAACACTACCATCATAAAGTCAGAGGATATAAACTGCATGAAGTATTTTTCCAGCCTTGTCACTGCCTTGATGAGCAAAAGAAACCTGTGAATATTAGAGGGGAAAATGTTCTTGCCTTAATAGAAGCTATCAGGTTATATGGTGCTGTCTTGAGGTGCCCCCAGGCTAAGTCAGATTGCTTTCATAAGCAACTCCTCACCAGATAAACCCTTTTTCCTGCTTCATTTTCCCTTTCTTTCAGGCAATAGGGCAGAGATCAACAAAATGAGACCGGGAAGTTGATCCTGCTACAGCTAGATTTGGGACAACTGTTTTTTCTAGGACTCAGTCTAAAGTAATTATAATATTCTTGAAAAATACAGTGCCCTGGTAG
Organism: Rhagologus leucostigma; assembly: GCA_013397725.1. Lineage (NCBI taxonomy): Eukaryota > Metazoa > Chordata > Aves > Passeriformes > Rhagologus > Rhagologus leucostigma. The sequence goes on along the minus strand of VZTD01000783.1, from coordinate 1,439,376 downwards.
CTGTTCTTGCCTAGAACGTTTTAAGGTACCAGTGTCAATTATTCCTGTGTATCTGTGTCTTTCTTATCTAAGCTAAATCCAAAATTTGCATCCTAGTCCCATTGCAGGGAGTGGTTTTTGTGCCTGGAAAGGACATGATGTGGAGGTGTTAATGCTCAGAAAATGTGCATGCAGGGCTTTTATGTGTGTGTTCAGAAAACTGGCCCCAGATATTCTCAGAGTGATTAATCTGTCTGTTCTTCTCAGTTTCTTTAGTAAATGTTCTGTGACATACTCAATTAAATCTGGTGATAAAACATCTTCCACTGGGATGTCTGACATGCTTGAAGTTAACCCCATGTTGGAGGGTTTCCTCAGCTCATGGAGCTGTTACAAATATATGGTGCTCAGAGCCTTTCTGTGAAAGGTGCAGGAGCTCAGTACTTCTTTTCATGTGTCTCCTGGCATTTAGAGACACACAGAAAACACCCCTAAAAGTGAAACAGAAACAATCCCAAAGCAAAACACCCCCATGCAAATGTTACTCGGCCGTGTATTTTAATCCTCTATCTGGAAATGTTTCTGCCAGAATATCCTCTGGTGCTGTGTCCAGATCAGTTTTAAATGCTTTAAGTGGTGATGTGTTCGCTGCTTCCAGGGGACCATCATCACTCAGGCTGATAGATCAGCCTAATAGTGTCTAATGCCTGTCAGCATAAGCTGTGCTCTCAGTTTCTCAGCCTTATCTCTGCTGGAAAAAAAAAGTACTTATCCTTTTGCCTTGCTGGTAGTTGACAGAAAGTTGATTAGAGCCAGAAAAAAACTTTTTCCCTAGAAAGTTTAACCAGAAGGGGTTTTGACTGAGGAGTCAGTCTAAAGAGTACTTTCAACACTCTCCACACAGGCAGAAGTCCTGAAGTTTCTGATACACAGTTTTGAAGGAAAGCTTCTCTTTCGATATTGAAATGTGCATGAAATTGCACATAGCATCTCGAGTCCCCCAGGAAAGCAGGGCTCTGCAGAATCAGTCCTCACAGAGCAGCATGGCTGAGGCTCAGGTTATTTCATCTGCGTCTTCCAGCTGCTGAATTGCATTTCTAAACTGTACCTTCAACTCTAACCAGTTGGGTTGTGAGCTTCATGCTGACATTGCAAGTGAGTGGATGAGGACCCCAGCATGACCCAGCCATGTGCACTTGCAGCCCAGAAAGCCAAATGTGTCCTGGGCTGCACCCAAAGCAGGGTGGGCAGCAGGTAAGGGGGGGAATCTGCTCCTCTGCTCCGCTCTGGTAAAACCCCATTCAGCTCTGAGGCCCCAGCACAAGAAGGATGTGGAATAGTTTGAGCAGGTCCAGAGAAGGGCCACAAAGATGCTCAGCGGGATGGAGCATCTCCCTGGAGACTGAGACTGCTGGGGTTGCTCAGCCTTTCATTAGTTGGTCATGCATGGAAGATGGATCCATTTTCATCAAATTATCTGAACTTTTCAAAGACTTGGACCTTGCCCAAGTCACTCAGTACCTGGAGTTATATCCCAGCAAGGATATAGCAACAAGTTAATTTTCTTCTTGTCTGTCTTAAAAGGCCTTAAATTGTTATGTCCCAAATAGCGTTTCATACTAGATATTCTCACCATGGGACTTTTCACGGAGCAGAACAGAGAGTGCCTCCTTCTTAGGCACTGCAACAACCCTGATGCAACAACACCTTCGCTTTTGGGAACCATGTCCACACTCACTGGAGATATTCCAGAACTGTCTGGACACAATCCTGTGCAATCCTAGGACGACTCTGCTTGAGCAGGAAGGTTGGACCCTTCCCTTCCAACCCTACCCATTCTGTGATTCTGCAGCTGGGAAGAGTTCTGCCAAACTGAAAAAGGACAATGTGATAGATGGAAAGTAGGTAAAATTCCCATGAATTAGGAGTATGTAAGAAGTCTTCATCTCATGGACATGCAACCCCAGGGTACATTCAGAGGTGGTGTGCAGCAGTCCTAGGTTGCCTCTCACCCAACAGATTCCAGCTGCTTCCATCATTTGCACCAAGGGGAAATGAGCTGCATTCCCTCCACTTTCTCCTGAGGAAGCCTGGATCGCCTGTGGGAACAAGATATTTCTGACAAAAGCAAGAAAATGGCTTATAAAATAAAAAAATGCTGTGACAGAGGCATCAAAGTGACAGCTAAAGACCTTCTCCCTGAAGTGGTCTAATGAAATCTCCATGCCTGATGCCACCTGAGGAAATGCCACTGATACCTGCTCTGATTTTACAGGCAGGGATCATTACCTTGCAGCATCACTGTCACTCTGCCACAGTTTGGACCCAATTGAGACTAAAAAGGACTGTTGGGGGTTTTTTTTCCCCAATTCTGGGATTTAAAGACTGCTTTTTAGCTCTTTGTCACTTTCCCAGACAGAAGGGATATTAAAGCAATTATAACATAAAGCTCTGAGCAAAATATTTAGGTCAGCTCCTGATAAGCACCTGATAATAGGCTTGTTCCCTAATGCATGGTGTTTGGAGCAGGTTTTCAGTAGGTTTTATGAGTTTCAAATAAGATACTGGACAAATTTAGTACTGTGGATCATTTTCTTTGCTAGTTTGGGAGGAGAGGGGATACACCAGAATGCAGATTGGTGTGTGGATGAATAATCCGGATCCAGCTGATGGCTTTCACCGGTGATCCAGAGAGAGCCAGGACACCAACACTGATATTTAGAAGTTCAGGATGAAAAAGAAGATGCCCTTTTCCATGTGTTGTGGGTGGAGTGGGAGCTTCAGAATAGTTTGTTAAAGAAGGCCTGATGCTGAGTAATGAGGTATTGACAGGATTCTCTGGCTTTCTGAACTTCTCAGAGAGAGGAGCCTGAGAGCAGCTGGATCTTATCTTGGCCTCAGATTGTCGATGGTTTAAGTTTTGAAACTTTGTCCTGCAGTTTTTAAAAATGGCAGATCAGATAAGTTTGTATAAAAATGAATTATCATGATAAATGATTAGACAAAAAGATCTCAATCAGAATTATTTACAACACAGTATGAAAGCTAAAAACTACTAGTAGAGTATAGTATAATGCACTATATTAAAACAATTAAAGCAACTATATTAAAGCTAGCAAAAGGAAAAATTAAGCAGAGATTGATTTAATTCACCATATCAACACCTGTGGGCAGGTCTCTTTCTCTTCACCTTCAGAAGTATCCTTGGTAGGTGTCCCCAGAATCCAAGAGAAGTATCTCCACACACTCCAAGAAGGAATATGTTAGAAGAATCCAACTGGATGAAAGTGAGGGGACATTTATAGTGTAAAGGAGTTGACTGCCACTCATGTGCCTCCAGGTCAGTTTAGCAGCTCATCTGCCAAATCTTTGCCTTTTTATCAGGGTGTTCATTCAGGGTTAGTTTCCAGATTGAATTTTAACGTGATTCAACACCAAACCCAGCTCATGGTGCCCCTTCTCAATCCACACTGATAGATCTGCAAATAGGACATTGAGCTGCTTGACCACATTCCAGAGCATCCAGGGTGAAGCATCCTGACACACCTGTGGCAGGGCCAGGAGCTGGACTCGGTGGTCCTTGTGGGTCCCTTCCAGTTCAGAATATTCTGGGATTCTGCAGCTCTCGGTACGTGACTGTGCCACTTTGGCACATGTTTATTTGTCTCTTGGTCCGCATGCAGACAGATAGAACTTGATGAAAAGTTTTTTTTCAAGCCTTTTTTCTTACATAAAGAAGTACTTTTGTTGAAACACTGCAATTTTGAACTGTAAAAACAGATCAGACCCCAACACTATTTATTTTTATAAGGGCTGTTTCATTTTGCTAAATGATTTTAATCATTCAAATTTTGTCTCAAAATTATGTTTAACATCATTTCTTTTTCTGGATTAGCTATAATATTCAACTTTGCAAACTGAAATGTTTGAAGGTTGAATCAGTTTGGATGGGCAATTTACACCACGTGGTAAATTTTGAAATTTTCTTTGACAAATGAAAACTGCTTTCTGAGAAGATGAAATTTCCCAAAGGATGAAAATTCTATTTCCCAGACACCTCTGGAGGAAAACTCCTGTGAAAATGACATCTTTCCCTGAACTGTAATAAAAAATGGTCTCATCTGAGTGCTATTTATGACCAAGCCTACAAACTATGATTCTTTGGAAAGCATAAATAACATCAAACAAAAAACATCTCTTATTTCCTTAAAAGTGGACAACTTACCTCCAAGTATTCTGTGGGTTTTTTAGTAGTTCTTTTTTTAAAGAAAATTTTTTGTCTGATCTGAATAGATTTACCATTCCCCTGAATTTGGTTTAACTGCATGAGCTGATCATAGAATCATAGAATGGTTTGGGGTGGAAGGGACCTTAAAGATCATCTCATTCCCACTTCCCTGGAATGGGCAGGGACGCCTTCCAATAGACCGGGTTGCTGATATAAATTTATTTCACAAAAATGGCCTTACTTAGGTCAGATCAAAGGTTCGTCTTGTCTTGCAACTTTTCTCTGACATGGGCCAGTAGTAGCAGCTCCAGAAGACAGTAGGGCAGAAGATCGTAGAATCACAGAATCATAGGATCATAGAGTGGAAAGGAACTCAAAGATCATCCAGTTCCAACCCTCCTGCTGTGGGCAGGGACACCTTCCACTATCCCAGGTTGCTCCAAGCCCCATCCAACCTGGCCTTGAATATTTTCAGGGATGGGGCAGCCACAGCTTCTCTGGGCAACCTGTGCCAGGGCCTCAGCACCTTCACAAAGAAGAATTACATCATAATATCCCATCTAAACATTCCCTCTGTCAGCATGAAGCCGTTTCCCCTTGTCCTGTCACTCCAGGCTCCTTAAATAGTCTCTCTCCATCTTTCCTGCTGGCTCCTTCAGGTACTGGAAGATGGCACTTAGGTTTCCCCAAAGCTTCTCTTCTCCAAGCTGAACAATCCCAGTTCTCTCAGCCTTTCCTCAAAGGAGAGCTGCTCCATCCCAGTAATCAACTTAGTGGCCTCCTCTGTACTTGCTCCAACAGGTCCATGTCCTTCCTGTGCTGGGACCCCAGAGCTGGATGATGAAAGCTATTTAACCTTCCAGCAACAACCAGTGACTTGCACCACAGTTGAACTAAGAGAAGTTAGAAAGAACAGCAAGAAACTCTGTATCTTCTTCCTTTCCCCAAGCTCCAATTGCTTTATTTCACTTTTTTACCCCCTTTCAGGGTGAAACACTTAGTGGAGAACATTTTCTTACCTTTATTGGTACAACCCCGCCATTTAAAGCTCCACTTCAGAAGGTGCCTAAGCACCTCCTGAAGTCCCAGTTGTGTGCTCAGAGTGGAGCTCCTGCTCAGAGAAGGTTTCTCCAAATGCTGCTCAAAACAGAGGGAGTGTTCATTACAAGCTCTGAGTTAAATACAAAGTCACAAAGGGGTAATAATAAGAAAATAAATGCAGAGACAATGTTTGTAGAGGAATAAATGACAACAAAACTGCCCATGAATAAATTTAGGCTGGGAATTAGAAGACCATTCCTAATCATTAACATATTCACGTTCCAGAAGCTGATTTTTGGTGGGAACAATGAGGTAAAAGGGAGCCAAAATGGGGCTTCATGAGGCTTGATAAATATCTACAAGGAGTAGGGTGATACAGGCTTGCACTAAGAGAATTAGATTCTGTTACCCTGAGGGTCTCAGGAAACTGCCAGGAACTTCGCACTGAAGAAAATCAAGGTGGTGCAATGTGGCACCTTGGTATTGAATGTGCATCAGGTGAACCGAATTTCAGTGGAGCTCCAAGTGGTAACAAGTCACACAAGTTTACAACAGCTGAGGGTCCGATTCTATAACTCAAGAGTTTACAGATCCAATAACAAGCGCATCGAAGAAGAAATATACGGAACATATTTTGAATCTTTATTGATCTGCAACGTTTCTAAATTCAGTGACCAGTACAAATAGCACCTTATTGACAAACACAAAAGAAACAAAAGGAAGTTTCTTGCTCAACTTCACTTTCTTATCTCTATATGAGAAACCTTTGAATCCCATAATTTACCTACCCAGGCTGGCTGTCTCTGATGTCAATGATTTTTTTTTGGTCAATGACTTCTTCCCGCAGGTATGGGATGGTAAGGGAGAGAAAAGTGTCGTTTGGCTTCATTTGTCATATGCCTTAAAGACTTGAACAAGGATTTCCAAAGCATAAAGATAAAATGCTGGTGCTGGAGGTTTGCCTAATGACCTGTCGAAAATCAGCCCACCTCTGTTTCCTCATGCAGGAGAAATAATATAAGGATGGTTGGATGATTTCCATTAATAGTAGAGTTTGCAAAGCTACAAAAAAATGGGCAGATTGAGTAAAATCTGTTCAGCTTTTTCTTTTGTCTCTGACAGCATCAGGGGAACAGAAGCTCAAAGCTATTTCCTCTCAGAGAATAATATTCAGGTTTCATGGAATGTTGGAACAAGTCCAGAAGAGGCCATGAAGATGCTCAGAGGGCTGGAGCCCCTCTTCTATAGAGACAGGATGGGAGAGTTGGGAGTGTTCAGCCTGGAGAGCATCTTCCAGTACCTAGAGAGGCTCCAAGAGACCTGGAGAAGGGACTTTTCAGAAAGGCATGGAATGACAGGACAAGGGGGAAAGGTTTTAAACTGCCACAGGGGAGGTTTAGATTGGGTATTAGGAAGAAATTTTTTACTCTGAGAGTGGTGAGTCCCTGGCACAGGTTGGCCGAAGAAATTGTGGATGCCCCATCCCTGGAAGTGTTCAAGGCTAGGTTGGATGTGGCTCTGAGCACCCTGGTCTAGTAGAAGGTGTCCCTGCCCATGTCACAGGGTTTGGAACTAGATAGTCTATAAGGTCCTTTCCAACCTAAACTATTCTATGAATCTATGACTTTCTGTAGGGAGTGTGATTTCTATTATGTATGCACTACTTCAAAATCGATTTCATAAATCTTTTGCAGTGACATCTGTCCTGGGTTACAGTGTATTCTATTACCATCCTCATGAGCTGTTGAAACCAGGTGTAGCAATGTTCCCTGCCTCCTCCCTCCGAACTATCTTNGGGGTCAGGTTGTGCTCTCACTTTGTCAGTGGGTTGTTTTTTTGTACTATTGCATTTATTTTATTTTGTTTTCCTATGAAATTGTATTTCTGACTTGGAGTCTCTCACTAGTTTGTTTTCAAACTAGTACACATCCTATATCAAGTCATTCCTTTGAAGAACTAGGTATGTGTGTAAAGAGGGCAGTGTCTGGTTAAACTAACACAGTACCCCAGTCCCAAATTCAGTCTTTGACCTGAATTTCTCATTGTGAATCTCCCAACAAAATTTTTTCCAGTCATTCACCATTAGAGAGTTTGTAAAGATTCACTTTTGTTATCTTCAGAGAGTCACAGAATCATTAAGGTTAAAAAAGACCTGCAAAATCATCAAGTCCAATTTTCAAAGTTTTACGTGTAACATTCCTGGGGTCCAGGTGTCTTAATAGTGCTGTTTTACATCTCTACTTTTTCACAACCCATGTAGTCAAATGTCTGGTAAAAGGGAGTATGGAGAGATTTTAAGAGCAACTGATCACACTGTGATCAAAGTGACTTGAGATCCATTATAAAATGTACCATGGAGGGTCTTGCCCCAAGTCACTTAATGAGCCTGAGGAAAAATCCTGCTGCAGGCCACGGCTTTGTCCTCGTTGCTACAGCCTCTTTCTCTCCCATGAAAAATCATTTTGTTCAGGATTAGAACTAAATCCCAGGGTTGTGCGGAATAAAGCCATCAGGATCACAAAATGAACACAACCTTTGCTTAAAATCAAAACCATAGCAGGTTTCCCCAGAATGGGATTATTTTACAGGCGAACACAGTACCAGATAAAACCTAGAATTCCCTGTAGTCTCCCTGGTTTAGTTTATATATAATTCCTCTGCTGATTAGTAGAGTTAATAAAAAATAAAAATGTCTCCCTTTAAAGCAGTGAGAGACTCACATACTTGAATATACCTATCTTCAGGATAAAGTTTTAATTACCTTGAGAAAAAGCTGGAAGAAAGATGAAACTCAGGCACCTGTTACAGCTGGGAAGAAGGCAAGGAGGGCCAGCATGCAATAATTAAATTTTTATCACCCAGAAAGGAGTCTGCAGCCTGCAGTGTCTTCCTGGTGAATATCACCATGTTTATTTTTAAAACTACTCCCTGCCAGCATGACCCAAAGTCATTCCACATACACGGCTGGCTGGGAAGAGGCAGGCTGGAGCTGGAAAAAGCAAGATCTAAAAGAAGAAACACAGGGGCTAGCAAAAAAAGTTAGCAGAAAAAGTGCTAGGATGGAAACCATTCCAAGCCCAGCAACAGGTGACCTACATCTACAGATCTCTTTGAAAAAGCCAGATCTTGGTGTCCCTCTTTCCTGTAGATGCTGTGTTTACTTAGTCAGCACTTTTCAGTTCTTCTGGAAATCTTGCTTTTCCAGATAAAGTGACAAAAATATGGATTTAGGACTGAACTCTCCCAGAGGAGGAGCAACATGGGCACAGCTGGTGAGTTTTGTAAATGGTGGAAAACTGGCCAGAGACCTTTAGCCACAAGTGTGAGGGATGGCAGTGGCAGCTCAGTGCTGCCTTCCACAACTCACCCATGTCACCCCCAAAACTCCACGGGGTTTTGGTCTGTTGGTGACCCTGGGCCATCCCAATCTCTCTGGGTTTCATTTGTACAGAACACAAAATTGTGGCAAATTATTGTGTTGATGTGTGTAAGGATAAGTGAACGTGCATCACATTTATTTATTCACTCATATTCTCATTTATTTATTCACTCATATCATATATGGGCATATAGGCCCATCCATCCTCAGATGTATGAAATTATGTCCGTGTGTACGTTGATGTGTGAAACTATTTATTAATTTAAAATCACCGCTGGAGAAGTCAATCAGCTGCAATAAAGAACAAAATGCCTTAGGGCAAAGGGTGAGATTATTCCCTCCTGCCTGTATTTAGGTCTTCTCATGGAATCAAAACCCAGCAAAGAGGGATGTGAGCTGCATAAAACTTTGACGTTGTTCCTATTCCACGTGACAGGTTGAACCAGAGACCTCCAGAAATCCCTCATGACGGAAGCTGTTTGACTCTTTGGCTGGTTTTTGATCAATGAAATCTGTAATAATCCTAAGGGGGACCCTCATGAGACTGCACGGGCTGGAGAGAATTGCAGAATAACTCAGGACTTCCTTGGAGAGCAGACGCACTCATGGCCCGACCTTTGGAATTATCAGCCAACCAATCAGCCCCACATTTCGTCTGACCCCTCCCCACTCTTTACCCCTGGGGCATATCCCTTCTTCCTTCCATGGTGCTTTCCACAGAGAGGGAGAGGAAAGTCCTAGGGCTTTATTTAGATTCAAGCTGCAAACGGCACCATGGATGTCTGATAAAACCCTCTTATAAAACTCTTCAGTCAGCTCTTTCCCCACTCTAGTTTGGTCTAATCTTTTAGCTCACGGCTCCTCCACAAGATGCCTGTGTTGGGTTTTGGTGGGGTTTGGACAACCGTTTATCTATCTTTCTAACAAAGTGGTAAAATAGATTATTTTAAAACATGTTAAAATAAAACAATGGGCGATTTACCGCCTGGAGGGGTTTGCTGCAATCTTGAGTGTATATGCAAAGAGCTGAATATGTTTCTAAGTGCAGCTATGTTGCTTCATTCTTTACCTTTCCCTGTGTGTGTTTGTGTGTTCTGCAGGGATTAGTCATGGATTCACAAAATGGATTTTCTCAGAAAAAATTCTTTCTGCGTCTTATTCTTTTGATACAACTTCAACATCTTTTTCAGTACAATTTTTTCTCCTCCTCCTCTCTGTACATTAGTGTGTCTGTGCTGTGGGTGTGTATAAATATGTACATATATTCTGGTTGGCTGGAAGTAGAAAAATTCATTTTCTTTAACAGTCATATCTCTGAGAAGCAGGCTCACAAGGAAGCTTTTATATACTAAATTTAAAGACTTCAACTGCTTGGCTTTTCCGGTCAGCTTCTCCTTAATTCTCTTCTCTTTCCCTCTTGCCCTCTCTCTCATTCTTACCCCTGTGCTGAGTTTTTTTGTTTAATTAAGGGGAAAGGAAATAGTGACATCAAGTCAAGGACATAATCTCTTTCCAAACAGGCAAAGTGAGAGTTTAATCCTCCTGGCATAGTCCTATCCAGGAAAAGGAAAATTCCCTCCTAAAATATGAAGCTGAGTAAGGTTCTGATGTAGCACCTGTTGAAGACTGAAAATCTTTCTTGCTGTTTCTGTATGTTGCTTTATGTGTTTATGTGCTGAATCCCTTTGTCTGTGGTTGAAACCTCTGGAAGCTGAGGACTGCCACAGCCAGAGGTTTTTGCTGAACTGTCTGCAGGACCTTGGGATTAGAGGGCGCATTTCTGACTCAGGAGATAATTTCCCTTAAGTAGACTGATAAAAAGCTCTGTGATTCAGCCACCCAGAAAGGCAGGACCACAATCCTGTGTAGTTTTCTGTCTTCAGGGTGAGAGACAGCTTTCATCACCATTTACTCACACTGTGCTACAGCACAACCTTTTTTTCATTTTAACACCCTGTGTTTTTTATTCACATTCAGATTTTCTCCATTCTGACTATAACTCACCTCAGCTGAGTCCAGCATCTTGCATAATTTACCTATAATAACTTGAAGGATATTCCTATATTCATGTTCTTAGAGACGCCTTTTTGGAAGGGATGGTTTGCTTATGGAGTTTTGCTCTCCACTGATGGCCGAGTAGATCTTCAAAGCTAGTTTAGATGTAGATCTTTTAATTGTTTACCATTAGACATGGTGCTGCCACTCTGAGAGAGAAAAACTTATGCAGATGAGGAGCATAACCTCCAGCTTGAATCCCATGGAGACAATCTGAAAAGACACAGGGAGATCTCCTCTTATCCTGTTCACTGTGAAGAGGATTCACATCCTGTGACAGGAATCAAAGACAATATCATGATGCACCTTATGTTTATAGGAAAACATTTTTCTCTGAAGTCTCATGGCCATTTTGCATTTCTGAATCCTTCATTATAATGTTTTATCCCGGAGGAAATTTGTGATATAAGCTGTCAACTCTATTTACCTCTAAATTCCTGTCTGCAAACTGTGGCAACCATAAGGTGCCCATATACAGCAAATGACAAATGGCTGCAGTTGTTCTTTTGTGAAATGCAGCAAATTATTCCTCATTCTTCGTACAGAAATCACCTGTGCTTGGCATATTGAGGGCTTCACCCAGGTGCACACTGGGAGCAGGTTTTGGAGTATGGATTGGACTCAGGTGTGCAGTGGGGAGGCTGAATGACAGGGAGTCTACGGAAAACACTTGCTTGCACTAAAATGCAGCTATTTCCTGCCTGCAATGTGGCAGCTGAGATCACGGAGCAATCGTTTCCAGGCAGAGAAGTGTGGAACAATGTCTCCAAATGAAATTATAGCTCGAGGAAAGGATTTCTTTGAGGCAGGATGGAATGTAATTACCCAAGTTGGAATTCTGCCAGGACAATGATGTTTAAAACACTTGCAGCTCTTGTTGAAAGTGCCACAGGACCTTTTAATGACTGCAAAGGAATGGGCTTTGGAATTTATTTTTTAATTTTTTTTTTTTGTTTGAGTATCTCATCCAAAAGTCAGGATAATAAAATGAGAAAGAAAAAACTATCAAAGAAAGAGCTAATCTTTGCAAAGTGTTGGAATATGTAAATCCCACTTTGAAATGGTAATTTATTAACTTCTTTTTAAGATAAAAATGCAATTAGTTCATTCTTTCATTTCCCTCATCCCAAAAAATGCACATATATTGTTATCACGTCTTTTGCTCCTGTGTCAAATCTGTATCATTTAATTTTGTTGCAGTGAAACTTGTGGGTTTTATAAAAGGTTTTGGTGGGGTTTTTTTTCTGCCTTGTTTCAATCCTGACTGTAAATAAAAGAATATATTACTATATTCAGAAATGATTGTTGTCAAAAATCTTCACTTTGTTGAATTTTATAAAGGCTATGGGCTATTTTTATATTAGATGCAGTATCAGTAAAGAGTAATCAGAGAGTGAAAGGGACTTTTTATCATTCTCAGTTTATTCCCAGAAATACTCTCTTGAGCTCTGAAGGAAAAAAATAAAAATATTATCTGTGATAGAATTGTAAGCTTCCTTTATTTTCCACTTGATCATTTTTAGTAAGGGAATGAATGTAGCTGCCTGTCTATCTATGCATCTCTACCCCCAGAACATGATTATTCCTGGCTAGTCAATCCAGCACAACTTTTCTGATTCCATGGCATTTTTGTCACATTGAAGTAAGATTATTTAAAGCTGGGTTTAACTGGCTGGTCATCTAAATTTGGGTAAGTACCTGTAAACATCAAGCAAAATGTATAAATAAATAAATAAATGTTAAATGAAAGAATTATTGCAACTGTGGCAGATTTTACTTGATACCTGTGAAATCTGGAGATTCCAGGGTGTATTAATACACAAGTTTGGATGTTCATGGAGGGTGTTCACGGAATTCAAACTTTTTTCTGCCTGGAGGGACTTGAATTCCCATCTAGGTCTGAAGAGAGACCTGTCCTCACAAAGCCCTAGAAGAGTCCATGCTGCTCCAGCTCTCATGGTCCTTGGCAGAGCTGCTTCATATCGCTCGAAATATTTAAATATGTATGAGTCTAAAAGAGAAAGAGTGAGAGGGAGTTGCTTGTACAGAATGAATAAGATTCTTTGGCAGTGAAGACAGGGAGGGATTTACCTCCCCTGTTTTTAGGTGTCTTTGGAGTAAATGCCTCCATCTGGATTAAGTGGGAATCATAGAATTATAGAATATTCTGGGTTGGAAGGGATCCACAAGGATCACCAAGTCCAGCTCCTGGCTCTGCACAGGACAGCCCCAAGAATCCCAACATTTGGAGCTGCTTCTCCTCACTGGTGCTTTTAATTCAATGCAAAGATAGATTTATATGTTGTACGTAGTGGTGGAACTGAACAAAAAAAATTAAAGCTGGAGATGTGTCTGTGGTCAGAAGGAAACAACTCATTGAAGTACAAGTTAAAGATTTCTTCCCCTTCCTCTGGAGGGGTTGTGTCATCTCATGAGCAACGAAATCCCTGGAGGATGGTTCAGGATGCACAAGACCTCTCAGGAAGGAGCCACACTGGGTTCAAGTCTGTAGGGTCTCTATTCCCTCAATTTCCCTCCATGAAATGCTCAGTGGAAAATTTGCACCTTTCAATCCATCCTGCTGAGGAAATTCATGATCCTTGTGACCTAGCACATCATAATTGTTATTTCACGGGCAGGATTTTAGCTTTTTACATCATCTCAGCATCTTGTCTGCTTTCAGTGCTGTGACTAAGGCAGCAGAAGAGGAGCCTGGGGATGGAATGCGCAATGATGATCCCCCAAATCAGGACTGAGTCAGCTCCACTCTACGGGCTGTGCTGGTATTTTAGCAGTTGCCTCGCTGAGGAGATGCAAGCACACTTCTGGAGCAAGGATACAAATCCCTGATTATCCCTCCAGCACTGGTGGTGATGAAAGCCTGGGATCTGAGCTCCCCATCCCCATGCCCAGCATTCCTGGTAACCATGGTGTCCAAACGTGTGCATCCAGAGCTCCTGACACGCTGCCTGCAGCACCAGTAGCCTCACCAATTAAGGATTTGCCGTGGCGAGCAGGGATTAAACACTTCTCATTAGCAAGTTTAGAGGTTCCAAAGCCCTGTTATAGACATCTGCCACCCACGCTGTGAGGGGAAACGCTGTACAATGAGTGATTATAAAGCAGGAAGATGAAGTGACGTTTTGAAACTTTATTGTCTCCATATCCTAAGCCCTAAAATCCCACAGAAACAATTATGTTTAATATGAAGCATTGCTGTTTCCTTCTGGGTGGATGGGCTATTTGCTCCGTCTCCCCATAGAGGTTAAAAATAACAATGCGTGGCTCACTTTGTGCTTTGTTAAGATTACCTTACATTTCCATCACATTCAAAACAAAAAAAAAATCACATAGAATATTCATAATATTGTGCTATATAAAGCTCACGACGCAGGGGAGAGCAGAATTGTTATTGTATATTTTCGTTATTTAACAATTATCACCATGAGAGTTTCTAGAACATAATTTTGTGGGGGGAAAAAAATGAAATGAAATAAAATAAGCAGCCACCTTCTTTCAAAGTTTGACTCTGTAGAGCTTTAATTCCAATCAGCAATAACAAAACTGATGACAGAAGGGGCTTTTAGCATGTTAATAGCATAGCAACATACTGGGTGCACTTGCAAATCCATTTGCTCGGAGATGCTTTGATCACTTAATGTTCTACATGCAAAAAGCAGTGTTTTCTGAAGGCTCAGTGTGTGAGGCATCTATAAAAGAAAATAATCTCCCTCATTCCTCAGAAATTCTCCATTCGCCTGACAGAATTTACGGTCACCAACAGCTCCTGGAGCCCAGAGTTTTGTAAGATTCACAGGCCAGCACCACCCCTTGTGGATGAAAACTCAGCTTGTTGTTGCAACCACTGTAAAATTTGTTTTCAAACAAACACTGAGTGTTAGAGGCCACCTGCTACCAGGGTGTCCAGAACTCGGTTTCCCACACGGGCTGCAGGTGGACTACTGCTACACTAGGAAATAAAACTGTATTAGGAAACAATGCTGGGCACTGGAATTTTCTGAAGAACATTTTTACAATGACCCCATTTTTACAAGCGGGGTTTTAGCCTGGGCACTGTCTTTACAACTCCTGGATGCTGATTGATGGGTGGCACAGGCCCAACGCCCTTCCCGGTGGTCAGTCTGGATGTAGCAACTTCAAATCCCAGTACAAAAAGAGTTTAATTGTACAAACATAGGTCATTTCTGGCCTCAGTGCTGGAAAATGCTCTCAGATTTCCTTAATTTATTTGTGGAGATGTTGCCTTATCACAAAAAATATGTGGTTACTGGTTTAGATGCATCCTGGGCACAGTTTGTTCTCCAGCCTTTGGCACCGGGGTGTGCAAAGTCAGTACAGATGGAGCTGGCACGAAGCAGAGGCACAAAAACACCCCCCCAGTGACCAGGAGGGGCCGTAAAGTGCCTTTTTCCTGGCAAAAGCCAGGGTTCGGCCGTGGATGTTGGAAAGTGCTCTTCCTTCAGGGGCTGC
Source organism: Rhagologus leucostigma (assembly GCA_013397725.1). Classification (NCBI taxonomy): domain Eukaryota; kingdom Metazoa; phylum Chordata; class Aves; order Passeriformes; genus Rhagologus; species Rhagologus leucostigma. The sequence continues at coordinate 1,424,203 of VZTD01000783.1, read as the reverse complement.
TGCTCTGCATCTGCCGGATGGGAGAGAGCAGCCAAGTGTGGGGGGACAGAGATTTACTGCTGGGACACTGAGCAGAGCAACCTGGAGCTCAGGATGGTGACAGGGCTTTTCTCCAGCTGCCTCCAGGGCTGAGATGATCAGCGACTCAGTGCAGGGTCACCAACAGGAGCCTGGGCTCGCCCTCACAGCCCTGAGGATCTTCTCAGCCAGGCTTCTTAACTCGGGCTTAGCGATGGTAACGTGGGGGGAACCCAAAAAAGAGCTGACTTGTGTTTGACCAGCCTGCAGTGAAGTAAAAATAAATACTCAGTTCCCAAGAACTGGAGTCTTAAATTAGCCCAAAGCTAAAAGAACTTTTACAGAAAAGCTTACGCGTTTCATTTTAGATGTGACACAGAAGGTTCAGCAGGTAGGGAGAGATCTCAGCAGTTCATCCTGTTAACCAAAAGACCAGGTTTTAAAGGGTATTATTCTTAACCTCCTTTGTTTTCCACTTCTCTAGTCATATAATTGGTCAGAAGACTCATAATGCTCTTTATTTTTAACAAAGGGATTCATAGAATCACAGAATGGTCTGGGATGGAAGGGACTTTAAAGCTCAGCTCATTCCAACCCCTGCCATGTGCAGGGACACCTTCCACTATCCCAGGTTGCTCCAAACCCCATCCAGCCTGGCCCTGAACATTTCCAGGGATGGGGCAGCCACACCTTCTCTGGACAGCCCAGGCCAGGACCTCACCACCCTCATCATAAGAAATTTTTTCCTAATATGCAATCTAAATCTACCTTCTTTTGGCTTGAAGCGATTCCCCCTTGTGCTGTCACTGCATGCTCTTGTAAAAAGTCCCTCTCCAGCCTTCCAGTACAAATAATCATTAACATTAATATAATTAATCATTAAAAATCAGAACACCAAATAAATAAAACGTGTATAATGCATCTTTGCAAAGCCTCAAAGCTGGGATATCTCTAAATACCTCCTTGTTGCTTATATAAGATCGGGGTGACACATGTAATTTGATTTTACGTGTCTAAATCTAAGCTCCCATTTTAGTTATGATAGATTCAATCACCGTCAGAGTGATTTTACATCTTGATAAAACATGCAGAACTACTTAGGGAAACCAGGAATCTCTCCCTAGTCTCTGCTGACATAGGGGGTTAACTCCAGTTTGCTGCAGGAGGATCCTGAGGTGGTTGGTGGATGTTGATGATTTTGCTGTAGAGACCACAAGCAGCCATGTAAGAGATAGCCAAGGTCCTAAAAGTCTGCCTAGATGGCCACAGCTGGCTGGGATGGATTTTACAGAGACTGAAAGACCACTTAATTCAGCAGCAACTTGACTTTGCATAATGTGAGAACACCAGACTTCAGGGTGGCCCTCTGGGTGCAGTGCTCAGCCAGCCTATCCCTCACTGTGGCTGGTGATACATACTTGGGGGAAAATGTGTAAAAGCAAGACATGTTTTAAGTATAACATTCCTTCCCTGGTGTAAACCCCCCAGCTGCTCCCTGCAAATGGCTTGGAAAATTGTGAAGATAATTATTTCCTTCAGAACATGGGGTTTAAGGGAGTCTAATGAACTTGACCTTCACCATACTTTATTTTTCATCCAGACATGGATGAAAACTGATTATTGTCAGCCCAAAGATGCACAGTAACATATGCTGTGTCTTTGTTTAGAGGGGTAGTAACACTGAATGCTGGCAAAAACGTTTAATGCTGAGAGAATTGTGATTGTTCAGCTTGGAGAAGGCTCTGGGGTGATGTTATTGTGATCTTTCAGGACCTGAATGGGAACAACAGAAACACTGAAGAGGAACTTTTGCCATGGCAATAGAGTGATAGGGCAAGGGGGAATGGCTTTAAGCTGAAGGAGGGTAGATTTAGATTGGATATTTGGAAGCAATTCTTCCCTGTGAGGGTGGTGAGGCCCTGGCACGGGGGGCCCAGAGAGCTGTGGCTGCCCCATCCCTGGAAGTGTCCAAGGCCAGGCGGGATGGGGCTTGGAACAGCCTGGGATAGCGGAAAGTGTCCCTGCCGCTGTCAGTGGGGTTGGAACACGATGATCTTGAAAGTCCCTTCCAACCCAAACTATTCTATAATTCTATGATAAGGAGAAGTTCATGTGAATGAGGGAAGATGGGGTGGATTTGAGGCAAGATAAGGGTTGGTGGCTAACCAAGACAGACAAATATTCTGGATTTTATCCTCCCCGTCTTTCTTTCTGCTTCCCAGAAATGTTCTTTCTCTAAGATCTCACTTCCATGTTTGAAACTTCTTCCAGTGCCACAGGGACCTTCTTCATCAACAGATCAGTTATTTATAAAATATAAAAATTAGTCTGTTTGTTGAGTTATTTTACGTGGACAGTGTGATTTGTTGGCTTTTTGTTGAACTGACTTCTGAAACCAGAAATGTGGGGCCCTAAGTGCCAGGATTATTGACTGAGTGCATGGGGTTGGAGGCAGGTGCATGGTTACACCTGAATGTTTGCTCTTGCTCTCAGCTCAAGTTCAGTGTCTCTGAATAAAATATGCCCAACGCCTTCACTGTATTTGTGTCTTGGGGTGACTCTATCATGTGTATCCCCTACCATGCTCTATGCCCAAAAAGTAGTATTGTGCCTTTTCTGTGCCTTTAAACTGAGCTTGAAAAAAAAAAACCCAGATGAACTTTCCAAAGCAGCTTCTCAAGGACACAGAGATTACACACTCCTCAGTATTTTTCTCTGACTGTGGAAGGCACGAAGGGAGCACCCTGCTTGCTTTTTCTTCAGCCAGCTGGTTTTTTTTTCCCTCTTGGTGTGAGACGGAGAGCTGAATTTTGTTTCCTGGGACTTTGGTTTTTTTCCCTTCTTCTCTTCTGAACTGTTTCAACAACATCAGAACACATCAGGAGAGCTTTCCCCCCCGAGGCCCGGGGGTGGGCCCACGCCCTCACCGACCAGCTCCGCCGAGGAGGAGAGAGACCACACCTACAGAAGGACTCTGAAATCTTCCCAGGTTTCTCTCTATAGCGGGGGTTTTAATTCATTATTCAGCATCATTATCCTTTTCCTGTGTGTTTGTTAAAATAAATAGTTTTTATCTCTTTCACTTTCCTTCGAGGAAAAATTTCCTTTTTTCCCGAACCCTGTGGGGGGAAGGGTGGTTGCAACCTGGTTTTTCTCTCAGGGGCTATATTACTAGATTTTGGCCAAACCGGCACAATTTGCTTCTTACTTTGTGCAGCAGCATTACAGAAAACAGTCAATACTTCAGCAAAGAGTGGGGAAGGTTTGCAGTACGTGTAAGGTGTCCCACTGCAAAAACGAATGGGTTACATCCTTCACTCTGAGAGTTTAAACAGCAGATTACCCTCTGCACTTGGGGTAGATAATATTTCAGTTCAACATTATTATCTGAATTTTGCTAGCACTACAGGCGTAGCCAGGCTGCTGTTGTGTAGGGTGCTATACAGACAAAGAAGGAGAAAAGAAGTAGCCTGTGCCAGGAAAATTATTTCCAAATGCATTTTCACTATTGGAAATCACGATCTCAGTTATTTCCATCCAATCAGAGGACACAGGTAATGCCATGTTAAGTGTGCTGCTGATAAAAACAAATATCTGATTCTATCCCCGCCGGTCACATGAGCCTGAGATGTCACTATCAGCAAAACTCTACAGATAGTTACACCGCTGCAGCACACGGAGCATGAAAGGGCTCTGAATTATTTATAACAACTGGGTCAGCTTCTCAGCAGGAGAAAACTGGCAGAGCTAATTAACTGATATCCCCCAACTGATGTTCCAGCTCGTATTTGAGGAATAACTCCAAATAATTCACGGAAGTCAGGAGCTGCTTTGCCTGCCACAGACTCTGTTTTGCTCTCTCTGTTTTGCTCTAGAGCTTGCAGGAGGAGCACATGGCGGGATGTACAGAGCAAGTTTTTTGGATGGTTTGTAGCCAAAATGTGCATGTGTGATTCCATGCTGGAGAAAACGGGAGGCATTCCATTTTTCCTTCCTTGCCCCACTACAGAATAAACCTCAAGTGCTGAAATAAAGGCCATATTTTATGGCAAGTATAGCGTGCGGGTCATTAGCTTTCCCACTTGGCTTCATCAGATGGCTACACAGCAGGATGCATTCCAAATTTATTTGATAGCTTGTCAATAAGCAGCTGCCTTTTAATAGCTCTTAACTTCATGGACTTGAAAAACAAAATGCTTCATGCTCACATTAAACCAAGTGGTCTATCACAGGGATCTCAGCTTTTTCTGGCGTAGAAGGCAGAGCCGAAAATGACCTCTGACTGCAGTTTTCGCTGTAATTTTGTGAACACTCATCACCAGGGAACAGAGACAGAAAGAGTTGCTAGGCTGGGAATTATAGTGAGGAGAAGAGGGGTGAATCCTGCTGGCTGTAGCTAGGCTAGGGAGGGATGTAGGAAGGACATCAGCAGGGAGCAGGGGCAGCAATGGGGACTCCAACGTGTCCGCTTTCCAAGTAGGGGCAAGAGGGTAAAGTGATGAGCTTGTCAGAGGTAATTTTATTTAGCAGTCAGCTGATCTTAGAGCTGCTTCTGCTGGGCCACCTCCTGCATATTCTGGAAATGCCCAAGGGTGATCAAAACTAAATATTTCAAAGGAGGATGGGAAACTCCACTGTTTTCCACCCCATCCACAGGCAGGAGAGTCTATTCTGCCAGTAGTGCTGGGCTGCGGGGCTGGATGATCACAGGCATCCTATCAGCTGGAAACACATGACCAAGGGTTAATACTTATGAGATCAAAACACAGCAACTCAGCAGTTTGTTATAAAAGGGCCAAACACTTGCAGATCAGTGCCAGTACAAGGTACCTTTGTAAGATGTACTGCTTGCAGGCACTTCTCAGTATTAAATTGCTTCCTTTTATTGTCCCTCCAGTCTCCGAATTCTTTGAAGACAAAAGCCTCTACCTTTATGCAATAAAAAAATCTCTGGATTGAATTTTTCTCCTTATTTTACCTTTAGAAGAACCTGAGAGATTTGACAATCTGTGTGACTGTCCATTCTCTGTCATCGGAGTTTGTGCCATCCTCACGCATCCCGGGGGGAAGAAGCAACACTTAATTGTGTCATCTAAAAACTGTGAAAAGTCAGAAGCATAATTTCATTCAGTGTTGCTTGGTCCTACCATGGCAGGTGGAAGCAGAGACACAGTACTAGTTTTGTGTCTTTGGCACATGAAAGAGCAGAGAAGTCATCTCACAACTACAGGCCTAAAGCCTTGAAGTTTAGCTCCTTTTCTCATAGAATGCCAGAATGGTTTGAGTTGGAAGGGACCTTAAAGATCGTTTAGTTCCAACCCCCTGCCATGGGCAGGGATACCTTCCACTGGATTAAGATGCTCAGAGCCCCATCCTACCTGGCCTTGAACATTTCCAGGGATGAAAAGTCCACAAAAACTCTGGGAAACTTCCCTCTGCCCAAATGTGTTTGGCTAGACTTCCTGCATCCCACTGATGCAGCTTTGTCCATCTGCAAAGACACCAACTCCTTCAAAAGCCATTTGCAATCAGCCAGAAGAGAATACCTCTGCACAAAACTGTGATTTTCAAATGCAGATCACATCCCCATCCTCTTCCAGTGGTCTCCAAAGAATCCCTTATTTGCTCCAGAGCTGCAACTCCAAAGACAGTGTGACACGACCTGGTGGTGTGGTGCTGAGTGAGGCCTTGGCAGGTATGGAAGTGAAGAAATAAACATGAGGGTGGAGTTCAGGATACAGATAGAAACCAGAGGAGGGGAATTACCAAGATCATGTAAAATGGTCTGTGATCATCCTTTTTGTTCCCCCTACATCTTCACCTAAGATTGTACAGATGTGTTTTTCTTCTGAGCTGTCCCTCACCCCAACTTCATTCTACTTTTTCTCTCTTGTTATACTGTGAACTTTTATCAACCCTTTAAACTGACACTGAATAGTCTTTAGCTGAGAGTCTAAACTTGTTCTTACCTATGGATTTATTTGTGGCTGCATTTTACACCTTCCAAAGCATCAGTAAATAAAACTCAAGCTCAAAACAATAAAGTCTACTGTCTCCCTGCTTTGGTCAACTCTCTTTCCTGTCCTTGAGACACACACAGAAGCAACAAGAATTCTCTTGTTCTGTCACCAAAGTTAATCTAACTTTTAATTCTAATGGAATGATGAAAGAGGAATCATATTGATTAAGTAGGCGCTAGAAAAAGTGCAACTATTGCAATTAGTAACTTCAATTTACACCATGTCCTACCCTTTAGGGAGAGTAAAACCTAAGCCAGGTATCAGATACCCATTGTGAAATGGGGTTTGAACTCCTTTTTGCTTGAAATCAAGTTCATGACTCCTTCAGCTGAACTAGTTGGAGAAAATTTAGAAATACACTCGTTAAATTTCCGTGTGGAAGTGGGTGCTGACCATGGGGTTTTTTCCTCTACATTGTGACACAGGCAACACAGGGAGGCATCGTTGAGCTATAAAATGGAGTTTTTAGAAGGCCCTGCCAAAGAGAAAAGGATCATGTCACTATCTATTAGACTTTCCAGCAGCTTGTTAACTCAGTAGCAGAGCTGAATCCCAAACAAACTCCAGTCAGATTTAGTTTCAAAGTGAAGGCTTCCTCCTAAACTATCCGACAGGGAAATGTCACTGGCATTGGTGTGGGCTTTCTTACCTCTTTCTTAACTTTTTATTTTCTGGCATTATCCCTTTGGCCAAGGCTTTGATGGTGTTGGCATAGGGAGCATTGCTATCCAGAAATGGACAAATTGGACAGACATTTATAAAGTGTTTGTTAAAAATGACCCTATATTTACGCTATTTTGGCAAAAGATAATGGTTGTGTTAAAAATGAGCTGAAAGAGGTAGACTTAGAATGGATATTAGGAAGAAATTCCTTATTATGAGAGTGGTGAGGCCCTGGCACAGGTTGCCCAGGAAGCTGTGGCTGCCCCATCCCTGGAAGTGTTCAAGGCCAGGTTGGATGGGGCTTGGAGACCCCTGGTCTGCTGGAAGATGTCCTGCCCATGGCAGGGGTTTGGACCTGAATGATCTTTAAGGTCCCTTCCAACCCAAATCATTCTGTGATTCCATGAAAATCTCTTCTCCCAAAGAAAAACAATTTCTCCGTAAATGAGGACGGGTGTTGTGGTTGAAAAAATCCTCACAGCAGCACCTTCAGCTGATTCCCTCAGACCGGATGAGCCTCAAGGCAACCAAAATGCCCCTGTTTTGGGGTGCAACTGGAGTGCAATCCAGCAAGGCTTAACAAGATTGCCTTTTCTGGTCCTTTAAGGGGCAAAGCTTCTTTCCTGGAGGTGCCTTATTCCTGCATGATGGAGACGTGGAGCAGGTCTGGAAGGAAGGAACTGGTGTGAGGCATTTTTTTTCTGCAGCACTTGGGAGATTTGGAGGCAAATGTGAGATGTATTAAGCCCCTCTTCTCAGCTTGCAGCTGGGCTGGGACAGGGATCGTAACCCAAATTCATTTATTTTGGAGACCACTGTGGACTAATTGCAAAGGAAAGAGTTGTGGAAAACAGTAGAGAGAAAGGAAAGCAGCTGCTCCATGAAGATTTACCCCCGGGGAGAGCTGTAGGGTGAAAAGCTCCCACTTTGCTAAAGAACTTGGCAGAAATAACACTTTGAGTACTAGAGAGGCAACCTGGGCTTCCCTGGGGAAAACAATAAAATAAAAACATTAATTCAGATCAGCAGCTGTTTCCTCTGGTCCTGTGGCTCTTGTCACTGAATCCTTATTAAGTGCACATCAATAGTCAAAGATATTCCAATGAGAATTCCATGACTCACTGCCTAAAAAAATAATATTTTTATCAAAACTGCCTGGATTTTGTGCCCCTACCTACTTTTTTCCCCTTGAGAGTTTAGCCCTAAATTGCTTTTGAAAGTAAAATTCATTCATTTCAGCCTTGTGACCTTGCACTGTGGACTGAAGCCATGAGGAACCGTTTACTCAGTGGGCACTCCAGTCCCTCACCCTAAACACAAACCAGGGATCTGTATTCAAACTCCTCTTTCTTGGCCTTTCATTTACATTATCAAAGCCACTGCTGCAGAAAAGAGTAAAAACCTATATTTCTGTTTCAATGTCCCCATTTTGCAATTTAAGACAGTTTTACTTTACCCCAGGAGCAAGTATTTAAAACCAGATTGAAAACCATTTGTTTGACGTGTGCTTGTGGAGATTGGTTTATTCTGTTCCCTTTCTGGGAGCACACATACAGAATATAATCCTCCTGGGAAAAGAAGATTTCTACTGATAGCTTCATTTAGCAGTCCTCTTTGCAAAAAACTACTTCTTTTACAAATCAGGTTATGTTCTTTCATGAAGTCTCCAGCTGATATGTTCAAAATTCTACATGTGTAAGTAAACAAACCAGGCATTTTTACTTCCTCATGCTCTTCATACTTTCCCTTTCCACCTCTGACCTTTTCGTGCCTACAAAAGTGATTATTGCAAAAACCATTTTTAAACTCACTATTTCCTTGTAATAGTAAGGTTGTTTTCTAAGAGGAAATTTCCACATAATGTCATGTTCAGAGCAAAAAAGTTACCGGCCTTCCTCCCCCTTTGGACAGCGATTTGTGAAGAGAGATGAATAGGGAAAGGTAATATGACATAAGTCTTTCTGGAAAGAAAAAAACCAGGCCTGTAATCTTGGTACCAATCTAGTAAATCTGAATTCAATTTAGCAGTTCCAGATATTGCCTGTGGGAAACATCAGGTTGAATTTTAGCTGCTTGATGGAATGAAAGCCCAGATTACCTGTTCTCTAAGGTTATTTTAGCCTAAGTTAAGATTTCCACC
>VZTD01000783.1:1395020-1415329 GCA_013397725.1 Rhagologus leucostigma | reverse complement strand
CCCCCCCCCCGATAGCATTCATGGCTTATGAAAATTCATCTCTGGCATGGCAAAACAGACCAGAGCGAATAACAGAGCTTTACCAGCTTTTTTGCAGAGTCTAATAATTTTTCCTACTATCACCTTCTACTTTTGGTACATTTATTTCCTCTCCAGGATTTTTGTCCCATCTTTCACTGCTGATTTCCCTGAAATATTAGAGAGCCTGGTAACTCCTCTTTCATTCTCAGTCTGCATCCCTTGCATCCCCAAGGGCTTGCTGCAGCTTGAGATGGACTGACTACAACCCTCAGAGTGCTGACAAAACACAACTTGAGTAATTTGAAAGTTGGCTAAGGTCTAGATGAGTCAATATATTACTCCAAGATAGACTCAAGGTACTGAGACAGAGCGCTGAAGTAAAACCTGGGACAGCGTAGCAGCAGAACAGATGAGGAAAGCAGCTGAGTTGCAAAACTCCTGAGGTCCCAGAACTGAAACAGCAGTGAAACTGTACAGAGAATCGCAGCCCCCTGCTTTAGCAAGGTACAAATTTGCAAAAATAAATATTGAGATATACCCACACCCTGTTTATGCTGGTGATTCACAGAACGGTTTGTGTTGGAAGGGACCTTGAAGATATCCAGTTCCACACGCCTGCCATGGGCAGCGACACCTTCTACTATCCCAGGTGGCTCCAAGTCCCATCCAACCTGGCCTGGAACACTTCCAGGGATGGGGCATCCACAGCTTCTCTGGGCAACCTGTGCCAGGGCCTCACCACCCACACAGGGAAAAATTTCTCTTTAATATCTAATCTAAACCTGCTCACTTCACCTTAAAGCCACTCCCCTTGTCCCATTACCACATGACTTTTTACAAAGTCCCTCTGCAGAATTCTTGTAGCTCCCTTCTGTTTTTTAATCAGGTGAATTAAGTTGTTGGAGCTGTTTAATCAGAGTATGATGCTATTTATTTTCTTGAATGCTGTAAAGTTTATCACTCTCATTTGAAATGGGCAAAGAACCTGCCTGAGCTCGGCAGGAGAATTCTGCAAAGCCAGGCTGGAACCTCCTTCCCCATGGAGACCAGGAGTTAGCAAAATTAGTTGTTTTGTTTTTTCAATTGGCCATGGCTGTGCCAAGCTTTCAGCTTGGTGACTGACCACTCCTTTAGGCTACAGCACAGGGACACAAGAGGAGACCACCTGGAGAGGAACACACTGAATGGACCTGAAGTAGATGATTATAATTTGCTATTTACTCAGCACTATAAATAACATGGCATTTTTCAGTAAGTAGCAATAATCAGCTCCCCACTCTGAGATATTGTAGCTTGTGCTGATATAATGCAAAATTATGCTCATCTATTTATTTTTTGTTGTTCTGGCTGTGTGACCTCAGTCCAAAGCATCCTCTGCTGTCTGATTCACCATGTGCTGTTGGCCAGCGAGATTTCTTTTCCAGTATGCATGAGGGGGCTGCCAGCCCTGGGCTGGGGACCTGCTGTGCATGTGTAGTGAAAGAGTGAATAACTCACCTGAGATCTGATCTGGCAGCAGAGAACAGAGGCAAAAATCAGAGGGAAAACCAACAGCAAAGTCAGTGTGGCTTCCTTTGGGCAACATCCCACCTTCTCAGCTGACGTGTGCAGGTGAGGTGTGCAATGCTGAGTGAGTCCAATGAGAGGTTTTTCGGCGTGCTTTACTGTGTGATAAGAAATATTTAGCATAAGCAGACGTAGATGTGGACGATTTGCGTGCTGCACACGTACATGCAAACAATTATTAAATGTGTTTCTACCTAAGCAGGATTGTGCAATAAGGTAGAGGTTCGACCTTGAACATGCGTTTTCACTCCCAGGCCAGCTGGATTGTCCCACGGGACACCCTGTAACAGCAAACTGGTGACATTTGTGGAAGAGCCCCAGGAGTTTACTGAAGTGGTCCCAAAGATCAGAAGTTCAGCCACATGACGGGATACCAGTGGTGCATCAAACACTTGGGGACACAGAGCTCAGGAGAACCCCAGCCAAGGTAAAACCCAATAATGCCATGCAGTTGCCACTTTCCATCCCAGATTTGTACCTGCTACTGTTTTGGCCTTTATTTGGGAGAAATAACTCTCCCTCCACACTTGAAAAACAGTTTCTTTAGGCTTCAAAATTCTTCACTCTTATGAAACTCAAAAAACTTGACACGAGAAGCTTGTCAGCACATTATGAATCTTTTGTGTCCAGGTAAACACTGACTTCTCATCCTTGCCTGGTCTCCATCTCTACCCATTTGTCTTTTATAAACTACTCAGTCTATTAAATTCCCAGGACTCTAACTTTCTTTTCAACTGATGATTGTACAGCATCTTGCACAAAGACTTTGTCCCAGGGTTGGGATTCTGAGTAAGTACAGATAATTTCTCTTGTTTATTTTACCTGCAACATAAGGGATAAAAAAGGATTTGCCTCAAGACATTTATCAGCAGTGAACTTTGCTCATGATACAGTTCCTCACTCTTTAACCACAGCAGACATGTATTGGTAAATTCCAGATGTTCCAGATAAATGAATTAATGTTACAATGGAACTGTTTCCAGTTCTGATCTTGCCAGCAGAGAGAGAAGCTCTGCACATTTCCTGATGTGTTGGTTTGCTATTGGAGATAGCTTGAAAATACCTTTTTTTTTGCTCTTCAAGATGTGTCTGTGTCAGTGAAATAATTCCCTGAATTCATCATTTTATGGGGGGAAAAAAAAAGTGGTTTTTTTGGCATCAAATAATAAAAGTTGGGGTAAAGCGTTTTCATACGGATGTTTTCAGTCAGGCTTATCTCATTTAAGAGATTTCTACTGAGCCATCCAACATGGATATCTGAGTAAAATTCTGTCTTGGGATATCCCTGCCTTCCATCTGTAAGTCTGGAGAGGGAGAGAGCACAAGGGAAATATTTGTCCACAGAGACTTTTAGAGTCACAGAATCACTGAGGTTGGAAAATCTCTCTAAGATCATCAAGTCCACTTGATCATCAAGCACTGCCAAGCTGCCACTAAACCATGTCCCTAAGTGCAACCCAAACACATCTTTTAAAACCCTCTAGAAGCTGTGACTCCACCACTGCTCTCAGGCAGATCTTCAATCAATCTCCTTTATTTTTTTCTTTCATCTTGCTGCTTTTCCTTGCTGAGTAAATTAAGCTGAAGATTGTCTGATCAGAGCAGGCTCCAAAGTGCTAAGCCCACTCTGCTCCGTGGCAGAAATTCCAAATTCCACAACCAATCTCTTAGGATAAAGGTCCTGATCCTAAGTAAATGTGGCTCTGGCAATGAAAAAATCAGATTTATAAAGGAATTTTTGAAGGAATATTTAGAAATAACAATATTCAATTGTTTCTTTCTACTTGTTTTTCTCAGCTTTCTTTTCCTCAAACAAATTGGAAGAATCTTAAGGATTAAAGTCTTGTGCAGTTGAGAAATTGTAGTTAATTTTGTGAGGAAAAGATCACAAAAATGGTAATTTAGTGGATAAGGTTTCAGTTTTGTTTTACTTTTGAGGTATGAAGCATTTGGCTTGGTTTCCTTTCCTTTATCAGGGGTTTCTTGCTGATGAGGTGACTGCTTATGTGAGTGACTTCAGGTATCAACCTGATAAATGTTCAAAATTAAAAAATTGCATCTCTCTTCAATTCCCTGTGCCTCTGACTTAAATTCAGAGTCAGCATTAAAAGAGAGATGTTCAGAAAGCTGGGAAAAGATACGGCACACCTAATTGCAACATTAAGCAGTGAAATATTAGCAAATTTATTGGGCTTTTTCTACTTGAAAAAAAATTTAAAGGAAGTTCATTATGCTCCGTAATCCTGCTTAAATATTCATCATGTTGTTAATGAACCACATTCATTTTTAAAATGTTCAACCTGAGACGCCGTCTAACATGATTTGATAATAATATAATTTCTGTATAAGCGTAAAAGGGACAAGAACAGTAAAAATAATTGTATCTCTAAACACCCTAACCAGTTTTCTCCTGACTAATGAGCAGCTGTTTTTCATTAGCAGCACGGTTTTATCTCTTGCCTATCAACCTGCACAGCTGGGCATATTAGAAATAGCTCAGTGCACTGCGGAACGTATGTTTCCTAAACTGCAGAAACAAATGAGAAGGAGGTATTGGAGCTTTTTTCTTTAAAAAAAAAATAAATGGTTTGGAGCTGATTTCTCTCACACTCTCTATTATTCACCACGGTGTCATATCTGGAGGCTCGATGTGGGAATGGGATATTACTGCTCTGCCTGCTGTAGAAATGCAGAAAATAGTTCATGCCTTGCAGAACTTGTGCTCCAGTGAGCAGAAGCTGAGTCACAGGGAGCTGAAACCTTTTGCTCGAGGTTATGCAGCAAAGAAGGAGCAACAAGCTAAAGCAGAATTTGTTGCATCTGCCTTTCCCAGCCCTCTAACTTGTCTCCTACTCTGTATCAGACACAAATCCAGCTGAAAGATGGACAGTGGGAGAGTTTGGATTTCGAATGGTGTGAAACAAAACAGAGCCTGATCCTAAATATTTCTGTGTCATCTTGCAACTTTCGAGAGAGTTACAACTTCAGGCCAATAGATACCAACTCAGTAAGATTTTTTAATAGGTCACATGGTCTTGAAAAAATACCGAAAAAAAGCCTAAGGCCAACCTAAGACGAGAAAAAGTAATTTTGAAACCAAAGAGGTTAGGAGATCATAGAATCATTAAGGTTGGAAAAGACCTTCAAGGTCATCAAGCCCAACTTTTGGTCAAATACCACCACGCCCACTAAACCATATTGCAAAGTGTCTGCTTGGTTTTTTGAACACTCACAGGAAGGCCCTCCATCACTGTCATTTATTTCATTTATATTGTATTTATTTGAGAATGACAGAAAAGTTTGGGTTGAATGGACCTTAAAGACCATCCAGTTCCACCTCCTTGCCATGGGCAGGGACATCTTCCACTAGGGCAGGTTGCTCCAAGCCCTGTCCAGCCTGGCCTGGAACACTTCCAGGGATGGAGCAGCCATCACAGCAGATGTTTTGCATTGAATGAAGTGGAATAAATGCAAATAAAGCCACCTCATGTCAACACGGATGTGATTCTGCTGTAGATCACAACACTGGAGGGAATCACTGGGGCTCAGGAATTTAGATTAAAGAACTAATCCTTTGTTTAGAAGGAGCCTCTGGGTATTCCTAGTTGTGTCTAAAGTAGGATTGTAGCCAGTGCCAAATGTGGAGTCAGATGTAGGCAGGCAGGGAGCCTTCCCTATCCCTCTTGCAGGATAAGGTACCTTTACTTTTAATTGCAGTGCCAAAGCAAGATAGAATTCTGCAATATTTGGGTCCAGAAGAAATACACGAGTCAACCTCCCCATTAAAATAAAAAAAATAATCTCTTCTTAGCAGGTCCTAGTGCTGGCTGCTTGTTTATTGCAGCTCAGTGTGTGAAGTTAAGGTCTCATTATTTACTTATGCATCACTTGGTATTCCTATCTTCAAAGATAAATACAATTAATGAAAACCTTGAAATAGGTCTTGTGCTTTCACTCAAAAGTATAATGTACGTGTCTCCCTCTACACTCCCCTGGTGTAGGAAAGCAATCAAAATCCTGTTATACTGACTTAACTACCTGCTGCCAGCTTTGTTGACCTTGTTTGTTTGGAAATTAAAAGGCAGGTCATGGCAGAGCTGAACTGCACGACCTGGTAGCACAGAGAGACAGAAAAGAGGTGCTCTGCTTATTTACAGGGTGTCAGGCAGATTACACCACACTTAGGCACCAAATTTGGATGGGAGCAGTGTTTGAAACTGGGAGAGAAATGCAGAAATCTTATATTTTTGTGTGCTTTGAAAGAACGACTTGATTTTGTTTTGTTTTGTTTTCCTGTTTTTCCAAAGAACTTGTGAAGCTGGGTTTCTGCTGGGCTTTATTAGCACTCGCTGGTGTATTTATAGATGTATAAATACACATTCTGCTGCTAGATGGCAACAGCTAAAGCAGCTGCCACACTTCCATTCTCAGGAGAGAAATGCACACAGCTCCTTGAAACAGTGGCATCCACAAAGTGACAATATTGTCTTGAGAATGGGCAACTGATGTAGAAAGAAGAGAAGATTAAAGAAGGTAATTTATCGTGGAAAAGCAGGACAGTTAAGAGCATCCATAAATTACTGTGAAGTGAGAAATTATCCTCTGCATTTTGTGGGAAAGAAAGAAAAAGAAGTTGCATTGATTTACAGCAAAGAATCCACAGTGTCTCCTGAATGGAAATACATATCCTAAGGTGGACCAGGTATTAGTTTGAGGTGGAAAGAGTAGAAATTCTACTCTGTATTGGTTAACCCTTCGCTCACCTTGTCTCATGTCATTTCCCTTTGGGTAGGACACATGGACCAATGTGAAAGAAATTCATCTCTCAGGGCTTGAGCTGAACCCTGGCACTGTTGCACTCACGGTTTCAGCACTTGCTCCCCCTGATCCAGCATCCTGCCCCATCCCTGGAAGTGTCCAAGGCGAGGCTGGACAGGGCTTGGAGCAACCTGGTCTAGTGGAAGGTGTCCCTGTCCATGGCAGAGGGGTTGGGAAGGGATGATCTTTAAGGTTCCTTCCAACCCAAACCGTTCTGTGATTCTCTCATTTTTCAAGTTAAGTCAGGGTTATTTCCCTGGAACTGCTATGAGGTAAAGAGGATTAAGGATTAAGGACCTTCTTGGTGGAGGCCAGCACTACTCTTCAGGGGCACTGCTCAGAGACCTTCCTGGTCCATCCCTGTCCCAGGACCCTAACCCCTAACACTAACCCTAACCCTAATCCTAAACCTGGCTAAAAGCTTGCCTCAAATCCACCAGTCGCTACAGGAGATTAATATAACTGAAGTGGCACAGGATAAAGCAATGAAGCAAAGCAACTCATATAATTCTATCCTTTCTCCTTGCTTTTTTGAATTTCACATTTTATTTACCATACAGCAACAGGTGCCCTTTTTTGCAGCAGACCTATACAAGCCAGAATTCCACCCAACACTACTGTAAATGGCTTTCTGTCCATCTGTCCTTTACTCTCTCCGGTCACATTTATCCTACTAAATGCAGAATTCAATACATGATCTGGAATCCGGTTCCCTTTTTCATGGAATCATAGAATAATTAAGGTTGGAAAAGACCTTTAGGATCATCACATCCAACTGTCAAGCATGTTCACCATTAAACCATGTCCTCAAGTGACACCTGCACATGTTTCTGGAACACTTTTTGTCAGAGAAGTGCAATAGTTACAGCAAAGGTGCCATGACTTGCAATGCATCCTGGTTTAAAGTCATTGTGCAAAAGATTTGGGCTGAATTTCATCCTGAAAAGGTAAATTTCTCCCTGTTCCTTTATAAAATGAATCTGGGAAGACTAGGTTGAGTGTAAATATTTGTATATATTCATATATATATGTATATATAAAAGCAAAACTGTTCTGTTTGGTTTAAGTGGAGGAGAGGAAGACAGTTCATACCTAAAGATACAGGGAGGGAAATGAAGCAATACATCACAGAATTAAATCTTTCTGGAATAGCAGTTTCTCCTAAAAATCTCGAATGATATTTTCCAACTGAGACTCAGAAGACTGGCTAAATCCTCCTTATAACTCCCACGCTCGTTTTTTCTTTTAGATGAATAAAACTTTCAGTACAGGAAAAACTCAATGATTAAAAATTACAAATGTACTGAATATGCAGCACTTTGATGCAAACATCTTTGCAGTAAAAGGCCAGGTGTTGTATTAAACAGGGTTTTAATCCTATCCCTACGGAAATATTTCCTCTGGAAATGTGGCAAATCTTTCATTTTGAAGGAATCTCTGAATTCTGGGGCATTACACAATTGCAAAAAGTGCATTCAAATGCAAATACAGCTTTGGATAAAGCTGTGGAATTGCCTCCTGCTTGACAAGTTTATATGGAGAGGAGTTTTCTTCCGACTTTTCAGAATTCCTGACAATAGCTGAGTACAAAACCTGAAACTCCAGTGCTGGTTGGCCTTGTCCAATGATATTTGATTGGAGGTGATGTCAGCTCAGTCTTGGCTGGAAGTATTGATCACACACATATATGGGGGCTGAAACTGCCAATTAATCTGTTCATTATTAGAGATAATTCTGTCCTTTTGCTTCCACCACATATGTATTTTATAGCTATACCTACCAGAAGAACAATTGCCTCAAGCAACAATATGAATGGTCCATAAAAGATCTTTCTAAATGGATTACATTAGAAAGCAGAGTTATTTATGATCACTTCTTATGACATTGCCTGCGTGGCTTGCATAGCTTCACAGAAATTCAATTTTCTTGGGGGAAATATTATATTTAAAAATATTTTTAAAAGATGCCACACGAAGGCAGGAAGATCCATGTTAACCTAAACCATTTCCCACATGGGATGAATGAGCTCACATTATCTCGCAGTTACTTTTAAATCATAGAATCATTAGGGTTGGAGAAGTCCTCTAAGATCATTGACCCCAGCATCACCATGTTCACCACTAAACTGTCCCCAAGTGCCACATCCACAGGCCTTTTGGACGCTTCCAGGGATGGTGATTTCATCACCTCTCTGGGCAGCCTGTGCCAGTGCCTGGCCACCCTTCAGTTAAGAAATTTCTCATCATATCCAACCTCCACTGGCACAGGTTGAGGCCTCTCACTGTTACCTGGGAGAAAAAACCAACCCCCACCCAGCTCCAAGCTCCTTTCAGGAAGTTGCAGAGAGCAATAAGTTTTAGAGAGTGTCTGCTAAACGATGACAGCTTGGTGGTGGATTTAAATGCCATATTTTCTTTTTCTTTTCTCTGTTTTCCCTTCTTTCCCTTGTCAGTGACTCAAAGTTGACTGGCAGTGAAGGGAGAAGGAGGCAAAGGAAAGCTCAGTACCATGGTGCAGTCTTTTAAAAAGCCTGGAAATTCTGCCAGAATTAGGAGTATTTTTCTTATTTGCTGTCTTTGGGTTTTGCTCCCCTATTGCTTGTCAGTAAAAATGATCAAAATTCAGCAGGCACGATGCATCTGATTGCAGCATCAGCTGTGAAGCTGGAACTGATTGCAAAATCATCATGAAAACCTGGCTGGGGACTGACCTGTCACCATCAGGGAGGCTCTGACCTCCAGACTGTGGCAAACATTTGGAGGGAGATCACATTTCTGAGGACTTAGTCAGAGAGGTCGCTGCTGAAACCCCTCTTCATCAGTCCTGCTCTGCACTTGTCTGTCTGATTCCCCATCAGAGCTGATCAAAATGTAAAATTAGTGACATCCTGCCAGTGATATTCAAAGGGAGACCACAGCAGCAAAAATCAGCCAGGCTATAAATCACAGAATCACAGAATGGTTTGGGCTGAAAAGGACCTTAAAAATAATCTCATTCCAACCCCACTGCCATGGGAAGGGACACCTTCCACTAGACCAGGTTGCTCCGGGTTCCTGAGGTGTTTCTAACTAGCAAGAAGCTCTTTAAATAACAGAATCTCCTTAAATAAAGAGGTTCAGTCACCTCCCCACACATGCAAATAGAGGGGAGAAACACATGCTAAATAAGACAAAAACCACTCCTCTTTAGTTGAATGTGATAGCAGTTTGCTATTAAAGTTTAACTAAATAAGGTGTTTTTTAAGGATTTTTTAAAATTTTTTAAGAGAAGAAAAGCCTATAAAGATCTGCATTTTTTTTTTTTAATATGTGGGTGTTTGGGGCTTTCTTTGTTCTTTCGGAGTTTTTTTGTTCATTTGGAGATTCTTTGAAATATTTTCTGTTCACTGGAAGTGTCTGAAAACCACTGGTCTTGCTGCCTTCTGAAGTCAGTCACTCGGAGGTAGATCTGGGCTTTTGAAAAGTCTGATTTTCCCCAGCAGTTCTTATCTCCAACTCCCAAGCTGAAGCACAGACTCTGCAGTCACAGAGATTGCAAGGGAAGGTGAGGCACTTTCTGATCCAGTGGAGAAACTGCTGTTCCTGGTGCAGATGTGCACATATTGTCTGTTCCTGGGTATGTTCATAAAGGCTTGCACATGCTTTTTAACTAGAAGCTCAGACGGGTGGAACTTGTCTGCTTTTTAACAGTATTTTAGCAGGCTTAAAAAAAAATTAATTCAGTTTTACTCTTGGAAGTGAAGTGACAGATGGTAAAAGAGCAGGAGGGTTAGCAGGAAGAATATTGTGGGAGTCTGTGCAGATATAAATACTTAGCTAATAAATAAGGTGGAGGCAATAATGCTTGTGAATACATATATATATTAAGAAACCCACTCCAAAACCTGGAAGCAAGCTTGTTAATATCTCTCTTCTTTTTAATAATGATTCCTAAATCTAGCAAAGCACTTTTTGAGAGTACATTTGATGGAGGAATCACAGTGCGTTGCCATGGTGTTAGGTTTTCTTTTTCAGAGTGGAACCATGCATTTAAAAAAGAAACCTTTACCTTGTTGCTATGCAAACATGACTCGGTGTTATTACATCCCCAGAAAGCAGAACAGTATTGCAAGAAAGTCAATATCCTGATAAGATAAATGCTCCCTCTCTTTGCCTTTTCACTCAAATGCAATGCTGCAGTAATACTTAAATCTGATGAATTCTCTGGAGGCCAGGCTGCAAAATTTCCAGTGTACTTGTCATTTCTGTATAAAAATTACCCACTAATATCCTACCTACGGCTCTCTTCAGACCCCACCTCCAACCCTGTGATATAAAGGTTTGCTCCCAAGCAGTAAAATTCAGTTCAGGCTTGATAGGATTTTGTTCCAAGTGATTGGGAAGCATCTCTTGCTAAAAAGGGATCAAAGGTCCTTTCTAAGTGTTGTGTTTATACCACCCTCTGCTACAGCTGCCTATTTTATTCTACAGGCAGTGATGTGGTTGCTGCCATATCCATCATCTCGGGCTTCCTCTGCCATCCACTGCAGTGTGTGCAGTGCTGGGTAGCAGCAGGTTCTGGCTAAGTCCTGATTCCCTTTTTCCACAGCCCAGCGCTGGTGAAAGATAAAATCAGTGATACCAGCTCATGCAGCTTTTCCACTAGAAAGGTACAAGACTTTCATAACCATAGAAGCACCACAGAATCACAGAATTGTTTGGGATAGAAGGGATCTTTAAGATCATCTGGTTCCAAACCCCTGCCATGGGCAGGGACACCTTCCTCTATCCCAGGCTGTTCCAAGCCCCATCCAACCTGGCCTTGGACACTTCCAGGGATCCAGTGGCAGCCACAGCTTCTCTGGGCAACCTGTGCCAGAGCCTCACCAGTCTCACAGGGAAGAATTTATCCATAACATCTAATCTAAACATGACCTCTTTCAGTTTAAAGCCATTCCCCCTTGTCCTGTCACTGCCCATTTGTTCCATAATTCTCTGTCAGTGGTGCTGGGGAGGTGGGTGGCTGTTCAAGTTCCTGGGATGGGAGATCACTGGCTGAAGAGGGACTTTTTAGGCAGACAAAATTGAACCCCATCCTCATTTGGACTCAGTTGCATTATTGTATCTTTAAGCTTGCCCAGATAAGAAAATTATTTACCCTGCAGATTGGTTCAAAGTCTTAATTATCAGAAACATAGAATGGCAGCAAATGTGCAGTATCCATAACAAGAAATCAATTTAGCACAGATCCAAAAAAACAGTTTCACACATGATCATAGGACACTGCTTCCAGCAATGTTTTATAACCAGAATACAATGGAAACTGGAACATTTCTTCCTTTTCCCCCTTATATGGTAAAAGGCTATGTCATACTATGATTATGATAATCCAGCACAATGCTACATCACAATGTGTCTGCCAGGGCAGCCTGTCACAAAACGTGCCACCAATTAGCCCAGACACTAATTACATTTTTCCTCTTGCTTTGCACAGGGTCTATAACCAGGCCATGAAGAGAAACGTCCCACCCTGGTTTAGGAGTTAGTGACAGCAGTGAATGAGATTGGCTCCATAGCCAATCTCCTTTGATTTACTTCATTAACCAATGAACTAATTAGATTTCTTGCTCCTAAAAACACTTTCTGAGAGTCTTATTTTGGCAGTTACAAAGTCTGACATGAATTTTTCAGTGCCTCTTTAACCCATTTAATAATGGATTAACATTGAAAGGGCTGGAAAGAATAATTAGTGCTTAAATGAAAAGTATTGAGAAAAAACCAATCAGCTCTAAAACTTTAAAGTCTATGATTCATCCAACTCTTATTTTCTTTTACCTGCAGGGCAAATGTTTTCACTGTGAGGTGTTTATTTCCTTTTCAGGTTCCTCTGAAGTATCTGTTCAGAAACATCATCAGGTTGTTGGGCTGCTTATCGAAGTGGCAGCTGCTTTCCTGGAATAAAAAGATTGCAAAAATTAGAAATTGAACGTAAACCTCTGAACTTCTCAGTGTCTTGATCAACTCCCTTTTCAAAAGGGCTGCATCTTGCCAGTCCTGAAATGACCTACTCATTAAAATGGCACTTCCAGGAATGGCATCCCAAGGACCATCCCTTCTGGCAATTTCATGCCAGAAAGATGTTCTTGGAGGTCATTGTTGTTGAGAACTCAGAAATTCTGAATTCGAGACAAGACCATCAATCTCTCTTGGCTGAAAGCAAGGGCAAGACACAGCTTTGGTGTGGCTGGACAGGCTCGTTCAGCCCTGAAGCTGAAACACTCACTCAGGGAACTTTGTACTTAGAGGAATTCAGAAGAGAGGCCTCAAAATGTAGGCAGTGCCCTCACACCCCAGCTGAATGCTGGTGGAGTGGGAATTCACTGCAGGATATGCAGTGGCATTTAACCCAAGACATTTTACTGTCTTGTTTTTCCCTGTTATGACATTTACAGTGATCGATATCACCAAGCAGCTGTCTTGAGGCAAATTCCATCTCTGTAACTGGCAAACCTTTCCGAAGACACCTCCTTCTAATCCAACCCCAACATGATCATGAGGCAAAGAGGCTTTCAGTCACATTGATCCAGGTGGTATCTACTTCTTTGTTGAATATACAACACTTTTTTCTTTTTTTTTTTTCCTTCTTTTTCTGTGCCTGGAGAGTTTTGGAGTTACTTTTACTGCCTGCATTCGAACTAAATTAACTGCCGGCAGATAATGAACACCAGAACACAGCTGTTTCGGTGTGTGTTATGCATTGCAGTCTGGGGAAGAAAAATAGCATTTGAATGCATTTTTACAGCCATCCACATATTAATGTCTCTGATAATTTCTGCACAACATTCTTGTAATTTTCTACAAGGGCCATTCTCTTGCTTTCCTTCTTTTCCTACAAGCAGCCTGTCCTGAGCAAATTTTCTTTTACAAAGAGTGCAAGATGCATTAAGTCTTGGACAGCTTCCCAAACTGAAGACAGACTATTCAGTCAGACTTTGAAATAAAATTTCTCTTTATTTATTTTTAATAAACAATTTAGAACTTTCATCTGGGCTGCCCATAAATTCAGGATTTAATTTCATGGTATCGATTCTCCAAACTGAGTGGAAGATGAACAATTATCACTACTTTCTAAGTTCGTTTCTTTCTTCAGGACAAGCTCTTTTGGTGACTGGTTCTCCTGTGACTTTCTTTCTGTTTGCCCTAAATCATCGATCTCATGTTGGCTTTATCAAATAGTAGTAGGGTTTAGTGTTAACATCAGCAAAAGAGAACAAAACCAAATGCTCTGAACCCCAGTTCTACCTCTGTGTCATTGGAAACAAACCTCCTTGAACAGGTCTCAGCAAAATTTCTCTGTAAAGAAGAAACACCCCATTGCACAGAAAATCTCTAAGTATGGTGAACAGAGTATGGGCTCAGCAATTACCTGAGCTTTTTTAAAAACAATAGCTAAATAAATGTAATTGTGATCAAACCAGATGAATCACAATAAGATAATCAGCTTTGAATTTCTTTTAGGGATTCCATACAAACCAATTCAGTCAGGTTTTCCTCTACAGGTTTCTTTTGTACCACACCAGCACTTTTAATGATTATAGCCGATTCTATCAGGTGATGCTTTGTATTTTTTAATCACTCTAACCATCACGTTGAACCCTGTTGACCAGAGTAGAACAGAAATGCCACCCCAGCTATCACCAGGTTTACCTTTTCTGTGGGAAGACTGGAGCGAGAAGCTCCTGATACTCTTGAAACTTGTATTTCAGCATGGAGAGCAGCAAATACCCACCAGTGGTGATCACCCACCAGTGGACAGAATGAATTTTTACACCTCTTGCATCCGATAGCTGAAGGCTAAGATCACTGCAGCTGTGTCTTTAAAAGTCCTCCAAACCCAACAAATGAGATCCTTCGCTCCAAGCAAAAGGACCCTGCGCTCTCTGCAGGTGTTTTGCTCTTTATGATGTTAAGAAGGATTTTCTCCCTGGAATTTGGAAGGACATTGCTGGACATAAGCAGAGCTACGGTTTGAGGAGCAGATTTTAGTACCATGGCTCTATTTACCCTACCCTGCGACCAGGAACAGTGATTCACAGTGCTGTGTGAGAATGTAGTATCACAGTTCTGCTGCTGCAGATGAAGAGAGCTCCCTTCCCCGGTCTGTTCTATCAGACACAGTGAACTCGAATGCCCTACCTCTTCATCCTGCTAAACCTTCCTCATGCTGGCTGCTAAGAGATCACATCAATCCTACTTTTAGTGTTGTCACACATGTAACCATCTGGCACTGGGACAAGTGCCAAAACATGACTTGCATATTTGCTGGATTGGGGGACAGACGTGTTTTACTGCGAGCTGAGCCAGATTTTTGTGATATGCACAAATATTGCTTCTCCCCACAGCTTGGAGAACACAAGTTTTCACAGAGCTTGTTAGCTCCAGTCCTCATCCCCTGCATTCTGCCCCTGCTCTGTGCCGTAAAAAGTCTTTATGTTTGGCAGGTCAGTAAAAACCAGAGCATCATCCTGTTTATTTTATAGCTAACTTCATTAGCAAGAAACAGCGAGGACTGAAATACAGGGCTGTAAAAACCCAGCTTAGGTTTGTAACGTAATGTAATTCAAGTAATTAGTCCACTTAAACTTTCTAATGCGGTCTCTTGGTTTCCAAAGTGCTAAAATGCTTTTTAATGGCTTTTCCACTGTTTTTCATTGCTTTGGCATCCTGGCTTTAGGCGTGAAAGAACAGGCCATATCTTAATATCTCTGTTCTTTGTGCCAGGATCTCAGATGATACGTGTTGACGTGACACCCACAGAGCCAGTTGAAATATGTCACTTTTCACCGGCTGAACCTCGTCGTGCTTTTCATTAACAAGTCTCAAAGAACTCATCTGTACTTCCAGTTCACACTGTCTTCATTCTTGCCTAGTGATAGGAAAAAATTAACCAAAGAAGCAGGTTCATAACTTTAAAGTGAATTGTTTTGCACTTGTGTTGTGCAGTTACTCTTCTTCTGTTTAACAGATCTGAAACTTTGATCTTGTGGGACTCCACCTGCAGAGCTGCCTCCAGCTCTGGGGTCCCAGCAAGGAAGGACATGGAGATGTTGGAATGAGCCCAGAGGAGGCTACCAAGACAATCACAGGGATGGAGCAGCTCTGCTGCGAGGCAAGACTGAGAGAACGGGGATTGTTCAGCTGGGAGAACTGATGCTTTTTCCGGCTACCTAGAAACAGAGACTAGACAAGAGTAAGGGAATAAAGGTAAGTATTTATTTGAAAGGCCTTCAAAGGTACACCCTGGGGAGCCAGAGGCTACTTCCAAAATGGACCCCAAGACGGACGACAAGTCACGAGTTCTTCACACGTTTATAGGTTTGGTCCATTTGCATATCAGCATAAATTCACCAGAAGTTCAGAAGTTTTGGGTTGACCTAATTATGGCCTTCCAGAACCTGAAGGAGATGTCAGGAAAGATGGAGAAGGACTATTTACAAGCACATGTAGTGACAGGGCAAGGGGGAATGGCTTCAAACTGAAAAAGAGTAGCTGTAGATTCAATATAGAGATGAAGCTATTTACTCAGAGGGTGGTGAGACCCTGGAACAGGCTGTGCAGAGAAGTTGTGGTTGTTCCATCCCTGGAAGTGTTCAAGGCCAGTTTGGATGGAGCTCTGAGCAACCTGGTCTAGTGGAAGGTGTCCCTGACCATGGCAGGGGGTGGAACTGAATGATCTTGAGGAACATTGGACTCAGCTAAGCCATGTATGCTAAACATTCTGAGTACTATTTTCATATTAGGAACATGTAATCCCAGTTTTCTTTTGAGTTTGTTTGAGTTGACAACGAATTAAAGGATATGTTCTCTGAAAATTTTTTCCTCCTGAATTTCTTATACTGTTTACTCAAAACCGGATGGAAAACAATTTCAATTCTGTGAGGAAAGGGTGAAAAAAACAACAAAGAAGAGGCATTTCAAAACATTTTATTTTTGATCAGATTGAATCTCATGGCAATCGTATGCAAAGCTTGATAAGAAATGTTAATGTAGCCTAGACAACTTTCCCAGAGAGAGAAGTAATCAGATAAACATTTGCTGTATCAGAAAAACACTTAAAAGTGTTCAAAGCAACCTTCATAGCCTTTGAAAAACTATGTGCAACTTTTAGACAAAATTTTGTGAACAGTTTGCATGGGATTCATGTCACCTAACTTCATCTACTGAGGTGATAAGTCTCTAAAGCTAAACTGCATTCTCTCTCCAGAGCAGGAACATTAGCATCGTCATCATGCTGGTTTGGAGACATAAGCAAGATAGAGTTTGTAAGGAGAGGTAATATTTTTATTACGCCATTTTTTGCAGTTGGAAAAACCTAAACACATCTTTCAGTTGCTCACACTTCTCTTCAGAGCTGAACTGAAGATGGAGAAAAAATGCACTTATAGTGGGTGATTCATCCGTTCTTAAGATAGATTGGGTGACTCACCCTCTGTAGGTGCCTATTCATCTCTATTGACCAGAGAAGGATTCTGGTTGACAAGTAACAGTAAACACCTAACTTTGAGACAGAGAGAAAAATAGAATAGATGATATGGACTCCACCTTGCAGTTATAAGGGTTTCTCATATGAACTTCCTTTCTTCCTTCCATTTTTTGCATTGATTCAGGTGCAAGTTCTGAATTACAATTCTTATTTTTTAGATGCTGACAACGCATACACCATCCTATGAAGACCAGTCAGAAAAAATTTGGTGTTCGGAATGACTGAATTATCTATCCCCAGAGAGGAATAGCAGCCTTTTTGCTCTCTAAACAATTCAGAGCACTCCTGGCAAACAGATCTAGGAAACTTCAGGGATTACAATATCTCACATTAATATCTGGTTGATTTTAGTTGCTGACGAAATGACAATGTAGTTATTGGTGCAGAATGTTGTAGAAAAGACATCCAGCAACTACTAAATATCTTCTCTTCATCTCTCTGAAGTTCTTAATATATTATCCCATATTTTCCATATGTCATAAGGATACAAACACCTTTTCTTTTTTTTGTCTCCAGCTGTATTTAACAGTGGATTTTAATAATAACCAGTGTAATTAAAATTCAGTACATGCTGGAGACCATTCCTAAATCATTCTGGTGAAGGATAAATGTTTATGCAGGTTAAATAAATACATCAGTGTGCATGAAATGCCAATTTAACTGGAGACTTCTCCTGTGTGTGAAGTATGGCCACTCAAGACTGAGTGATAAGGTGGGATGTATTGTCAGAAATAGTACCAATTGTTTTTTCAGTTGGGCTAGAGACAGAAACTGATCCATTTTTTCTCTCTGTGGTGGTGTTGGGCTTTCTGGAAAGAAGAAAGGCAAACAGAAGGGCTCTCTAGCAAGGCCAAGAAAGAGCAACACAACTCTCAAAAGAGACCAAAACCAACAGACAGTCAAGTTTCCCAGAGGCATTGGTAAGCAGCGACTCAGGAACAAACCAGATGTGGCTTCTAGAGGCAGATCAGGCTGAACTGATTCAGGAGAGACTGGATATTGAAATCCAGTCCTTGAAACATAGACATTTCCATCTTGCCTCTATAAAGTTGTCAGGGTTTTTTCCCCAATAGTTACGACCAATTCTCCCTCTAGTTGGTGAGTGAACACTGACAACAACAACAACATCCTCTGAAGCTCCAGCAGTTCTTTCATGACATGCTAAGGAGGTAATTGCTTTACTCTTCTTCAGGTTCCTTCCAGGTATCTTTGCCTCCTCTGGACATGCACAACAGAGACAAAGACAGAGGCCTGGGGAGATGACATCACTGTCGATGAGACTGAAGGTGGGATTGTATTTGCATAGATGTCACTGGGGGGGAGAGAGGCCAAAAAAGAGCAGCCAGAGTTCTGTTTCTCCTCATGTCTCATGAAATTCAAATATCTCCACTCCTCCAAGCACGCTTCCTGGTGTGCATTCCCTGCAGCTGATGAGGTTCATCCACCCTGAATAATGGACCTGCTGAGAGACGCCAAATGCTGCAGAGCATTATGTGGTTCACAGGAGAGCCAAGACTGGCATGCTCTGCCCATCCTGGGCCCATCTGTAATTTGCTTAATTCTATGAATGCTGCGGATAACTGCCAGGCGATTGCCAGAGGTGCACATATATTAGAGGCTGGCGAGCGTACGGATGAGAAATTTGTGAAAAGTTAGTTAGCTTTGGTTTTGTGTCTTCTATAATTATATAATTTCCTGTTCGTGACTAGGTACCCTGACTATTGTTTTTATTTATTTATTTTTAAACATTTTCCCACCCTTTCCAGCAAGCTATGAAACTCTGAAATGGCTGGGTTTTGCTTCTTGTGCGAATTTCCGTAAAATTTAGAATGTGTGCTCTGCCAGGTGTTGCAGAGGCAAGTAAATCTCCAGGGGAGTTATGCAAATGGTGGGATGCAGAGCGTGGCTGGGAGCACACGGCTGTGTGGATACAGCTCTGGACGTCGACTCAGCAGGGTATTAGTCCTAACCTTGCTTCCTCTCTGCTCTGTGATTATTGGCACATCACTCCAGGCTGTCCTCTGTACCCAAAGCAGTAGATTCTAAAGTATGTATTTGTCTAAGCTGTCTCCACTGTCTTCATCTTATTTTCATCCTCTTTTATTCAGTAGTTTTTTGTCTTTTCCCCTTTTTAGTATACAGATTATAAACCCTGCCCTCCTACCACCACCCAAACCACAGTGTAATATTTTCTGCACTCCCCACAGGCACTCAATACATTCTCTTTCTCCTGCAAAAGCCATATGAGTGGCCATGGCCTTCTTGTGCCTATTCCCTTGGGCCTCACTCTGAAAAATAGGGACAGGATTAATTGATTTGTTCCACTTGTGAACTTCTTTCCATAAATTTCAGCCTTTTCAGGCTGGGAGTCCTCTTTTTACTGTGTGTAATTACCAAGCCTTGCATAGATTAAAATCTTTTATATAAGTGAAAATATCTTATATTTCATCTCAAGCTTCATTTAGATAAAACTGGAGAGTTTGGGAGGTTGTTCCTTTGCTGAAGAAACATAACCTTTCTCCTACTACACTTATTTACATTTCTCCTATATACTCACTTAAGACTATCAAAACCCCCACTTTCTTTGTGAAGACTGTGGGAATATAAGGGAAGTTATGCCCAAAAAAAATTAGATAAATGGAAAAAAAGTTAAGCAAATCAAGCCTTCTGGGTCTCGTGTCCTCCGGATTGACTTTCAGGTTTGAATAAATCCATGAAAAATCAATACTTACAATCAAGTTACCAAAGACCAGCCTTAAATACTCCCTGGCACCCTTCAGAGATTCCCTAAAACTGTGCATTTCAGCTCATATCTGGACAGAAAGTCCACATCTCATGGACAACTGCAGAGTCCTGCCTTACAGATGTGCTTCTCCAAGCTCATTAAAGCTGAAGGTAAAGCCTCCACCTGTGGACAAAATCTGATTACCAGAATTCGCTGATCTGTCCTTTATCCCTTCATCAGCACAATGCAGGCACTGCTCAAGTGTCTTCTGAGTCCAGTGAAATGCCAACCTCATCCATGACTTTGATTCTGAAAATCAAAGTCCTCCAGAGGATCAGCCCCTGTCAGCTGAGGGCTTGTTTCCCTGCAGCCCATGTGTTTGACGGAGACTTAGAGACACATCATTTGCACTGGATGAGAATAATGTTGATAACATGCTGATAATTTAATTGTTGCTAAGTTGTGTTTACCCTCAATCAAGGACTTTTTAGTTTCCCGTGTTCTGCCAGGGAGGAGGTGCAGGGGGAGCTGGGAGGAAGAAGGTCCAGGACAGCTGAATCTGGACTGGCCAAAGAGGTGTTCCACACCACACCACACCACACCACACCACACCACACCACACCACGCCACACCACACCACACCACACCACGCCACACT
>VZTD01000783.1:1267870-1394973 GCA_013397725.1 Rhagologus leucostigma | reverse complement strand
CCACACCACGCCATGCCATGCCACACCACGCCACACCACACCACGCCACACCACAGCTCACCATTCCCAGTATATAAATTGTGGGGGAGTTGGCCTAAAGGGGTCAATTGCTGCTTAGGGTGGTGAGTAACTATATTGTCCATCATCTGGTCACTTTTTTGTTGGGTTTTATTTTTATCTCTTTCTTTAATATCTCTTTTCATCATTATTATTATTATTATTATTATTATTATCATCATAGTTATTTTATTTTGCTCCAATTATTAAATTGTTCTTTTCTTAACCATGGGTTTTACCTTTTTCTGATTCTGCTTCTCCGTCCTACCTGAATGAGACTGAGGGAGGGAATGAGCAGCTCCTGATGCTTAGTTGTGGTCTGGAGTCAAACCTTGGTACCACGGAGGGAAAAAAGAAACATAAAACCCCATCCTAATATTTTATGAACTCTTGAGCACCAGTTTGAAAAACACAGAGATAAGTCAATGTGTGCCAAATAAACAGTTAAATACATTGGTTAAATGAATGTTCCACTGGGCTAATTGCAGAGTTGTGCCTGCTCTCGTGGATACTTTCCTGCTTCCAGGGAATATTGATTTTTGACCCAGCCAGGCCATCCCTTGACACTTGGACTTTCTGCCACACAGATCCACAAGAAATATACGATCCTGGAAATCAGTAGGTGTGTAAGGCTAAAATGGCTGTTTGAAAGGCAGAGACGTGAGAGAGCCCTGAACAGGGAGACACTGACCCTGACTTAGAGAGACACAGGTTGCTACAAATTTCTCACTATCCCAGGCTGCAGCTCTGACAGAGGCTCAGTGACCCTGATGTCATGATTTGAGTGCACTGCACATTATCAGGGAGGTGTTCTGTTCCTCTGATTTGGCCCTCAGGCACAGCAAGCAAGAGGAAGAAAATTATTTTATTTAGGGACATCTGTTTTGAGGTATTAACTAGTAAATAATGCATAAGCTGGGATGATGCTTTGGCACCACAGGGCTGTGTAGCTGATTAAAACAAATAAGAGAACCATGAAGTAATACTGAATTGTACACTTGGTCCATTTCTTGCTGGATAGAGCTAAATAAGTCTGGGAGACTGTAAGCAAAGGTGAAACAGATTTTCGTTTGGGGTTTTCTTTGTTTTCTTGTTTCCCCAAGGTTAGCATTTCCCTAAAGCAGTGCGTGGTGATTCCCACAAAGCGATGTGGGGTTCTCGTCTGTCTGGCAAGGTGGGAGTCAGACCATGGCAAGGCTAATGGAAAACAGCCCTTGGCTCAGCCATCCTTCCCTCCCTTTCTGCAGTGCAGCTCAGTCATTTCTAAGCGGCTTCAGGTGCCAGCAAGAATTCCAGGAAAACCTCCCCTGAATTTGGATTATGTGGCATTTCTGTGCTATAGCTGGTGGCAGTTCAGGCTCATCATTAACTCAGCTCTCCATCCCCTGGGATGGAGAAAAAGGTAAGGAGACAGCTGGAAGGAACATCCCCCCTTCCTCTACTAAAGGTGCAAGTCAACATTTCTTTTATTCCATTTGTTTTGTGCAGGAATAAACTCAACATCTTTGCAGAAATTAAGTTTTCATCTCCATCTCCTGCCTTGGTGGGGGGTGTTGGACTAGATAATCTCCAGAGGTCCCTTCCAAACTTAACAATTTTGTGATTCTGTGATCAGCAATTGGCCCAAATGAACACAGAGTTTAATTTCGGAGTAGTTTTCCTAGTCAGGACAACTAAAAACTCCACTATGTTTCCTAATGAATTTGGAACTGAATGAAAATCTGTGAGAATTGTTGAGTAAAGCTAGAATGTTGTGTAGAACCCAGATTTGGTTGTTTCCATGCATTTTAAGGCTGTTTTGCAAAGCTGCTGAAGTGAGCATGACCCGAAACGTGGCTTTCATAAAGATTTCACCTGAAGAACATGTGAACATCCAGTAATGGGACAGGATTTCATTTGGGTATCCATAAATTCATGCAGATTGTTATAACAGAAAAAAGCCATTGAAATCCCAGCTATTTCTAAAATAGGCACCATCTCCCACCCCAGAACAGAGCATTCAGTTAAACCAGCCTTGAGAGGCAGATTCAGAGTCACATGAAGAGGAAGAACATCACAAATTCTAACTCCAGTGAAACACTGATGTCATGCTAAATGATGCTTCTCTGTGATTTTTGTCCTTTATTTGTAAATAGTTGTCTTTCACTACATTATACCAATGTTTATAAAATCTGATGGGCTTTAAAACACGCAAAAAGGGATTAAAGGAATTTAGCAGAGATCTGAGGAGTATTTAGCATTTTGTACAGACTTAATATATCCCTCTGTGTTTATCTCTCACCCAAAACCAATGAAATTTCTACTGGAATTAGCAAATCTCTTTCATTTACTTACTTAGAAGAAAATATTTAATAGATGCCACAGGAATTTTGCAAATTGCTCTAGTTCTGATGCTGATTAATAGGAAGCCATGTCAAATGTATAAATAATTTCTGGTCTTAAATTAGTGCTCTTTCCTACTTAAACCTTGGGGATAGATGTAGGCTCAGAATATTTCATTTTAACTGTTTTAGTCATACTTAACTCTTAATTGAGCTTCATATTAAGGTGAAATAGAAGCATATTTAAGGATGGAGATAAGAGAGTCATTGTCATTATCTCTAAAAGACAAAATGGTTCCAGTCTGTAAAAGTATTTAGTCAATCTCAAGTTGTCTTGATTAAACAAAAGCGTGACAAATGATCTTAGGCTTAAACACCTAAAATCAGAGGAGGTGGAAAACAATCTAACAAACTTAGTGTGGAGTATCTCCTAACTCTGAGTGATGGGTGACCAGTTAGTAATTTTCTACGGTGAGTTACAATCTAAATTAAGAGCTTGTTCCTTTGGAGTTTGATTTGTCTTTCAGATTAACCGAAAGATTTTTAGAATTTTTTAAGAAACAACGGCTTTTTGTCTTGGTGATTCTTGAGGAAGCTTCCTTGTGTAATTTGCAATCATACTGATGCTGGGGGCAACATTTACTGAACTGTAGTTGTGAGGTAGGAAATTTAATCAGAGGCATCTGATTCAAGCCCAGCCTAGATCTAAACAGACTCAGAATATTTATCACACATCAACTTTTTCACTGAAACAAAACTAGGAACTGCAGGAGAAATATAATCACAAAAGCCGCAACTGTAAATTGGAACCTAATTATCCTCTTGTTGGTAGGCTCAGCACGTAGGTGAAATCCTAACTGTGGAAACGGCACTGAATTTTTGTCAGCTTTGTCCAGAACAGGCTCAGACACTTTGGTGGGGCATAAATGGGGGGTTTGATTGCTGCTGCACAAAGGGAATTAATGTGAGGCTTTTTTTTTTCTTTTTTTTCCAAGATTTCCAATTTTCTTCCAGCAACACAGAAAGAGAAAGTGCCTTGGGGTGATTTTAACAGAAAGTTATTTGAGATCAACAGTAAGGCCTGGTAAATCCTTATTTACTGAAGATATCTGGTGGTTTTTAACCTCTTTGGGAAAACACTCAAACAGGATCTGCTGATTTCCTTCCTGGTGAGCTGTCAGGTGCTATCAGACATGTCCATGGACAGTTTATTTCTAAGGAGAAGATAAGAGAGGAGAGGGGAAAACATAGATCTTTCCAGCTGCTGTAATCCCTTTGATCCTGGGCAGATTGCAGGCAATAGTAGGACAACACACACATGGCTGCAGCCCATAAAAGCTCCCCTTTAGGTAGACAACAATTCCCAACAAATTGTTTAAACCTCCTCAGCCATCACACGGGAGGGATTGGTAGTTCCAGAGGCTGATTCAGCCCAGTCTGAGATGCATGTCTAACATAAGTGGGATGAATTACTCAGCAGACACATTATGTCTCTTCAGAGCCACGAAGGGGCTGAACTAAGTATGTCACCGAAACTGTGGGAAAAAACCAAAATCTCTCCAACAACATTTTTAGTGTTAGAGAATCAAGGCATTACTTTATTCTGGCCAGGATGTGCAACAGAAATCATTTCATCCACACATTGCTTGGGTTGTGCAGAGAAAATCATTCCATCACACATGATCTTTACTAGATTTTTCACGTACTTACACAGTCAAACCCTTGAGGAATTCATAGGTTCAGTGCTCATTGGTCCCAAGCTGTGCAGTTCTTAGTATTTGGGTTCCTACTGGATACGGATTTCTTTGCTCCCGATGCTAATTAAATTCTCATTCTTATCTCTCCTTTCCCAGACCAGATGTCTCGGTCCATGCCAGGGTTGATGTTTGGAGCTGATGTTCGTTAATGATCATTAATGGTCGTTATCTTTTTTGTATCTTCTGTTGAAGTCTGTTGAGATGTTCAGCTCATCAGACCTTGCCTGGTGGAACAGGCCCCTGAAAAGAAACTTCGATTCCCTTCCCCGGGGCAAAGGTGAACAAAACTGACTAAAGTTACATAAAAAAAAAAATTTAATATATCATTTCCAACAAGTAGAGAGAGTGAACTCAGGCTGGTGGTTGAGACAAATCTGCATCCCAAAGTGTAATTAGGAGCTCAGGGTAACAGGGAGCAGAGACACTTTGAAACATTAAACCTCACTATTTTTCAGCAGTCAGTGGTTAATTACTCCAAAAAGGGCCTGCAAAACTTGCGCAAACAGATGCAATTTCAGAAAATAAGTTTCTCCAGCTGATGAACATAACTACAAATATCCATATATTTACACAGAGGGTCTTAGAGTACACCATTAATGTAGCAAAAATCCCCCACCAACTGAACAACTTCATTATTCAATCTGATGTCTGAAGTTTGGACATCAAGAAAGCTTGTTCACCAGTCTAAGGACTGCTTGTGAAATCTGGGGATTGAGATCTAATCTATTCTTCTGTCACTTCCAGTTACTTATATGTTGCTTTGTGTTCTGTTCCAATCTCAAATTAAAAAATGACCCTATTTGCTGCAAAGCCTTTCCTGCCAACTAATGAAGCAAGCTATTGGAAAGTTATTTTGCTGTTGGTCATAAAATTCCCTTTAATTTGTTTTCATTCTTCATTATTCACTACGGAGTAAAGGGTTATTCCAGTATTTTACAGTCACTATCTAAAGTAGAGTGATTGGCCTCTCTCATGACACGCTATCAATCATCCAAACGGTCCAACTCTTCAGGTATTCTGTCTGAATGTGAAAATAATTAGTGCAAATAAAGTTATATGGGTTAAAGTTATATGGAGTGAATTCCAACTCCAGGTTTTATCTTTTCTTTTAAAGTTAGTAGCAGTATATTTCCATTTAACTATGTAAAATACATTCTCGTGGACACTTACAGTTAATGGCAATATTATACATATTTTTTTACTATGTTAACTCTTGTTATATTAAGATTAGACACCCTGTTCTTGTGCCTGTGAAGACATTTCTCAGATGACAGGATTACCTGATTTATCTCTGAAGTCTCTCCACTTTTTAGCAGCCAGAGTCACTGAACTCACACACACATAAATGGACTTTTCTGAACTTCTCTGGCTCTGATTGCACTGGTCATTTTTGCTGCAGAACGGCTTCATCTTAGAAAATCTTTTCTGACTGTGATAATGTGGTCTTTGGGTCAGTCCTCTTGCCCACTTTTCACTCAATGCATTGTGCTTGATGTCACAAGGTCCAAAACCTGTAATTTGAAGACAAATAGGAAACAGAAATGAATGATGAGCTTCAGATGAGACAAAAAACCACTGAAAGAAATGTTGAAACCTTTATTTCTGTGTATATCTATGGGCATCCAAACTTCTCTGGACCGCCTGTGCCAGGACATCACCACCCTTTAAATAAAGACTTTTGTACATAGATGTTTGAAATGCGCTTTACATAAGCTGAGAAAATACTTCCTTTCTTCCTTTCCCCTCTTTTGTCTAAAGCGTATTGAATCTAGCAGCCTTTACAATTTTGTATAAAAGAATTTGGTATTGTTGCTGCTTAAATAGGAACCATTTAATAATCAACTCTATTAAGAGACTAACTGGAACTTGCTATTCTTTAATTTACTTGCAGACTTTTTTCTCTTGCTAAGTGTTTTTGGTTTAGTGTTCTGGAACTAAATCATTAGCAAATGTGCTCAGTAAGGCCCGGAGGAACAAATTACCTGTTGAGGTAATTTGAAAGCTATTTTTTAATACTTTTTATTTGTGTGGAGGAGGATGGACTAAGCTGGGGGTTTTAGGAGATTTACTTCTCCTGAAAGTGTCACGGTTTGACTGTGTGGTCTCAGATAAATTATTAGAGCCAGCATTTTCTAATTTGCATGACTAAATCAAAGTATGTAAAAAGGGTTTTGTTGTTTCAGGAGTTCAAACACTGCTGCTCTTATTTCAGTTAAAAAGTAATTAATCCTCAAAAAAATGTGTGACTTGCAGGGGAAGAGGCCAGTGGTGTGATTTTTATGTCTCTGTGTGAGCCTATAGTGTATAAAGTCAGGGCACTATGAGCTGCAATTCTTTCCTAAAACCCTAAAACCTACAGGATAAGTTTCACTTTGCTAATAAACATGCCCAAGTTTAAAAATATTTCTATCACCTAAAATTCAATCTGGAATCCATCTAAACTATTTCAGCTTTTTAAAACTGATGTAAAGCTGTTTTCTCCTGTTATTTTGCCTGTTAGGTGTAATTGAGTTTAGGATCCTTGAAGATGTTCTTAGAGACCAAAAAGGAGGGTGGTTTCCCATGAACACCTTACCCAGTAGTGCCACAATTATAACTCTGTTTTCAATTCCATACCCAAGGGATTTCAGCCAGAATAAATAAACATCTTAGAAGGTTTCTTTGCTAAAATTAAGGTGTGTTACATATTCAGCTGACAAATTTAAGTCTACCCAAACTGCTTCCATCCTTTTATTCTTGGTGTGTGCAGCCTCCCCTGCTTGTTTTCTCAGAAAACAGTGATTCCATTATTTTATGCTTTTCCCAGCTCTGAATCCTTCAAAGACATTTAGTAAATCATAATCTCTAAAGGGCAAAAATGGGCTGCATTTCTATATGAAGAGTGAAGTAGACGTTAGGTACAGAAACTCATTAGACATAGGTTTAGATTTAAGATTTAGACAGGGAAAACCAGTCTGGTAGCACTGAGGGTCTTAGACTTGTAACAGGAATGTCTTGGTGTTCCTGTTTGTATTCCAGCCCCGAAAACAGTTTAAGGGTTAGTTGGGTGTACTGTTATAGGCTCATCTGAGTGAAAAATAGAGGGACAGGAATAACAGGAGGGGTCTCAGTGTTCCAGGAAATAGCCTGAATAGAGGCCTCTAGGGTGCTAGACCAGTGTATTTACAGTACAGTCATAAGCCCACTCATTAAAAGGCCATTAAGCAAATTAGAAAGTGGGTAACCACTCCTCACAGCCTGTTGTTTATTTGCAGGTCAATGTAGGCTAATGGAGCTTTTTGTTCTTCACAAACACTTCTCACGACATTAACAGATTTCAGTAAAATTCTACTTCATTTATTACCATTTCAGGCTCACTGGAAGAGATAAATAGGACATTAAACATGTACAGAAGTTTAAATTAGCAAAATCCCATCTGTTCCCATCCTTCCTCTAGAAAAGCAGGAGCCTACAATCCATCAGTCTTGTGGCACCAGCCAAGCAATTAAGGCTGCTGACACAGTCCTTTCAGAGTGACACGTTGGAGCTGAATGCAAAGTGAGTTTTGGTGTGCAGCGCACGCTCTGGGGAAGGGGGATAAAATCACACAGGCTTTTTTCAGCCCTTTTCACCTCAATAGAGCATTGAATCGGCAGTTGAGAGGCAAGGAAGATAGCTGGCTCACCCCAAAAATCCAAAATTACCCAGTTTTACAGCTGAAGCCAACTCTGCTGCAATCATAATGACTTTTCTATGGAGACATAATTGTGGGGTAAAGTAGTTAATATTCCTGACATTACCAACCACACACCAATATTATCATATGAATGAAACCCGTGTGTCAGGTATCACATGTGAAGGAGGATTCAGAACTCAAAACAGCTGCAGGAATGTTTTTAAGATGGGCTCTGATAATGATTTACTGCAAACCCAGCGGTCCTCAGCGGGATTATGCGAGATTTGAGCATGCAGCAAAATCTCAAGAAAAAATAAACCATGTCCACAGTATCAGATCCTTTGTTGGCTTAGTTTTTCTGACAGCTGGGAACTGGGATTAACAACCAGCACCTTTCCAGCACATGAGACAGTCTCAGGAGCTGCACTTGAACAGCTCAAATGCTAATATATTTCATTTCAGTCAGAGAACAAGTAATGTCACTTAGAATTATGATTTCTCAATTTTGAAACCTCTCTTTCACTTTCTATAGAAATTTTGGTGTATTCAATTAAATAATCTTTTCCTAAGAACAGGATTATGGAATCCTAATGTAAGTCTGTTAAGAAATAAATTATATCAAGATGATCTGATTTGCATAGATCTGATTTGATTTAGATATTTCAGTTCCTCCAATGTTTTGAAGGAGGACTCGAAATCCAGCAGGTCACCTCTGCCAGAGATTTACCTGCATTTCTCAAAGGATGAATTAAATTATAAGTCTTTAGGTATTAGGACAAAATAGGAGGAGATAACCTTGAGGTAGGACAAGTTTAAAGGCAGAAGAGGACTGGGAGAGATGGGCCTGGCATAGCTCACAATAAATTTCATGGGGAACTGAAGTGACAGGACAAGGGAATGGCTTCAAATTGAAAGTGAGTAGGTTTAGATTAGATTTCAGGAAGAAATTCTTCCCTGTGAGGGTGGTGAGGTCCTGGCACAGGTTGCCCAGAAATGCTGTGGCTGCCCCATCCTTGGATGTACCTAAAAATTGATGACAACACCTGCAATGTTTGAAATACCTGTAAAATTCTTATTATGTCTTTATTCCATAAAAATAAATTTTATAGTAGCCCCATTGTAAAGGAATGTCGGGGTCAATAGTCAGGGATTTAAGAGCTATGAGTACCCCACTCAGTAGTGCTGCTACAGTATGTTTCTCTTCTGAATTTGTTTTATGATTTCCTCAACAACACAGTCACCATGTTGGTTCACTCTCTCCAGTGCTTTCTAAAAAAATGAAAGTTGGAAGCAGGTGAAGTTCTGACTGTTTCCAGATCTTTTATCCTGACTCACATGCGAGAATGATCATTCTGCTGTTTGGATCTTTTCCCCTCCAGAATTCCCAACTATTTTACAGTCCAGCAAAAAGGGAAACAATTCCTCTTTGTAACCCACCAATGGAAGAGTCAAAATCTCATTGATCACAACTACTTTGGGGCACATTTGAATTACCATTTAACTGAATGATGGCTACAGAGATTATATAAGAAGAAGGTGGTGAGTAAATCAGGCTGCCTTGATACTTAAGACAGACAAGCTTTGGCTCCCTACAGAGGAAAGGGAATGGGAGAGAGCAGTAAGCACTTTATTAAAATAATTTCGGAAGAATTGAAATTTTGTCAATTTCACCCCATAGTAAATAATAGCAAAATAACCATCATTCTTATTAGGCGGCACATTTAACTTCCATGTTTTTTCTTCTTTGATAGACTGGAGAGAAAGTGACATCACTGTGGGAAGTGGGAAATACAAATCTTCAGCCATGCCCTGACAGGAGATGTGATAATACTTCCGATGAAGGAGCAGGTGGAATCCATTTATTGAAACCTTTCTACATCTGAACAAATCACCCTAAGCTACATTTATTGCCTTGGAAGAGCTGGAGTTTAAATCAGTTGTGGAAGCACTGGCATCTGGTAACAATGCCTTAAAGTACCTGAGACCTCAGATTGATGAAATACCAGACCTCTAAGAGACCCAAGCTCTTTTGGACCACGAAATAGACTCCCAAAGTGATATCCCAGGGCATCTCCAGGTGCACTGATGTTTTTGTTGAGCTGTCTTAGTTGAGGTTATAGGCAACAGAATCAATAGACTTAATGTGTAATTCAAATCTTCCTAATGTAGGAAGTGAATCAGAGGAATTGTGCTCCTGCCATTCTGTGGACTCGATGTCCTCCAGCTACAGCCAAATCTCAGATAACTTGGTTCAGCATAGACACCTACACTGCAGGCATCTGAATTTAGTGTGGATGAATCCTGCTAGGATTGAATTCAGGCACTTTGAATATCTCCCGCTGAGCGATGGTGACACGGAGAGTTCAGCTCTAACAGCACCATCCTGGTTCTGGCCTGCTGATATTGGGCTCCTTTGTTTTTGTTATCGCCTGTTATCCTTGGTGGATATCCTGTGATTAATATGGAAAAGCGTAATCACTGCTGTGATTAACTTTCCCAATTCTAGGGTTTGGCTCAATGGTATCAGTTTTTCTGCCAGCCCCAAGCAAATATTAAAGACGTGCTGGAAATGATGACATACCCCATAAAATACTGAGCTTCTGTTTCATATAAACCACATCTGAATTGAAAATATTGGTCTTCTTAGATAGACACTATATTTCTTCCCTCTGCCTTGCCACAAGCAGGCTCAGAGAGATAATGACCCTGGCCTTAGAAGGCCACATTATTCACCTTGAGCAGTAGCAAGTAATGCAGTTTCAGTTTGCTAACAGTCCTGCTTCCCAGGCCTAAATTACCTGGCAAACATAGATGGATGAGCAAATGGTCTTCAGCATGAATTGATTCTCCCTCCTGGAGCTTTGCATGTTTGTGTCTTTGTGTGTTTGAGTCTTCCTTCTTCGTGCTGATGACTGAAAAAAACCCCTTTTCTCCTCCACACAATAGCACAGCTCTGCACTGAACTGGAAGATGGATACCTAATCTAAGATAAATGCAATGCTAAAGGGAAAAACCCTCTGATTATTTTACGGAAGAAGAGAGAAATGATTGAGAGTGTCAGAGTCCCTCGTCTATTCCGCCGAGAGCAGGTTAAAAAATCCATACTCCCTTACATCATTTGAATGCATTTTTTTCAAGACTTTTTCTGGTATTCCTGCACACTTAGAAAACCCAGAGCGAGAACTAAAGTAGTTAGTAAATAGTGTCGAAGAGCAGGTTTGGAAGAGGATGCAAACTTGGGAATTTCGGAACTTGCAAGCTCTGTCCATTCCTGTGGGTGAACCTCAAGCACACAGAACATTCTTTGAAGAGTCGGAGCCTGAGGAAGTGCTATTATTATTACTATTATGATTGTTATGCTTCATTTCAATTATTAAACTGTTCTTATCTCAACCCTTTATCTTTTTCTGATTCTCCCCATCCAACTGTGAGAAAGTGAGCGAGCGTCTGCCTGGTACTTGTGGCTGGGGTTAAACCATGGCAGTCAACTCTTCACTGTTCTCCTTCATAAGTGGAATTACGTAAAGAAGTATCTCCTGTGATAGCACTTATATTTGGCAGCTGGCCAGGCAGCTCTGAGACTGCAAGGCAAGGTCTGCACACCATGAAAGCAGAACTCTGCATGCCAGTGCTGTCAAATTNACTCTGTATGCCGATGCTTTTAAATTTTTTAAAAAAAAAAAAAAAAAAAAATCATAATTCCCAGCAATTATGCCCAAGTTGTCACCCAGCTCACCCTTGGCAGTTTTGACTTGCGGCATGAGTTAAATGCCCAGCCTACTCAGAGGTTGGTTTCACTGCTATAACTCAATGGACTTTTCATCACATTTATTGCAATTGTCTCCTTCGGGTTTTCTCTAAAAATAATGAGAGCCAAATTGAAAATACAACGAGAGCCGTGGTTATCACAACATCCTTCTTATCTCAGAGCTCTGGGATCAGTTGTACGGCTACAAAATCTGATGTGTGCTGAAAACTCAGTGCATTTATTTGTAACTGGGGGTATCCATATAAATCCCCTGCTCCAATCATGTTCAGATAAACAGCTTGAGGCTGCATTATTTTTTTTTTAAAGACACGGCTTTGCTGCTCAAACACAACCAGCAAAACCTGTCCTTGCTGCTTAATTTTCCTCCTTTATCTGCCAGGAATGTTTTAGTGGGGGTCATATTTTGATTACAGTGACTATTAGTCAGGGACAGAAGGAAATGTTGGTTCATACCTGTTTAGCACCACCAGCAGATCAAAACCCACATCTTTTTCTCCAGAATTTCAGCATGGGAAAGTTTGATGTCTAAAAAATTTTTAAAAAACTGTAGATGTTTCCACATGAGATAACTAAAATGCTGTGTAGTATTATCAGTCATATTTCATTAGCGTGAAGTATATTTTATTCAATACTTTCTGCAGAATAGAAAGGATTCCATACAATGGTAATGCTAAGATATTCATTTAGAGGGAAATTTAAAGGAGTGTTTTCTTTATTGAAAGGAAAACATTTTGACTTTGTCAGAACTATAAGATGAAGTGATGATGGTTCATTTTATCATTTTCATGTTAAAAATGCCACAGAAATAGGGCACATTTACTTGAAGTGTTTAGATTAAATTGTACTTTCTGCTGAAAAATTGTCTTGTCAATTTTACTCGTGGCTGGTTTTCCTTCTCTTTTTCATCTTTTTGTCTTATATATGTAAGGTTGCCAAGCCATCCTTTCCACTTAAAACTATCCAGTCTTGGGGTATGAATTTCAGGAGGGAAGAGGAATAATTTCTAGAGCTGTTACTGATATAACAGCACATTGCATGATGTAAGCAAAGATTTGCACTGTGCTCATCCCCACTGAATTTTATCAAATTCAGGACAGATAGACCAACTCTGTTTCATAGTTTATAGTGCCCTGACATAGACTGCCGGAGAAGGGAGACGCGGACACCAGGTGGTCATCAGCGTAACTCGTTTATTTCAGATACAGCGGTTGATTAAATACAGTTCTTAACTCGCTCATACATATTGCAAAAGTAAAGCTCATCATTGGCTAGCGTCATTTTGTTATACTTCTGCATTCTTGCGATCCTGCTTCTACCTCCTGTTTACAAGTGCNGCCTGTACTAGACTCTCTACAATAGACCTGGAGCTCAGTCTCAAAATAAGAATCACAGAATGTTTTGGGTTGGAAGGGACCTTCAAAACCACCTC
This sequence comes from Rhagologus leucostigma, assembly GCA_013397725.1. NCBI lineage: Eukaryota > Metazoa > Chordata > Aves > Passeriformes > Rhagologus > Rhagologus leucostigma. The sequence continues at coordinate 1,381,985 of VZTD01000783.1, read as the reverse complement.
ATTCCATCCCCTGCCATGGGCAAGGACCCCTTCCACTATCCCAGGTTGCTCCAAGCCCCATCCAACTTGTCCTTGGACACTTCCAGGGATGGGGAAGCCACAGCTTCTCTGGGCACCCTGTGCCAGGGTCTCACCACCCTCACAGGGATGAATTTCTTTCTAATATTTAAACAGAACCTGCCCTCCTTCATTTTCAAACCAGTGTAATCTGTAAGTAACATTGTTTATACCCACTTCAACCATATTTGCAATATGGGCCAATTTCAGACAAATTCAACAGAGAGGCAGAAGTCACAAACATTATATTCTTAAACACTTTGTGGAAATAGCCTAATGAAAGAGAGAGAAGTGTTAATGTCTCTTCTCAGAGAGAAATTGCTGCATTAACTGAATGCTTTGCAGACACCAAGGGATCCCTTCAGGATCCATAAGTCTGGGAGAAACCTTTGGCACTTTGATTTTTTATGAACCATTTACCAAAAACGCATAAGATAAAAGAGTTCCCCAGATGCTTCTATTTTTACAGCAGACAGGCTGGGTAATCCTCAGAGTGTCAGGAATCTCATATTTGCATTTCCACAGTTGCATAAGAATATAATTAATATTGGACTATAAAATTAAACAATAATGTACGCCTAAAATTGCCTGGAAAATTAAGGTATTGCAAACAACATTCACAAGTCCATTGTGGAAAGCTGGGGAAGCCTCAGGGGTCTCAAACAATATTCAGGACCTTTCCAATATTTACAACCCTTCCACAATTCACCAGGATGCCAGTTCATCCAGTGAGATCTTGCCATGAGCAGAGCCTCTCTGTGCATGGAAAACCTGCAGCATCCTCGCTGATGAGTTAAAGGTGCATCATTTAGCAGATCAATATAACTTTGTTTGCCCAGGCAAACTGTGTGAACTAAGCTGACTAAAATTCTCACTGATGCTCCAGAATGAGACCATGGCATTGCAAGAATAACATAAAATTACAGAATGGTTTGGGGTAGGAAAAGACTTTTGAAGATTTTCTTGTCCAACCCCATGAAATGAATAATAGAATCATAGAATAATCTGTGTTGGAAGGGACCCACACGGACTACTGACCCTCACTCCTGCCCCTGCACAGGACACCACAAAAATCCCACCATGTGCTTGAAAGTGTTGTCCAAAGGCTTCTGATAGGAACCATAGGAAAATGAAGGTTGATGGGCAAAGAATGCTGAAGGTTAGAAACATTTAACTATTGCAGCTGATGTGTTTGTTCACAAAAGGCAAGCTATAGAGCGCAGCAGATCGTTTCCAGGTTTCCCGGAATATTCTGAGATTGCAGAGGGATGGCACCAAGACAAAAGAGTGGGTGAGAAAGCATGATAGAAAGTCCTAATCTTAAACACATTTCGTGCACAGCACTGTACAAACACTCATAGGAAATCCCAGTGCAGATTTTGCAATTGCAAAACTCATCAGGCATTTCTGCACGCACCTGGACATAGCTCCCCTTCTTTTCTCTGCAAGTTTCTACCTCACTTTGGCATAAATTTGTAAGTGATCAGGCATCAGACCCGGAAGAAATGAAAGAATTTCACGTAGTTTTACATGAAATGAATAATTTACATAATTTTACATAGTTTTACATGAGATGCATGATTCAGTCCTAGAATTCATCGTCAGAGGCTGTTGTGTAACGCGGATGTATATAGAGGCTCAGAAAGGGTTAGGACCAATACACAGAGAAAAGGTGATTCAGGAGTTGTGAAGTCTGGTGACTCAGATTCAATCAGCTTCTTGAGCAGGTGTAAACCTCTGATTTATACAAAGGGTAACATTAATCTATACTTGCCTTGTTTCTGATGCTATTTCCATCAACAGCCATTACATTCTCCTCTCAGAGACTGAATGTTGTGCAAGAGGGACTGCTGCCTGATCCAGTTGAGCGGTTCTCACACAGTTTTATTTGCAAATGCAATCCTTGGAATTAAGAGAAAGAAGCAATTTTATGAGCAGAGGCAGCATGACAGCACCAGGAGCAATTGTGAAATTTTTTCCACTAAAAAGCTGAAAATTAAGAGCTCTGTTTGCTTTCTAGCAACTAAATGTTCACATTTCAGTTGGAAGCTAATTAAAAAAAAATCAATAAAATTTGCTAGTGAAAGAGTTGTTTTCCAAAAAATCACACATTGTCGGAAAATAAATAGCTTTTTCTTGCATAAAATGGGAAAACCCAAACCAAGTCAAACCAAAAGAACTACCACACACATTCTTTTCATTTAAATACCATAATGAAATAATGAAAGATTTACACTTCACACCCCTCTCTTAGTGAATGTTGAGAAAATACGCAAAAATTAAATAATCACTTTTTCCAGGCAACAGGGAGCTGATGAGAGACAGCAAAAATTGCTAATGGCTTCACAACGGACAAATTGCGCCTGACTAATCTGGTTGCCTTCTTTAATGGAGTGACTGGAGGATAAGGGAAGAACAACTGATTCAATCTACCTCAGCTACTGCAAGGCCTTTGCCACAGTCAAACACAGCTTCCTTGTCACTGAACTGGAGAGGCTTGATTTTGGTGGATGGACTATTCAAGGGGTAAGGAATTGTCTGGATGACTGCATCCAGCTGGAGTGGGTGTCCCGTGAAGGAAAGTTGAGACAGTTGGTCTTGTAGCCTAGAGAAGAGAAGGCTCCAGGGAGACCTTATTTTATACAATTATGGAATCATAGTCATAGAATTGTGGAACCACAGAGTCGTAGAATCATGGAATCACAGAGTCATAGAATTGTGGAACCACAGAATCATAGAATATGCTGAGTGGGAAGGGACCCATAAGGATCAGCAAGTCTATTTCCTGGCCCTGCACAGGGCAATTCCAAGAATCCTGCCATGTGCTCGAATGCATTTTCCAAACACTTCTTGAGTTCTGTCAGGCTTGCTGCTGTGACCACTTTCCTGGAGAGCTGTTCCAGTGCCCAGCCACCCTCTGGGGGAAGAAGCTTTCCCTGATATCCACCCAAAACCGCCCCTGACACAACTTCAGCCCATTCCCTCAGGTCCTGTCACTGGTCACCACAGAGAAAAGATCATACCTGCCCCTCCTCTTCCCCTCATGAGGAAGTTGTAACTGCAATGAGGTCTCCCCTCAGTCTCCTCTCCTCCAGGGTGAACAGACCAAGTGACCTCAGCCGCTCTTCACATGGCTTCACCTCCAGACCCTTCACCATCCTCATGGCCTCCTTTGGATGGTCTCTAAGAGTTTTATATCTTTCTTACATCAGGGTGCCCAAAACCTCACACAATATTCAAGGTGAGGCTGCCCCATTGCAGAGCAGAGAAGAAAAATCCTCTCCCTTGCCCGGCTGGTGATGCTGTGCCTGATGGCCCCAGGACAGGGTTGGCCCTCCTGGCTGCCAGGGCACTGCTGACTCATGTTTAGCTTGCCATCGACCAAGACCATTTTCAGTGGTCTTTGGGATATCTCAGGGCTCTCATTTAGCTTCCAGATGGCACCTACTAACTCAGCAAAAAAGCCACTGATCACCTCAGCTACTCTTATAAAACTTTTCTATATAGGTACTATTATAGAGTTTCTCCAGTAGTATGGAATTGATGTTATTTGGGGTGCAGGGAAGGTGTATTGGTTTTGCACAGTAGATGTTTTAACTGGAAACACCAGTGACCTTGAAAGAAAGTCAGCAATTTTTATTTTCTACATGGCTGGAAGAAAACAATTAAAAGAGAATAATCTTTTAACAATTTTTTAAACTCTTTAAAACTTTTCAGAAGCCCAAAGAAGCCATCCTAGGAGTTATTCAAGCTCAGATGCCAAAGGCATTCATTTCAATACTTAGTGAATCTCACGGTTTAGGAATTTCCTCCGGACTTTGTACTTAATGCTGTATGAGCAAAGAAGCAGAAGAAGCAAAGGCTGTGCTGGACTCCTGCTGAGGTGCCGCGGCACTTATATTGTTCGGCTAGCTTGAGGACCACTAGTGCCAGGCACCCACCCAAGCAGGAGAGGGTGGCAGAGGCTGCTCGCTGGCGCGCGGGAGGGTTGGCGAGCTTCCAGCCCGGACTCGCATAACCCGCTGATGGTCAAGGCATGCTGAGGAGGTAAGAACGAGGCAGAGGGAATTTCTGTGTGGGAGAGCAGGAATGGGTTTAATTCAACTTGGAAGTCCTGTGTGGAAGCCCGCGGGAGACCGTTACACAGACACTTTATCCTTTCCACAGCGGGAGGGGAGAATATAAGTTTTACAGTGAACAGAAGACGAGTAAAATTAATAGATAGCACTGAGTGGCTAAAATGACTTGATGAAGTAGCATAACTGTAGGATCTCAGAGGCCACACCAGGTAGGAGCATCCAACCATCCAGCTTGGCAATTAGTATCCTAAATTTTTGCGTGTTTGCACGCTCGCAATTGAGATAATACTGCAATGACAACAGCAGAAAATATTTTTTTAGTCTCTTATCATATGGTCTCGCTGTCTGGTCTTCACTCTTTCTATACTGATATTCATCTTTATTCTGTCCAGGATTTAACATGCCTCAACATCCAAATTCCTGGAAAATATTTTTCAAAGAGGGGCAATTTTCACATCTCAAAGCCTGCTGAAATCGGAATCCGTACCTCTCTGCAGAATGCCAGGCTCACTCCAAGATGAATCAATGTTATTCCTAGGCACAGACAAACATGGAAAACATGCACAAACAGGCTGTGCCTAGAGCAGGGAAGCTGTTGAAGCTCATTTTCTACTTGATTTGGATCCTAAATTCTTGCTTATCTATTATAGCATAAGGGCTAACTAAGTTTTTTTCAGATATTTGGGATTTTTACAAAGCCCCTTCCCTGGATGGATTCTCCAATTAATGAAAAGATATAACATCTTTCTCTGAACAGGGGCACTGATAGTCTCTCTCTTCTCTCTTGTCACCTTGTCCTGTGATTTTTGAATCTCTGTCATTTTGGCTTCTCTGTCAAATATGTTGGCCAAATTTGTTAATTGTGGAAGTAAATTGGTCAGCAAGACTGAAAGAGTAGAATTAAGCATCCTTTTCTAGATTTATTTTTGGAATTTCCTGATTTGTGCGGGTCTAACTTTGAAAAAAATTATTTCTTCATGAAGTAGATACATAAGTTGATGCATGAGATCCAGCAAGAGTCAGATATGGAAGAGAAGCTGATGGAGCTGAATTCCTTAGGTGATAAATTCACATTGTTCCATTAAAATAAATAGTCTAGGAGATTGTAGCTGTGAAATCTTAATATAACTACTAACTCTCACATGCCCAACCATCTGACAAAACTAAGGAACAAACTTTCTTTAAGATTTGGGTGCATTCCCAGCACACTTTCGGAAATAAAGTAAGATGTCTAAGTTGGTTGCGATCTCTGTCAGGCATCTCCAGAGGATATTTTAGATCAGCTGCGCTAAAACACCTGCTGGAAGTGCTTGTCTTTCTCCTCCGAGTATTTGGGAAACCTAGGTAACTAACTTAGGCTAGGCACATCAAAATTAGTCATCCAAAGTTAGGTGAGATAACTCTCTCCTAAAGCAGTCACCGTTTTGTAACAATCCACCTTAGTATGCACAGGAATGTGGATACTTCAGGGCAAGAAATTCAATACAGGTGCTAAGAACAACAATTTATCAGCCTGTTATCTGTGACTTAGAAGGAGTGAATGTTGCTATTCGTGTCTGAGTTCCCCTGAAGAAAAATTTTATAAGCAATTTATTTTGTACAGGGAGAAGTGGTGTCCTGGCACAGCTTGAGGGGATGACAAGGATCATAATATATAAATAATACATTCTATAAAGATGAAATACTTAGAGGGATTAAAAATGCAATAAAAGTCCAGAAATAGCCATTTTTTCGGGCATGAGAAGGGAATTTTGCATTCACCTTTTTTATATACACAGATTAAATGTGAAGCCTGATTCACCACTCAATTACTGAGGTTTTAGTCTCCTGTTGAGTGCAGTCGTTTAGCACATGGTACAGTTAAGAATGTGTGTGACACCACTGATGGAAAGAGACTCTTGTCTTTTTACTGAAGCTGACCTTGCAGCAAGACAGGTTTAAAAGGCTGTTCAAGGTGTCCTGTAGTCCAGTCATGTGGTTCAGCCTGTGGACTGTGGCTTCTGAGAATTTTTTTATTAATAGGTGATCTGAAAAACAAACACAAGTAGTCTAAACACGAATGCAGACCCTCCTGTGTGCAAGGAAACAGAAGACCAGACTGAAGGGAAAGGGTTTAAAAGTAATGAATGAACTTTCAGTAATAAACACGTCCTTAACTGAGTGGATTAATAAAACACTTTGGCAACACAGCATAAAGCAAACTCTCTTTCACTCCCCAGAAAAGATAATCCTCCAAAGGATTCACTGAACTGTTCCACCTCTCAAAATGATCTCATAACTAACTTTTATGTAGATGGCCAGTTTATCAAAATCACTAATGATCAAGATTCAACCACCTTTTAGGCAGCATTCCCTGGTATTTAACCATCCTCAAAAACTGAGAGATTTCATTTAGGTCTAACTAAATTTTTGCAATAACATCTTTTCTTTTGATTCTCCTGATTTCTAGCAAAACCAATTCCATGTCTCAAAGTTCCCTTAAAGGCTGTGTGTTGTAGACCTCTGATCACTCCTAGTGTTGCCTCCTGGTCCTTCTCCAGTTGATTTACACTTTTGTTGGATTTCAGTGCCCAGAAATGAACGCAGATGTTCACCTGACAGGTTTCCAGTGCTAAGGGGAATGGAAGGACCAGCTCTGATGTCCTCCCTTCCTTGTGACAGCCTGACACTGATTCCTGTTGAGCCTTTGATCCACTCTAATCCCCCAATCCTTTGCTGACAAACTGCTGCCCAGAGCGTCACTTCTTTACTTATATCTCCTAAATTCCAAAACAATGGAAATTATTCACTCTGTCACCATCAGCTCGAGAGTAGACTGAATCCAACATCCGGTATAACAAGCTTCTTTTCTCAGTGGTCATCCTGGAAATACCTACCCAAAGGCCAACACCATTCCTTCCTACAGCAGGTAACTCAAGTGGGAAGGTTGGTTCACTTCCTGGAGGAGTCAGTGTTCATCAGTTTCAAGGGATCCTGATGATCAAATGAGGTCAAAGACTTCACCCTTTGGTGATTCACACAAGGTCAGAGTGAAGTCCAAACTTAACTGTGTTGTTTTGTTCTTGTCTTACTGAATCACGTCCTTTCTTTCTTGTACTGGTTCACCCAAGGGGATTTGGACTTCTAATGTTGGTCTCCAAAGTATTTCCACCCTGATCTTAGGAAACATGATCCATTTTTAACCAGCCAACAGAAGAAATGCACAAAGTTACTGACAGACCCAGCAGACGACTACAGCATCCACTCTTTCATATTGATAAAGAATCACTGCCACCTCTTTCCACTCTGCAGCAGTTTCATCAGGGGCTCTGAAGGGAGGGGAACATTTCTCTGAGCTGATCAGACAAGAAATAAAAGTTGACTGCCCAGGATACACCCTAGAAATGCCTTTGCTCTCTTGTCTCTCTGTCTCCTTGCAGGTGACTCCTGTGGCAGGGGGGAGGGTGCATATCATAAACACAGTGCCCTGGATTTAAACACTCCATAAACAATGATATTCCTTTAGAAGGGAAAATAATAGCCTTGGCAGTGTCAAACATATGTATTTTAAACCAGTCATATAGAAATAAATCTCATTTTATCAGTACTGGAGTCTTCTCCTGTGGTACTTAATCATGGCCCCCACGGCAGCTCTGCCAGCGAAGGGCTGCAGAGCTGGGCCCAGGGATAGCAGTCACAGGCTGGTGCTGTTCTATTATTCATTTTTAGGCAGTCAGTAAATTACAGGGGAGAGATAGGAGCCCCATTTTATAAGGCAATAACAGCCTGGATTTTAGCAGAGAACAAGTCATTTTACCTGGATTTCAGGCAATAAATCAAGGCCCAGTTGTTCAGCTATTATTTATAATATTTTATGGACATTGCCAAATAATTCAAAACTGTGATTAATGCAGCCCACTCCAGAAGCTCCACATTGTGCCAAAGCAAATTATCAAGGGTCTGTTTGAGTAGGGAAAGATGACATAGGAGAGATATCCATACCCTATTTCTTCTTCCTAGGTTAATAAATCAATCTTAAACATCCAACTTTCCTTGCATGTTTCTTCTTCTGAGGGTAGTCCACCCAACAGCTCTGAAAAGATGAGAATTCTCATGAAGAGACTGGTCAGGCACCTACTGAACTTGTGGCTTTAAGGACTTAATTTTATCTGGTTGCTCTGAGGGGGCAACTCATCCTGTTGCTTTCAGTGGCACATAAGAGGTCTGCATGTTTTCCTCAGACTTCCTCAAATATGTTTGCAAGTGTCATAATTCCAGCTATTCTCTTCCAGCAGAACTTGGAGGTGTGGAGAGAAGTGCAAAATTTATTCCAAAGTCCAAACGCACACATGCACAGAGTGATAAAAAGCTTGTAGAAATCACAGGCAATCAGTCTTGCTCCAGATGACAGCAATACCTGGCTGAGAAAATCCACGAATGATGGAAGAACAACCCTTTATTTACTGCTTGAAACTTGCAGATCTAGGATAAATTTTAGCAAACTGGTACCTGGTCTTTCTTCTGTCAAAATGTTCAGAGATTTCTGCTTGGGTGTATTTTATACTCAATACTCATTTGCCCACTGAATTAAATTTTTTTTCACTTCCCAGTTCACCTCAAAATGTCTTCAGTGCTCAGATACGCACAGATTTTTATCTGCAGGAAATATTACTTTAAAGACACTTTCCAAAGCTATCACATTTACCTTTTTTTTAGTGAATACTTCTAATACGGAATGCTTTCAGGATTAAGGCTTGTGCATTGACTGAAAATGCAATAATTACAGTCAGTCAGTAATTCCTTTCCCTTCCCTCTGTTCTTCCTGCCTCCTGAGTCATAAATCAGAATAGATAATTTCTTGAATTAAAAATTTCCCATGTAAAATAATCATTCTCTTAATTTAGTGTTTTTATGGTCCCTCCATGCTGCTGGAAAAGTGGAGGAGAACCCAAATGGAAAAATAAGGAGGTCAAACATATCCTGATGCATAAGTCTACCTCATTACCAAGAAGTATCAGTTCAAGTATGCAACTTGAACAATTTGAAAAGTTTCCCATTATTTTTCTTCCTGTTTTGGTGAATTTCTGAACAAAGCAGTCTCAATGCACTGTTCTGCAGCAGGGACTGTGATCCCTCCTTGGCCACTGCAGGAGGAAGCAAACAGCTGGATAACAAGGGACGATTTTCCTCTTCTTCTTTGGAACATCGTGGAGAATAAACTGGCAGGACAGAGGGTGCCCAGAAAAGCTCCAGAAAATCCAGTCTGGTTTCTGAGGCATTGCAGTCACTATTTAAGGTGAATAAATAAACAAGATATTCCTGCTTCAAGTACATGAAATAGTTTTATTCAGAAACTTTGCCACAATTAATCAGAACTAGATCAAGCATCTGTCTCACATGATACATCCTCAATTCAGTTTCTGAAATATTATAGAAGGGGGTTAAAAACATAAGATTTTTCTTTGTGAGCTGTAGATATGTGTATATATTTCAGATGTTTTACAATTATATATATTACATATAAAAAGTCTGTGTATTACATGTAAGTATACATACACATTAAATAACATTGTTATAGTCTAAATGGATATGTGATATAATTATATATAATATACAACCATATTTAATTTATGAGTATTTATATTATAGATATATATTTTTAAATAATCATAATGTATTTTCATTATTTTATTGTCTATTAGTATCTGAGACTTTTCCCTTGGAGCATTTTACGGTTTTGTTTATTTAGGTAGATATTAAAATAAATATTATTAAGCCTGATCTTAAATTCCAGCACATATTTTTCCTCTAAACAGGCTAAACACAATCATCAGTGCAGGGAAGCCCGTGGCACCAAATCCTGCAAAGAGAATGGAAACCTTTAGCAAGAGTAATTACACTTGTTCCATTTTCCCAGCTAGAAGCTTAATTGGCCTGGAACATGTGATGCTTACAGGAAAAAAAAACATCATTCTTAAAACTGACTTTTCCATTCAGCTTTTTCTGTCATTTTGTGTGTTCTCTTGGGCACAGAAGTGGAAGTTACTGCTTTTTTGTCTTACAGAAATCTGTGCCACATTTAGGCAACAACCATGAATTCTGTTTCTGTTGCAACTGTGTGCTGTTATCAGGATTGCAGCATTCCTAAAACTACAGATATGAAATAAAATCACTGATCTACGTTTACTAACAGCATAGGAGAATTCTGCTGTAAGAAGCGATTGGCATTTGCTCCTTCTAATTTTGTATACATGGGGCACATGGTTTCTTTTGAGCAAGTTTGGGCTCTAGTAGCAGGAATTTGCCTCTTTGCCCTCCTCTGAACACCTAAACTACCTGTAGGTAACAAGATAATTGTCCCAGAAAAGACAATTTTTCAACATAGATACTTTAATCAACTTCCAAGAAGGTTTAGGCATTCAAATCAATCCTTTTCTCAATTTTTAAATTTTCTTCATTTTCTATCTTCTTTTTTTTTTGTTTTTACCATCTATTCAGTTAAAATAGAAAGCAAATAACAAAGGTTTGAAATTTTGTGATAGAACAATTTTTCATTTGAAAACGACAACACAACAGAATGTATATGGAACTGTAAGCACTATAGCTATTTTTTAGAGGTTATTACCTACACACTTTGTAACAGGATTGTTGCTTTGACTATAATAGAGGTGCCTTGGACCCTGACCTAATATTAACCAGCCAACCCTGCTTTTCCTTGTGGATTGGAGCAGGTGACCTCATGAGATTTCTGTAACCTGAGTTAATATAGATATATCCAAGTTTTATGCTACTACAATAAGAAAGCAGTTAAAATATTGGAATAGTTTTCTCTGAAATCACAAGGTTTTGATTTTTCAATAGATTACTTGCTTGAAACTAAATTTGAAAACGCCCTAGTCCTTGTGGTACTCAAAATCCATATTGAATAAGTTTCACAAACCTATTACTCTTTTATTCTTTCTGTGTATTACTCCTGGCATAAATAGACAGATGTCATTTAGCTTTAAAGGATTTAAGATATGGTTTATCATGACCTTTGAGTACATTCACAAGGAGAAAACACATAGTGTTAGACTACACTTTAATCTAATAGAAAGCAGCAAAAGTCAGTGCACTGAATGGACACCAACAACAAGAAAATTGATGCTGTGCCAGGTAAATGGAACCAAAATGTGTGATACTGGTATTCAACAATATTCATAAGTATAACTTCCATGCGCTGTGGATTTCAGCACCATTCTGTGCCCTTAAACACAGATTATATGTCTTTCTGTTTAAAAATATATCTTCCACCTTAAACCCATACTGGTGGGTTATACTCAAGAACTGTAATATTTTATTTTTTTATGGATAGTATTTTTTGCTATACGATGTACCAGAGTGTGGCTACTTATGATTATGGTCTCTGTTACCTCAACAAAGTGCTCTCTTCTTGAAACATAAATACCTACTTGCTCAAATACATGGCAACCATTTATCTACCTGAAAAAAAGTTCATGCAAAAAGAAGAACACTTCAGGTTTTTTGAGCCATTTCTCCTACAACTTCCTTCTTTTTATAGCCTTTCTTCTGCTCCAAGTTGTTATTATTCTCACACCGTCCCATATTTCACACCACAACATGTTTATTGGCAGCAATGCGCGATGTCCCAGGCAGCACAGGAATCCGCAATTTACTGACTCCCTTTCCCTCCAGTGAGCATTAAGAGATGTTCCAATCGATCTCACGATGCTCCTTGGTGGCCTTTGGGCTCACTTGAGTGGCAGCTTGTCCTGTGGGTCACCTGAGGTTCAGGCTAAAGCGCTGAATCGAACTTGTCCAAAACTCATAACTCTCTGCGCTTGTCTGATACTTTTAATTTATGTGTGCTCTGCACAGATTGTGTCTACACTTAGGAAGAACTCTGACTTTAATCCTGAGTAGCATCCTTGAACTATCAGGTTGGTTGCTTATTTATATAAATTCTCAGGCAGCCCCTGCAGTCACAGTCAGCCGGGGACTCTGATGATGCTTTTAACCTTCTCATTTTGCAAATGGTTTTCCCCAGGACCACTTGGTGGAAATGGGTTCAGAAAGGCTGGAGTGTCTTGGATTATTTAGGGACTGGCGAGCCTGTCTCAGTGACAGGGAAATATAAATACATCTCCTGTCCCCTCAGAAGCTGTGTCACTGCCCCAGTCAAGGCCAGAATTCAGTCCAGGTGATCAGGCAGTGACTGCATGCTCAGAGCAGAGCTGAAGAGTCTCCTGGACTCTCTTGGCTCTATCATAACTTATCACAAAAGAACCATGAAGGGGGTTAGAGGGATGGAACACTGCTCCTATGAGGACAGGCTGAGAGAATTGGGATTGTTCATCCCAGAGAAGAAAAGTGTCCAAGGCTGGGTTGGATGGGACTTTGAGCAACCTGGTCTAGTGGAAAGTGTCCCTGCCCATGGCAAAGGGTGAAATGAGATGAGCTTCTAAGTCCCTTCCAACCAAAAGCATTCTATGATTCTGTGATTCTATGATGTCTTGGGGTGACTCTATCATGTGTATCCCCTATCATGCTCTATGCCCAAAAAGTAATATTGTGCCTTTTCTGTGCCTTTAAACTGAGCTTGAGAAAAAAACAGACGAACTTTCCAAAGCAGCTTCTCAAGGACACAGCGATTGCACTCCTCAGCGTTGTCTGGCTGCGGAAAGGCACGAAGGGAGCACCCTGCTTGCTTTTTCTTCAGCCAGCTGGTTTTTTTTCCCTCTTGGCGTGAGACGGAGAGCTGAATTTTGTTTCCTGGGACTTTGGTTTTTTTCCCTTCTTCTCTTCTGAACTGTTTCAACAACATCAGAACACATCAGGAGAATTTTCTGCCCGAGGCCCGGGGGTGGGCCCACGCCCTCACCGACCAGCTCCGAGGAGGAGAGAGACCACATCTACAGAACGACTCTGAAATCTTCCCAGGTTTCTCTCTATAGCGAGGGTTTTAATTCATTATTTAGCATCATTATCCTTTTCCTGTGTGTTTGTTAAAATAAGTAGTTTTTATCTCTTTCACTTTCCTTCGAGGAAAAATTTCCTTTTTTTCCCGAACCCTGTGGGGGGGGAAGGGTGGTTGTAACCTGGTTTTCTTTCAGGGGCTATATTACTAGATTTTGGCCAAACCGGCACATATGATTCTGTGATTCCATGAATCCACATCCTTGAGGGCAAGATTGGAAGCTCAACAGGGCAGCACAGGACATCGATGTAGTCTATAGGACAAAAAAATTCCTCTGACCAAATGCAGGCATCCTCTGCGAGATAAAATAAATTTCACCTACAATTTAATGGTTTCATGATTCTCTCTCCCTTAACTATAAAAAGGAGCACATAGAAACTTGTTTAAAAGGTGATGCCCAACAGAGAAAACACCCATGTTAAACCCTACCTTTGAGCTCTCTTTGCAGTCAGTGAGGAGAGACCAACACCTTTCCTGAGACTGGAACACGCTGCCATCTGGAAGTGTTCATCTTTATCTGTGTTGCCTGCAGATAGAGCCTAGAAACTTTCTTAGACTTTATCTATAATTCTAAATGGATGAAAGCTAGACTTCACAAGCAAAAATACACTTTTTTTAGTATCAGCTCTCCCATTCCAAATCTATTAGAAGGGTCCATGTCCTTAGGGCAGATCAAATCATAGTAACAGTAGTAATGCACTTCATCAGATAACTGAATTCTAACATGGTAAATGTACATGTAATTTAAGAAGATATTTAATGTTTTTCTTCCCTATATAAATGTCCTTAAAACTTAGTCATATTTCCCTGCATCATTTCGATGGAGAACATTGTTTAGTACCTAGAGATGTGTATTAAAAGTGTCAAAACCCAGTTCTGATCAAAGGGATATCACCTGAGATAGAGGGATGTTCCAAAGAATTTAATCCTGAAAAGTTTGTGCAAATTATGAATACTGGTTGCCACAGATGTTAGGTGTTGGGGTGATTTTGGAAGTTTGTGTATGCAGCTGAACTATCCCGTCCAAAGGGCAGGAAAACCTATAGAAAAGTGGAATAGGAATATGTTGAATGGTTTGAAATGGACTTCTTTTATCTGTTATGCTGACCAATATTTATCCTTAAGCACAGGACTGTGAAGGAGTAAGGAAAAACCAAACAAAAAAAATGACAACACCTGTCTTGGAGAAACTTCCACCTGTCCATCCTTCTATTTCATGCTGCCTTCATCATGAGTGCCTTCCCTGGTAAAATAATATTGCTTTTATTGCGTTCATGGTGTTGTCTAGTCTAAATTTGATTTTATTGTCATATTTCCCAACACTGTGTAATTTTCAACTCTTTTTCAGTTCTATTCATTTGGAACTTAGACTATAGATTTGACAAAGCTTACAAAGAAAGAGTCTCTGGAAGCTTAAGAATCACTATCAACTCGTGCAAAGTGTCCAAGGCCAGGTTGAATGGGTTGGAGGAACCTGGGATAGTGGAAGGTGTCCCTGCCCATGGCAGTGGGTTGGAATGAGATGATCCTTAAGGTCCCTTCCAACCAAAACCATACCATGATTTTATGAAGATTGTATGAATTGATCTTCATTCTTAATACCTCCAACAGTAAAATGTTTGTTCTCTGTTTACATGTATTGCTATAAAATTAAATATATATATAAATACATGGAGTAAGAGTACCCCATATTTTTCTTAAGTTTTATGAGCAGATTACATTGACAGTACTTCATACTATGAAATTCACAGCTCAGATATGCATTGAATAGAAAATGTACTTGATCAGTTCTAAATTTTATAGCTTTCAGTCTTCTGAAAATTTTCCTGTCACATATGGTGAAGCAGGAAAAATAAACTACCACTGTCTGCCTTCTGTATAACATTCACAAGCATATTCAATCATTTTTCCCTCTCATATTTGTCATCTTTTAGAGTAAAATCAGGATTAGAACATGTTTCTAGGTCTTCCATGTGAATTCTGGTCTGTTCTCGCTCCTCTCTATCCACTGATCTCTGTATCATAAAGATGTCTGTTCCAGAGTGGAGCTGCTGATCGCACTGCTCTCTTGTGCTTGAATGGAATTTATGTCTCTTCCCCTCACTCGAATGGAAGGGAGGGAAATACAAAGGGAAGCCCCATCTCCTTCTTGATGGTCACTGTATCAAAACATCTTTGCATCACTTCATTATCTAAACATCCTCCTCTCTTTCTTAAGTACATTTTTTCATTTCGCCGGCATTTGGCACTGATACAAAAGACTTAGGCTGTGCATTATTAGTCAAAGTGTGATTTTTTTGGGTTGTAGGGATTTGCATTCATCCAGTTAAAGAACTCTGATGTCAAAAGACAAAGGGCAAAAAGAAGCGTGGTCATAATCCAGTTTAGATAACACGGTTCAGACCAGTTAAACTTGGAATCTGAAAGCTGGAGATGTGATGTTGCACCATCAGATGCTGGTGGGGTATTGCCCTTTACTACGCACTGTGAGGAAGGAAGGGTTGAATTATTTGTCAAATGTAAATGTGGGAAACATTTTTCTGTGGAGAACATGATACAAATCATGGATTGATTTCCCTGTAGTTTCACAGAGATCTGAGTACACATCCTTTCAGTAACATGTAGATTTAAGCCGTAATTTCTATTTTCTGCAACCTCCTCTGCAGGCACTGGATGGCTCCTACAATACACCAACTTCTCTCTTCTGGTTTTGGTTTGGTAGAAGAAAGAAGAAAAAAAGTCTGGTCCAGCTTAGCTTCTTCACGATGAAGAGCCTTGTGTTATCACCAATCTAAGCAAACAAAGGAGGATAAATTATCTATTTTACTGCAAACTTCATATTTATAGCCTCTGAAATATAAAGAGAGGAGCTCTTATTGTTGTTGTGAGCTACTGCTTGATTTGTGGCCACAGATGTTTATGAATTAAGGGATTGTGAAAAATTGTGAAGTTTCAGTTTTTCCTTTGTCTAGCAGAGCTCCTTCCTTGGCTAGGAAACAATATGCTCAGCTCATCAGACACAGAAAACAAACATTAGCTTATAGCTTCCTAATTTCCTCATCGATAAAGAGAAGATTTATAAGCATTAATTTACTCCTTTTATGTCTGTTTTCTGTGTCTGTTCCCACTGTACAGGAAAAAAAAATGGAAACAATTTGTCTGATAAAGAGCAGATCTGCAAGAGGTATGGAACCCATTTGCATCTTGTTCCACAGCATGTTCTCAGGAAAGCCAGATGTCCCCATGTATCGCAGCAGTTTTTGTCTGCAGCTTCACTATTCCACTCTCATCTAAAGTAAATTATTTCAGGGACAGCCAAAGTGCACAAGGGGCACAGCTACATTTCAGGGAGGTGGGAACAAATTCAGATTTGGGTAACTTTGACAATTGCATAGCAGAAAAATCTTCATTGCTTTTGAAGTGGCTGGGGTTGATATTCTCCACTGTAGTAAGCCGGGTTTGCAAGGTCAGATTGATTTTAAGGCCAGGTTTGATGGAGCAACCTGGTCTAGTGGAAGGTGTCCCTGCCCACGGCAGGGGGCTGGAACAAGATGGCCTTTCAGGTCCTTTCCACCCCAATCCATTCTATGAATCATTCTATGATTCATCCTATGATTTTAGTACTCCACCAGCCAATATCTAGATCAAAAAACGCCCAGGGGTAAAAAAAGAAAGTCTGAGTACAGCAGAGCATTAAGTTCTTCCAAGAATGCCCACAACATTCACATGTGCTACTTTGCCTGTACATGTAGCACATTCAGCTCTCCAAGTCATTGTCCTAAATGTTCCATTTAGAACAATGTCCATTGTTCTAAACACAGGCTTTGGACTACATTTTCCAGCAGTAGCCACTTGACATCCTTCATTTAACGTCCTTTCCCATTCTTGATTCAGTTTATCAGAGCCAGAGGTTTCTTCTGTGCCACAGGCTACTGAGTCCATGAATCAACATCAACAGGGATACTGAAATTGAGTTTAATAATTGCCACACTGTGAACATCCTTGGTTTTTTACCTCATCAGTTGATATAAATCACTGGGGTTTTTTTTTAGATTATCCTAAATATCTACAAAGTCAAATATCTTTTTTCCCCACCTCCTACCAGCCCCAAGAAAATCATTATTTCCTCTATTCAATGTGAGCTGCTGTAGGACTACTTAGTTAAAAGTTCAGTGAAATTTTATTACAGTGATTATCAGGACAATGCAATAAATTTATGTAATGTTGACCCTCAGTGTGCTGTATATTTTATAATTTTTCTCAGATCAGATTAACGTGGTTTTATGCACATCAGAATTTTACCTTCAAAGTGTTAACCAGTGATATATGGAAAACATAATGATGTCTCTATACTTCACTGATTTCCAGCAGTTATCCCAGAATAACTTCTTAATTATTTTTCTAGCAATTATCTTGAAATCTAATTATAAGACCTAATTTGTTGGCGTTACAGAGCTGTTATTATTTTCCAAAACAAAATCAGGCTGGCTGGCAAAATTCTAATAACAGATGAATTTATTAGTGATTTCTCACATTAAAAAAGAAAAAGAACAAAAAGCCATACCAATAGTTTTGAAACTTTATCTAAGCATTTATTGCAGTCCATAGTCCAGTCCTTACTGCACACTGATAGACACCTGAGAGGAAGTTACTGAGGGACGAATAGAGGCTAGTTTTCAGAAGAGAAAGCTGTTAGATTATTATTCTTTTAAATCCAAGGGAATTTCCACTGTTTAGAGCATTTCAGACTGTGTGACCGGGAAATCCTTTGGGAATAATCTCTGCTTCAGTAATGGAGCAAATCATCTCTGTATCTCCTCACCACAGCCATAATCAATGAAATCAATGGGAGCTGCTCTTCCCAGAGAAGAGGACGTCACACCTTTGTGGCAGTTTCCCGGGAGGATGGACCAGTTTGTCAAGAAATTTACTATTCAAGGGATAAAATCTGTGACCCCCTGCCCACCTTGTGAGGGGTCACACACGCACATGGCCACATCAGTATCAAACCTAAGCTTTATCTTCGAACACCAAACCATCCTGGGACCTCTTCAAGCAGGTCCTTGGGATGAGGTGACAGCACTGTGCTGTGTCCCCCCACGCTCTCTGCCTTGCTGTCCTTATTGCTGCTCCTCAGACTGCCTGTGCCACAGGATAAAAACACCCACGCTGTGTTCGGGAAGAGATGAGCTTGGCCTGTCTCACAGTGTAGCTCCGTGGTGATGGTGAACCCTCACGCTGCTTTTCTTAACCCCAAGCATGGAAGCGGGACCTGAGTTAAAAGATTAGGTTCACCTCCTACAACCAGTTCTGGAGGCGGAGTTGAAGTAATTGCTGGAGGTAGACTTAGAGTGTGGGAGAGAAAGAAGAAAAATAGGCTTAAAAAGAGGAATTTCCTTCCCTTGTGACTGCAAAATCCTAAAATGCCTTGAACTCCTACATCTATGAATCTGCGCATTTCACTGAAAGGTGGTGTTTGCTCTCTCTGTGGTGTGGGTGTGTTGGAGTTTTTTTTGTTTATTCATTTTGTCTTTTATTTTTGTGACTATTTTTTAAAATGTTTAATTTTTATATTTTCACAGTGGTAGGTAACCAGGAACGGCTTTGACAGAGTTGGGGATTTGAAGTCTGTCAGCAAAAATCTCTCTCTTAACATTTAATTGAGCCCACTCGTTGAGACTGAAATGTTACTGTGTAATTTCCAAGTTCTGAAAAGAGGCAAAACCAGTACACCAAACATACAGTTAAATGGCAAAATAAAATCTATTTCATAGGAGAAGTTTTGTGGGTTTTTTTCCCCTTTTTACAAAAAAGCAGCTGCCAGTGCTTTCTCTTTTAGACAAAAAAAAAGTTATATAAAGAAGAGGAAAGAAACCAAATGACTTTCTGAACCCAAACTGAAAATGGCTATTTTAGAGAACTGCAGAGGTATTTATTTTTTGAGTGCCCCCTTGTGACAACCTTTAGCAGGCAGGTAATACATCATCAGAGGTCTGTGCTTCCAGCAGCACGTCCATTCCAGCAGATTGCTTAGAAGGAGCAGAGTAGAGGAGGGAGTCAGAGTCATCAATTACAACTGCTCCAAACGTGTCAACAGGTTCATGACTGAGGTTCCTCTCAAGCCTTGGAAAGTCAGAGTGGAAAAAGCTCCACCAGCTGTAGTTTCAGTGCCTTTTACACAGCAGGAAAAACCAGAATTTTCCCAAACTTTCTTGCTCAAGGCCAGCATTAATTATGCAACAAAATACATTTATTACTTTTAATATGACTAAACATAAATTTAAGATTTATGGGTTTTAATGATATGAAAATGGAGAGTCTTGCTTTGCCTACAACCTTTGATGTGTTTTGGCATAATTCTTCACTTCTCTAAGGCTTCATGAAGTTTGTAATATTATTTATGTGGGGCCTCAAGCAATACAACATTTTCCTAGACAGAGCACATATCCTGAGAAGAAACCAGGCACCCCTGGAGAGATGTGAGTAGGGAAAAGAGAATTTGATCCAAAGCCAGTTGAAGGCTGTGGATTGACAACTCTCCCATCTAAGTTTTGGGCCATCTCTCTGACCAGTTCAGGCCCTTTTGTTCTTCCCAGCCCAAGGACTGACCACTGGAATGTCTGTGATGGTGGCAACAAGATGAAATTTTAGTCCTCAATAAGACAAAAGTATTATTGTATAAAGTTGGAACTTCCTCTAACAGCCATGAGACTCCAGCTTTTTGGCACTGGAATAAAGACATAAATTTTATTGTAATGAAAGCAATCTTAGTGAAACCAGAGTGATTATTATTTGAACTGAGAAACCCCACTTTTCATGAATACAATGCCTGATTTAGGTGCAGGACACGCTGAAATCCCATGGTAAATCACCTGGGTTTTGCACAGTTAGGCATTCTGTGCTTCTTAAAGCATTTCAGCTCTATCTTTCAGGTCTCAACTTCTGAGTGGCTTGAGACAATGCTGAAGAATTCAGCATATACAGAATTGGAACCTGTGAGTGACGAAAAAGCCACTCAGAAGACCTTTAAAACACGATCCATGATGAGTAAGGAGAATTTGCAGCTAGACAAAGCGCAGAAAGCCTCCCATCATGAATACAAGTCTTCATCCCAACACGAGCACCACGGAGATTGATCATTCTCTGAAATACAGGCTGTGTTCTCCAATTGCTTAAAACTGTACCAACTCAGAGGATCAGAAAGGCAGAAATTTCCACTTTACTTTAACCAGCAGGACACTCTGAAATGAGCTTTTAAGCTTAGCTGGAATGAATCTACAGAGAAATTTTCATTTTATTCTGAATAACCAAGGCCCCTGTGCTTCAAACTCTATTCCCTTCCTGGTGCATGGCAAAGCAGTTTTCAGAGTCTTTGACTTATTGAAAAGCTCTCTGCTCCCCATATGCACTGGAAGGCTGATTGAGATGACCTTACATATCTGCAGCCCATCAGCCTTTTCTCCTTTCTTCCAGGAAGGAGAATTGTTTATGAAATCATGTTTTCAATAGCAGTAGCAGGCAGAATTGTGATTAGGTGAGCGGTTTGCCCCCTGGAAAAGGAACAAGGATGATGCAGGAGCCAAAGTTTTAATTGCATTGGCAGTTTTCCCCATTCATAAAAGTCCAGGAGAAAGAAAGATTCAGGACAGGGTCACGTGCAAGTGTGCTGTGCACATGCAGAGCAGTTGTGCACTCTGGTGTTTAACAGACTATTGAAAAGTACTTTATTTTTGGGGTGTGTGCACTCGTATTAACACAGAAAGCATCCTGGTGATCCAGACACACAGTAACCAGATCTTTTCCAACATACTGCTCAAGGAGGTGACCATTCCTGTTCTTCTATGCATCGCAGAAGAACATGGGTGACTTAGCTGAGATGAAACCTCAACTCATGCATTGCGTTGTGCAATGATGTCCTATTTCAGAATATCGAGTCTGTTAAGGCACCTATGCCGAGAAAAAAAAGGGGGAACAGATGCAGAAAGAAAGTGAATCACAGAACTGTATAATCAAAGAATATCTTGAGCTGGAAGGGACGCACAAGGATCATTGAGTCCAACACCTGGCCCTGCACAGGACACCCCAAGGATCCCACCCTGTGCCTGAGAGCATTGTCCAAATGCTTCTTGAACTCTGTCAAGTTTAGTGCTGTGACCACTTCGCTGGGGAAGCTGTTCCAGTGCACACATTAACTGGTGATGAAGGCAGAACTCTCAGATATCAGACATTCAGCATCTCCCTTGAAATCATGATGAATCAGTGAATTACTGCTGAAATTCCGTTATTAATAAAACATCAACAACCAAGCATCATTAGATAAGGTCTGAAAGCAGCAGCGCGTTATATCCTGACGTGAAAACTCCAGTTATTTACAATATATTTAAGATTCCAATATGGGGCCTAATGCAATTAGTCAAAATCATTTTGAAAATAGCTGGGAATCCCTAGGATGCCTCAATAGGCAAAAAGGAATCTAAGTAGACTTAAAAAGATGCTATTAATGACCCTGCTGTGATGGAATAAAATAGAAGCTGTTACTCCTTGCTAAGGAAATGAAACCAAAGATATACTACTGATCTGTGCTTCCATTCTTAGGTCTTAATTCCTAGTGGAAATTTTCTGATTTCCTTTCCCATAAATACATTTTCCTCCAGGAATTTGACATACGTCTTGAGCAAATGCGAGATTGCTTCAAATAGCTCAGTGCTGGGTCCAGGTTACTCTGTAATTCAGTCAGAGATGATATAAATTCCCCTGGGGTGTATTTCTCTAAGTTTTGTAAAACTAGGACTTTATTTTTGCTTTATAAATTTGGGTAACTGAAAATGTCACATATTTTAAGTATTTATTGTGAGGGTAATTAGAGAAAATATTGTTGTGTGCTACGTGCATTTGAGAGAAGTCTAATGGATCAATTTATAAAAACATGGTTAAGGTCATTAAACACTTTACAAAGTGTACTGCATTTGAGTTTCCTACTGTCTTTTAAAGGTTTCTATATTTACTGTGGAGGTTTAAGGGTTTTGTTTCGAGTTGATTGGTTTGGTTTTTTTGGTTGCTGTTTTTCTTCTCCAGATCTCTGTCACGAGATGAGATGAGATGATTTGTTGGTTGATTTTGTTTTGTTAATTTTGTGTGGTTGGTTTTTCAGATTTTCACCTAGGAATACAATAACAATTTTAATCACGGAGGTTAGGGGGGAATGCATTATTTTTTTCAACATTAAAAGAGAAACAAAGTTTTATTTCACTGCTAACAGGTTTTTGCAATCTGTGTACGAGCTTGGAAGTTGCCAGGAGTTTTGCTGGTTTCATATTTGTGAATTCTACCTGCAAGTCCACTGAAAATTAATTATGTTCAGACAGTTTCTCAGCTGCCCTAGAGCAGAAGAAAGCTGCCACGTGCTCCATTTCCACTGAGTCAGTGAGTCCCCAAAATCCCCACATGAACTTCAGTGAGGTCGCAGGTGCCCTTTTCACGGAAGTCCTACTAATAAACCAGAAAGGGCTATTTTTCCAGTGGCTTTTCCAATAGTTTGGTGGTGCCCAGCTCTTAGAAGAAGTGGAAAGAGGCATGAGTGGGAAAAGCAGAACTGCAGAGGGATTGGATTAAGTTTGGAGATGTATCAGGGACAGGTATTAATGCATCTGTTTTCTGTGGCATCTTTGCGGTATTACTGAGAGAATATAAAATTTAAGCAAGGTGGTGGAAAGAGGGAAGCGTACAGGGTGAGAGAGAGGCTGACTTTCATGTACAGGAAACCGGAAGATATCCTGAAGGATAGAATTGTTTTCCTGTCTCTGCCACTGAGCTCCTCACTTGAATTGAACAGTCACTGCTGACTGCATCTTCATTTTCTGAATGGAGACTGTAAGACATTCAAGGAAAGAACTGTTTTGCATTAAGCTCTCCCAGCTACAACAGAAACCCATTGGAATTTGCCTTTCATTATACCAGACCACCAAATACCCTGGAAAAGCAGTGTCAGCCTCTCAGGTCCACTACGAGAGTGTTGTGTTTTTTTATAAATATGACATTAATAATACCTTCCCCAATGATCTCCCCCCTTCGCGCAGAGGTGATCAGGGAAGGTCAAGTCAGGAATAGCTCTGAGAAGCTGCTGAGTGGAAATGAAAGGAGTTGTAATGAACACAGGATCCATTCAGTGAGGAGGAACCAGGTAGGCCAAGCCTTTGCCTCGCTCTTGGTTGCCAGGGCAACCCTTCAGAGCATGTGATCAGTCAAGCATTTAGTTACAGAAATATTTGTGTCTGCCAGTGTACAAAAAGCTTCCAAATATCCCCCAAATCCACATCCCATATCCCACCCTGTTCTTCTCTTTCTTTGGCTCTGCACCGTTCAGCTTGTCCTAAAACTCCCACTCCAAAGTTCCGTTCATTGATCTGCTTTTTTGACCTGGAAATAATGTCCACATCATCAATTCTGGCTCAGGATAAACTTTCTCCCCATTTCAGCCTGCCAGGGAACACTCCTGGCCACAGATTCATGTGTGTTGCAATCTTTTCTCCGTAACTGCCTCCTCTGGAGTGTTATATGTCTCTCAGCAGAATGAACAATGTTTCCTGGGAGTCTGTAGATCTTCCAGCAGAGTCAGCTCCCTCTCAAGGTGGCTTTCTGTCTTTTATCAGGCAGTGTGGGGCAGGTTTGGTGACACTATGGCAGTGCTGGGAATGAGGATCACAATGCTGAAAGGGAAGAGAGGATACAGGGGGAAGCCATATCCCTGTGATTTCACGTTAAACATCACCCACTATTTCTTTATTTTACCTATTTTCTTTTTCAGTGCCAATGGTTGTGTTCACCAAGCTTGCAGGAAGGCATGAAAACTTTTAAAATGTAATCAACTCGCTAATTTCAAAGAAGCTGCAGGTTTTCATTTCACAATGCCTGCAAGAAGGTGGCTGTTTTGGGGGCTCTTGTCTCACACTGAGTAATGAACTGAATTTGTAGGTTCAGCTGTCAGCTGGAACTTGGTTCTGACTCCCACTGAACCCTGGATCCAAAGGTGGCAGTAAATAGCCAGCTCCCTCTGCACCATTCTTGTCATTTCCCATGAGGAATTGCTCTCTGGTTACAGGATCCTACTTTCAATCACAGCAAGCCTCCCCCGCCAGTTTCCCTTATTCTCCATGTACGAATATCAGGGATGTATAGATCAGCTTATCCCCTGATATTTTTCCCTTAGCTTGCTGTTTTGTTTTCTCCCGCAGGAAGTTCGACAGCTTCGGAGCCTGGCATCCCAGAATCTGTGCCCAGTGAAGAATCGGTGGTTAAAGCTTAATGTCTTGGCTTTATTTTTATGAAATACCTCCTTGAAGTCCTCATGTTTTTGTAGCAAACCCCTTATTTCCAAAGCCATTAACCTGGTGATCAGGAAGGGACTATTCAGGGACAAACAGTCACAAACAAGCTGTTCCTGCAATGGCTCTCCCATTTATCATCCGTGTCTCTGACTGTATTGACTGTGTATAATCTGACAAGGTAACAATGCTACCGAAATAATACAGGTACAGTTATCCGAGTTCGTGTATTATGCTTTTCTAAGCACGCTTATGTTTGTGTGACAAAATCCATGATGTAGATTAGCTTTTTGCCACTTTCTCCTCCCTGTAAAATTACCTCGTGGACTATGGGCAAGTAGATGTATCAAAAGAGTATCCAAAAAACAGACTGAAGAAAAGTAGAGAGAACAGAGGAATGATTTTAGAAAGAACTGTGTCTAATTCCAGTTGTATTTAAACTAGGAAAGGTTCACTAGTAAAGCAACAAGATGATAAAACCCCAGAAACAACTTGGATCTGAGGAGTGATTGAGTAGAATAGGCATCTTCAACCTGCAAAAGAAGTGACTGAAAGGAAAGATGGTACAAGACTGCAGACACATGTGGGGCACAAAAAGGTTGTGGAAAGGATGAGAGTGCAGACTGAGGATTACTCTGCTTCTTTTGTCCGGGGACAAAGTGAACCCTCTGGAGCAGTTATTACCATTAGTTTGCCTGATTCACTTTTGTGATATGGGCAGAATTTAAAAAAAAAGTCATAATACCTGGGAAAGAGGTTTTAATAGGTACTGACCAGTTCTTATTGATTTCATAGCCAGAGGGAGGAGATGTTTACTGAAATGTAGATATTTCCAGTACAGGTGGCTGCATCTGAACAGTGTCGCTCCAAAGCTTCCTTTATAGTGATGGAGAGTGAATCAATCAACTTAGTGAAGTCTAAGACTTCCTCTCACCTTAAAATAGATACACGAAATGGTCAGGCTGACTGCACCCTCAACAGGCCTGTTTCATTCCAAGGGCTGCAGAACAGAGACCAAGGTTCAGGTGTAGAAATTTAGAGTGCAATTAAAATTGGTGTAATCAACCTTTCCATTTTGTCTGGCAGCCCTGGAGACTGAGTTCTGTGGCTTTCATTGGCTGCTTGACAGTGACCCCACCACTTCCCTGGGCAGTCTGTTCCAAATCTTGACCACCTTTTCAGAGAAGAAATTCTTCCTAATATCCAATCTAACTGTAAACTGAGGCACACTTGGCTGGAGTGAAGCTGACAATGACTTACCCAGCTTCAGTTGCAGCATGGCAGTATCTCTGATCTATGAGTAACTTGTCTGTATTTTGTGTCTTTTTAGTGTATGTGTGAGCACAGCTGAAAAAAACGAGTTGAAAGCAGTAACAGCACCAGAGGGAAGTGACCATCTGCTGTCTTTAGGGAGAAATCTGTCTTGAAAAATATTATAGAAACTGCTTTTCCTTCTCCGTATGTGTGCTGGACAACTTAAAAAACACAGAAACCAAATGCTCTTGAGTACACATTCCTGGTAGGTAAGAAATGTATTGCAAGAAATTGTATTGGAGGGGCTTGTTAGAAAGACAGAGACTTCTTACCAGGCCTCTAGTGGCAGAAAAAGGGACTATCATTTTAAACTGAGAGTAGATTTAAATTGGAGATGAATTTTTTTATGTAGAGAGTGGTGAGACTCTGGGGTAGGTTTCCCAGAGAAGCTGTGGATGCCCCATCTCTGGAAGTGTTCAAGCTCAGGTTGGACGGGGCTTGGAGAAACCTGGTTTAGTGGAACGTGACCGTGCCCATAGCAGGGAGGTTGGATCTAAGTGTCTGAAGATCCCTTCCAACCCAAACCATTCTCTGCTCCTATAAACACTATTCTTTACACCTTGGCTTTGGCTAATTCTATGTCTCTGTGGTTCTCCCAAAAAGACAAGAGATTTGCTAAAGAGAGGATTTCTAAGATACTGAATAACAACTGTGAAGTGGCAGGAGTGTCTAATATCAGACAGTTTAGCTTTACAGCAGAACCCAGTTCTGAGAAATGTTTTTTTTTCTGTTTTCAGGGTTTTCCAAATAGGATTGGGGTGACTCAGTTCCCAAACATGTCTGGACCATAATGAATAGGAGCTAATAAAATCCCAACCTTTCTCTTCCAGAGAAGGAATGACCTATTTGTAGTCAATTTACCTGTTAGTAATTTATCTTTTCATGAAATCACAGAATCTTAGAATGGTTTGGGTTGGAAGGGACCTTCAAGACCAACCACTTTCAAACCCTGCCATGGGCAGGGACACCTTCCACTATCCCGGATTTCTCCAAGCCCTGTCCAACCAGGCCTTGAACACTTCCAGGAATGGGGCAGCCGCAGCTTCTCTGCGCCACCTATTCCAGTACCTCACCACTCCTAGAGTAAAGAATTTCTTCCTAATAGCTAATTCAAATCCAACCTCTTTCAGCTTAAAGCCATCCTTCTTATCTGTGATGCCATGACCAGAGAAAAGGAATAGATGGCAAGTGTCTAAATTTTAATTCATTTAATGGACATCATTATATGCTCATTTCAGTGAATGAAGGACTCAGGTTCCACAATATCTGAAAGCTCCCCACCCTGCATTGAATATTTTGAGGATGGAAATGTTGCAGCATTGGGAATCGATGACGTATTGCACTGACTGTTCCCTGTAAAAAACTGCAGTGCTGGATCCCCAACAGTTTTTTCGTTTAATTCATTCTGTTCTGAGGAGGAGGAATCATGTACTCTGAGACACTTTTAAAAATAAACTTCCAACATGCTGAAGCCTCAGTGCCTTTCCAAACTTTGACATGAGTAAAGCTGTGTGCAATATAATGGCTCTCATATCTACTCTAAAAGCCTTTTCTCACCTCAAATTAGGCAATAATTGCAAAGCGTCAGATAAAATCACTACCTGCTCTTCGTGAGGCAGACTCCAAACAAAGCCTTCAAACCAGGTAATTTGTGTTAATGAATGACAAATGGAACCACTGGGGCAGATTTGTGGCTGGTGGAGATTTCAGTCATGCTTTGCTTGATTTACACCTTCTGAAGTTCTCTTCTCCATGCCACAGATGGGTTCCAAACTTTTCTGAGCATGTCTGGTCTCCCTGCATTACTATTAACACCTTCCCACACTCCAGAGTGGGTGTCTGAACCCCAAAGTGGAGCTCTGTGCTTTATCAGCTCTAATAGGTGGAATTAAATGACTATGGTATTTGCTTGCTCCTGACAATCTCCAAAGAATATGGGAGAAACAGCATCTCTGTTTTTTGGGATCTTCATTCTCAGCATGTCATAATCATAGAATTGGGGGTTGCCTTTTTCTTTTTTTACTTTTTTCTCATGCCTTTCATTTTTTTTTCTTCTGTGCCACCTTCCTCCACTGTGGGGGCTTTCCCCATCCAGAGAAAAGGCTTTGATTTCTTATCCCGAGATGTGATCTAGATTGTGTTGAATTTCAGCATATATTTTCATATATTTTCCTGTCTTTTCAGCTGGGTTCAGACTCTTCCTAGAGGAAGATGATAACAGTTGATGAGAATAGTTTAAGACCATATGTTGCTACAAACCAGAAGAACTAGGCACAGCTCATACAACTGTGCTGCATGGGGTGCAGGCTGAAAATAAAAACTGAGGTATAGCCCCAAACAAAAGCTGCAAATATTAATTAGCCCCCCCTAGGAAAAACAGACTTTTAATTGTTAATTGTTAACCATAACTGGCCTAATGATCACTACATGAGGAGCTGTTTTCCTGAGGAAAGGGGATTACTGGAAAATTCAGGCTTGTGATACCCGTGTGTATTGGAACAGTGTGTCCAAAAGCTATTGCATTCAACAAGGATTTAATCTTCCTGAAGCTGGGCAATTTTTGGCCTGGAATCTGTGGAGTGCTTTGCTAAAGAAAACACTAAAAGAAGTCTGGTTGCTACTGTGTGAAGAGCATGAGGGGGACATTTCACAGTTAAGACATCATTTTAGGGTCATTCCTCCAGGTTCCATCTCTGTTCTAGCTCCGCTGCAACAGTTTATCCTGGTTGTGCAATGTATTTTTAACCAAACAGGTGTTAAAAAAAATATTTTAAAAAATTAGGAATCACTCTATAAATCTTAATAGGCCTCGGGCCACTCTATTTAAACAGTGAATAAATGTGCATGCAAATTGTTATTATTAACATTAGAAACAAATCTGGCATCTCTTAATTAAGAAGCACAAAGTGTTTGTGGCAAGTCCTTCTGTTGTGTTTCTTTTCTTTGATTTAGAATTGATGATTCAACCAGGCATAAATCTTTTCTCCTGTGTCTTGTTCTTGTTCCGTTCCTACAGAATCATGGAATTGTTAAGGTTGGAAAAGACCTCCAAAGTTACCCAGCCATTAAACTGACTCTGTCAGCTCCACCACTAAACCATGTCCCCAAATGCCACATCTTCATGCCTTTTAAACCCTCGAGGGATGGTCACTCTACCACCTCCCCAGGCAGCCTGTTCCAATGCCTGACCACCCTTGCAGTGAAGAAATTTTCCCTAATATCCAATCCAAACCTCCCTTAGAAGGGAGGATTCTGTATTCTTCCTCTGCTGCTTTTTTCCCCCATTTAAAAAGCCTGGAAATAGTTAAGTTGCCTGCAAAATTCAGTATAATTTCACACATTATCCTCTGTAGGGCAGAATCTATTTCTTTTTCTGTGGCTGTATCATTAACAGTAAAATATTTTGTATTTCTCCATGTGTGTATATATAATACAGATATACTCCCCAGCTCTCTGCAGAGTTATAAAAAGCCTCCACTTGCCCCATGTGACCTTGTCACCACAAATTGCTTTTAGATTCTGTGCCATTTGAACAAACACAGCAATTCACTTTCATGTTCCTGCAACTGCTAAGAAAGGAAAAAAAAAAGGAAAAAGGGGGGGAAAAGGAGTGCTAGAGTATGCAGTGTATGTGCAGGCTCATTCTCACTTTGACACACACTTTTCCTCACCTCCCTTTGAGGCTAAAGTTCAGGGAATTCATGTTACTGACATGGAACAGTTTCTATTCAGTCACACTTACATGGAAACATGTGTTCTGCTTGGGCTCAGAGGATGAGCTGAGCTGTGCTCTGAGAAGGAGAACAGAGATGGATTTGCTCTGAAGTTATTCCAGTGAACTGGTAAATGCAGGGGCCCTGAACTGAGCAGTTACAACACCAGACTGAAAATGAGGTCTCCAGTGTTTTGGTTTTCTGTCCAGCCATCCCCTTGGACATATTTGTATTGTACTACAATGAAATTAGGAATATATAATGTACTTTAATAATTTATTAGGAAATATTAGGAACAGCTTTCCCAGAGAAATTGTGGGTGCCCCATCCCTGGAAGTGTTCAAGGCCAGGTTGGACAGGGCTTGGAGCAACCTGGGATAGTGGAAGGTGTCCCTGTCCAAAGCAGGGTACTGGAATGAAATGATCTTGAAAATCTCTTCCAACTCAACCCATTCCATGACTCTATGACAAAGGGTGGACCCAAACTTTTCAGGGATGTATTATGAAGGACTGCAGGTAATGGATGCAAGTGGTCAGAGGAGAAATTTCCGTTTGGTGTAAGGGAAAAATTCTCCACATAATACGTAACCAAATATTGGAACAGGGACCCAGAAGGCTGGGATGCCATTTTCCTTGGAGATTTTCAGAACTGAGCTGATGAAGCCCTGAGTGATCTGATGTATGAACTCAACCAGGATTTTAGCAGAGGATTAGACCAGTGGTGTCTAGAAGTCAATGCAACTGGAATTATTTTAGTTTTCTGCGTACTAGGAGAAATTAATACCTTTACTTAAAAGCACAGGCTGTAGGGCAAAATGGACTTCTCGATCAGCCAGAGGTAATAAATCTCACGAAGACTTGGAGAGGAGATGACCATTCAAGGAAATATTTGTCCATTGCACTTCACACACAGCTTCAGTCAATGAACAGCTTCCCTGAGCACAGAGGTAACAACTGATAAACCAGCATCACGTCATGTAACACACTGGATTCTTCTGGGTTTCCTGTCTGTTCCTTGAACTTCCATCAACATGTGATGTCCTTACAGGCTGGTTTGTAGCTCTAGTTGCTCTTTGTAAACAATTACTTTAATTATATTTCAGAATTCATCAAAATAATGTTCCAAACCCCTTCTTCCAAGTTTTCTTTCAAGTGAAATTTAAGGGAACAATATCACTTAAAACACTACTATAAAAATTTTTATTAAAAAATCATTCTGGAATCGAACTTTCAAAGCCCATGACAAAAAGAGTTCTGGCAGGCATATATTGCCTAATTTAGAGAAAAAGAAATACTTCTTTATGGTCATGCAGCCATATGGGTGTTTGTCTATACTTCCCTGCTCTGTGTGGACATTGGAACTGGCTTGGGGATCAAAGCTCCCCTCCACTGTCTCATGGAGAAAAAGCATTAGTTCCTCATCTAGAAATATACACTTTTTCTGGCTAGATTCCCTTTGCCTATTTTTCTGGATAGATTTTTTTGTTTATACTCAAAGAGATGCACTTCAGGGTCTGAGTATTTTCCATTTTCAGTCCATTTCCTGACTTAGGCTAAATCCCTTTTTTTTAAATTATTTTCTGGCCCTTTAGCACTCAGGAGTTGCAAAAAGGGTGAAGTTCAGCCCCTATTTTTGGGCTGAGACCTACAGCTACAGGTGCTCGGGTGATGCAAAGCCATTGCAGATGCACCTAAGAGCATTTGTGGCTCCCATCAATACTCTGTCTAACCCTATATTCCCTGTGACAGGGGAAATAGGAAATGATATGTAGGAAAAGCACGTCTGGGTACTTTTTGTCATTCATTCTCCTTGAATTCTCTGAGCATGATCTGTTAGTGATGCTAGAGGGCCTGTCTCTGCCTAATCTTTTTAGTATCTATTTATGGACCTGCTGTCCATCAACTTATTTAATTTCAATTTGAACTTCTGGTCCTGTCTGCCTCTGTTCTGCGGCAAGAAACTACAGAATTTCACTAACCATTGTATGAAAAAGTACTGGTGGAGTAAATATCTGCTCTGCAATCCATGGGAACCCCATGGATGTGCCCTGGTGGAAGTTGCAGTCCATGGAGAGCACACAAAGGAATGGGCTCCTGGCAGGAAATGTGGAGAGCAGCTCATGCAGGAACAGGAGTTTTGGCAGAACCTGTGATATGGATGCTGAAAAAGCTTCAGCAGAGAATTTCTTTAGCTCTCTGCAGCACTTCTGTGAAAGTTCTGTCTTTCCCATGCAAGTAACTCAAAACAATATTACATTTTATAAACTTCTTGCAGCTGCAGGTTGTTTTGCAGAATTGTTATGGTTCTAACTAGAATCGTTATGGTTCTAACTAGGAAAACATCCAGAGATGAGTGTCTTAGAACTTGACCAATCCCCTTGAGGGGTGGATGGCAAAAACCAATTACCTTATGCCGTTTCATACCCTTTTGCGAACTAACATATAAAAAGCCTTCTGAGAAATCATAAAAGGGGGGCTTTTGCCTTGTTTCCTTGTGACCCTGCGCCTGGACTTCGTGTCGTTTCTTTGCTCGTCCGTGGGGAAAGCAGCAACACTGTGACCCTGTGGAGGACCCACACTGGAGCAGTTTGTTCCTGAAGGGCTGTACCCTATGGAGATAACCCACACTGGAATAGTTCTTGAAGAAGTGTAGCCTGTGGGAAGGACCAGCGCTGAAGAAGTTCATGAAGGAGTATATCCCATGGGACGGACCCCGCAGGGAAGCAGAGGAAGAGCATGAAAAGGAGAGAACAACAGACGTGAACAGACCACATTTCGCAATTCACCATGAGTCAGGAAATGATGAGTCTGGAATGAAGGAGTCAAACTAACCCTGGGAAGTAGTGGCTTTAGTTTTTCCTACTCACCAACCTACTCAAATTTTAATTGGCAATAAATTAGTCCTTCCCAAGGCAAGACTGTTTTGCCCATGACAGTATGTGGTGAGTGATCTCTCTGTTCCTATCTTAACCAACAAGTCTCTTCATCTTATTTTCTCCCCCTGTCCTGTTAAAGAGTTCAAATGAGAAAGAGACTTGATGAGTACCTGGATTTTAGCCAGCAAAGATTAACAATCCACTTTCATCAACAGGTACGTACTGGATCTCATTTGAATCCACAGAAATCAACCTTAGGGGTGTCTAATCTTGGAGGTGTTCACAGAGCACGGAGATTAAAACAGGCTTTGCACCAGGGGCAGGAGGTCATGGTCACAGGATCATAGAATGGCTTGGGTTGAAAGGGACCTTAAAGTTCATCTCATTCCAACCCCTGTCATGGGCAGGGACACCTTCCCCTAAACCAGGTTGCTCCAAAAGCTGTCCAGCCCAGCCTTGAACACTTCCAAGGATGGGACAGCCACAGTTTCTCTGGGCAACCTGTCCAAGGGCCTCACCACCCTCACAGCGAAGATTTTTTTCCTAATATCTAATCTCTACCTACTCTCAGTTTGAAGCTATCCCCCTTCATCATGTCACTTCACGCCCTCATGAAAAATCTCTCTCCATATTTCTTGTAGGCTGCTGTGGTGGTGCATCCCCCCTTCCCCCAGGCTACATTATGATCTGAGAAATGCTCATTAGGCCTCAGCCTTGAGGAACTGCACCTGGTCTGAGCCCCTCTTGAGCTTATCGGAAACAACGACTGCTCCCAGGAACTAAGGGGCGTTTAACAAGCTCCTGAGTTTTAATGAACAGCCTCAGAAACTTACTTTTCTTGCCTGAATAACAACTCAAGTGGAACAATATTTTTGTTATCCAATTTCCAAAGAAAGCTCCTGACCTGAGTTGCGGCCAGAATGGAAACTTACTAGGAATAAAGGTGACTTGAGACTGTATAAGCAGTGGTCCAAAGTGAGACCCTTTGAGCTCTCCTGGATCACAGAGAGCTGTGACCAGCGCCTCCCTCTGAGTGAGATATCTCAGAGCCAGAGAACTCTCAAGTTTGCTGTACTTGGAGGAATGGTGAGTGATAAGAATGGATCCTGTTGATCAAATCCAGGCTCAGTCTAGTATGGAATCTACTCTGAACATTGTGACTCAACAGGAGGGACTTACATATTCCTTTTAATCTTCACCCTTTCCTATCCTTTTGTCTCCCCACCTACCCATCCACTCTCCACATAGACAGTTTTGGGTTTATTTTGATTTGGGTTGATTGACTTTGGATTTTTTTGTTTGCTTTTTTTCCTCTGTGTGCTTTAACCCTTTAGTAGAGTGAACCTTGCCAACAAAGTCTGTCATTCTGTCACTTTTATATTAAACCCAGCTTTGCCAATACCTTTGTCAGTGATTCTTAAGTGACCTTAATAACTTAATAATTGACCTTAATAATGACCTTAATAATTTGTGACAGCTCCCTTCAGGTACTGGAAGGCCACAGTTAGGTCATCCTGAAATCTTCTCTTTTCCAGGCCTAGCAAACCCAATTCTCTCAGCCTTTCCTTGTAACAGAGAGGCTCCATCTCTCTGATCATCTTGGTGGCCCATGTATGGTTAAAAAGGGAATTACAAATTTCCATGAGTCTATCCCAAACACAATTAAAAATATCACAGAAACAGACAAAAATGTTATGAAAATCACGACTGTTTGAATTTTCAGCAATTTCTTTCATTCCGGTGCTAAACCAACACACGATTCCATGTTCGGAGTGCTTGGATGAGGTAATGGTTAATGCTTCAAAATAATAATGCTGAGAGAAAATCAGACTTTATTGCAAGCGAGCAGTGGGCAATGGAATGCACACAGCATGCAAATTGATAGAGGAATTAGCCATGATCAACAAGGAAAAGGAGAAAGATCAGACTGTGCAAAAGCAAGGTAAACCCCATCTTTTCTCTTCCATTTTTTCCTGTTTCTTTCTTCCCGTCATCTATCGATTGCTCTCTTTTCTTTCTCCCAAAGTTTACCTCTAGCTCTAATTCCAGTTTTTATTGTAGGACAGAAATATATTTCATTACAATTTGAACTCATTAAATAGGCCAGGGAACATAAATGATTATATAAATTTTAACACCCACCCAGCCTGCAAAAAATACAGTTAATTTGCCTCTCATCCAGAAGTACTTAACACCTGAGGATTGTTCTAGCTTAAATTCTGATACTGAAGAGAGACTAATCTGGGAGCCCTTGATACTACCCTAATTCAGCTTAATTTGAGTAAAACCTGTTAACTTTTATGAGCATTAACCTTTGACTCTGTTAACATAATTAATTGAAATATGAATGCATGGATAAATCTCTACGGAATAATATTTTTTGAAAAATTAAAGAGAGATATTTAACCTTCTCTAATACACCAAGAAAATGTCTAGATTAGGTTGCTCCTATGTGATCTCTGAATTTCATAGGAGCGAGGACATCCTTAATGGCTCATTGTGATGGCAAGTGAAAGGATGACTACTCCATGCTGGACCAGATTCCACACATCAAACTTCTCCTTCCCTGTGAATATTTTCATAAAACCAGACTCTGTGGCCTCTCAGAGTGACACTTGTGTATGACAGAGAAAGACAAAAAAATAGATAATTATTTATTAAGATAACAAGATTGGATTAAAAAGTTTACCATGAAATTTGATAAAATGATTGTGAAGAACTGGGAAATTTTGCTGGAGAAGGTTCTCTCCACATATGTCCCCTGCTTATACTGACTTTCTTAAAATCAGCAGCTGACTCTGCCTGGAGATTAGATTGAGCGTATCCTCAGCCTTCCTCAGAATTCCTGGTATTACTCTAACTTTAGGACAGTTTGTGTCCCCTGACTATCTTAGGAACATGTCGGGGATAGAAGTTTGAGTAGAGAAGAACAGACTCTCCAGATTGTCATAGCCACAGGAAAAGGGAATTACTCTTCAATCTTGTCTCAGATGTGTTTGCATATGAAAAGTGTTGAGACCAAGAGCAAGTCTGAGGCAATATTCAGACAGATGTCCCCTTTTATTTAAGAGTGAGGGGCCTGGAATGTCACTGCTACAGCTGCATTTTAACCTGTACCTTGCACTCCTCTCCTAAAAAGAGAAATATTCTACTAAAAATGTGTGTTTGGGAGGAGGGGAACTGAAAACCTCCCTGTGTTTTGCCACCCACCCTTGAGGTGAACGCCCTCCTCACTCCTCTATGGAGGACGGAAAGGTGGTATAAAATCATATTACTAAGTTTCAGTCTATAGTTGCTCTTTAGATACCTGCCTTGCTTTTGGAAACATTTTACACAGAGTTTATGAGGTGTTATTACTAATATTTTTCTTATCTCTCTGTCTGTAATATCAGCTCCCCTTACAGCCTTGACAACTGTACCCAGTCCCAGGAAAGAAAAATGTTAACCTATAACTTTTAGAAAACACTAAAAGCTGCCTCATTTTCCTCTCTGCATGTCTAAACAACCTTAAAACAAACTGAGTAGCAATAGAATTAGGGGGTGTTGGATCTGCTTTTCTCTAATTCCTTTTAAATGTTTTCCTTCATCACCTGTCCTTTCTTCTTTTCTTTTCAATCTCATTCTCGCTTTTATTTCTTTTTAAACTCTGAGATTGCATTCATTAGCCTTGTAAGCTAATTTAGGACATTAGTCCAAAAATTGGTGTGTAGAATATGATGGCATTTTTCTTCGGTCTTGGTGTGCACAGAATTTCATTATATGCTTTATAGACATACCACTACAGACAATTTCGAATCCAAGGCCCATTCCAAACCTTTTTGTCACTTACGATCTCTTTAGGAAACAGTGGGAAGTTTGATTGAAAATGACAAGGACACAAAACTTTGATCAAAGGGTTTTATTTTTCATTCTTTTAGCCATCAGAAAATAAAGTTTTAAATAGATTACATCTCCCAGTCCAAAGTTCTGATTTAAGCAGTGGCTTTTTCCTGTTTGTGATGGCTATTTTGTGTGTTTTCCTTGACTATTTTCTCTCACTGTCCAATCCTTCAGGCTGGTTCTTGGCAGGAACACAAAAACCCCAGATACATCTTCCTTACAGGTGTTCACAGATAATGAGTATGTCAAGCTGAACAAAGGACAGGAGTGTCAGATGGCTCTGTGCAAACCTGCCGGGCAGGGAAAATGAGAATGTTATGAAAATCAGAAAAGTAGGAAATATTCAACATGGAGCTCTCAGCTGATGGGAAAGTGGGTGTAAGGTATGAGACATGTCCTCCAGGGAGGGACTGTCTCACTCAAGGTTTGTGTAAACGACTTCAGAGAAATGTCCTTGTCTCTGGTGGGACTTAATTTCCTGAAGGTGAAGTTGAGACAATAACAGTAAAATTTTTCATTTCACCTGGCCATGTTTGTTTGAGTGTCTTTAATTACTAAACTGGGCTGCAGTTTCTCTGGGAAGGAGCAGCGAGATCCTTCTGCGTTGCCACAACAGTAACACGCAACAATGAGTTATTTTAGTTAAGTACCAAAGATACAGTAAATTGATCTCCTCTTGGAGGACGTCTTACAAACTTCTGTAGGGAAAGCTAAGAGGAAATGATTTTCAGCTGAAAGAAGGTAGGTTAGATCAGACATAAGGAAGAATTTTTTTTTTTTTGGTGAGGTTTGGTAAGATGCTGGCACAGGTTGCCCAGAGACGTGGATGACCATCCCTGGGTGCTCAAGGTCAGATTGGACAGGGATTGGAGCAACCCATAGTAGAAATATATAGTAGGTAGATATATCCACTATAGAAATATATAGTGGATATAGTAGAAATTGTCCCTGCTCATGGCGATGGGGTTGGACTGGATGATTTTCATGTCCAAAGAAGAGCAATGAAAATGGTAAAGCACTGAGAGAAAAAGGAAGGAGCTGGGGGTGCTTATCCTGGTGAAAGGAGGCTCAGGGAAGACCTTCAGGATGACCTTTCTCCACAAATACCTGACAGGTTGTAGCCGGATGGGAATTGGGCTCTTCTCCCAAGTAACAATCAACAGGACAAGAAGAAATGGCCCTAAGTTGCACCAGGGGAGATTTGGATTGGATTTTAGGAAATTTTTTCATTGAAAGGCACTTTAATTAGTTTTAATTAAGCATTAAAGCAGGCTGCCCACGGCAGTGGTGGAGTAATTCTATGATTGAATAAATTGCAGTCTCTTCCAGCCTAAACCATTCGATGATTCTACAAATCTATGACATGTCCTTAATGTTTGTTTTCTAGAAAATTAGAACAAAATCTATGTGAGATCTCCCATTCTGCTTTGTTTGCTGGCCTTAATTCCAGGCTAGCACTGATGGAGGATTTCTTCTTGTTTCAGTCCTTTCTCTCTTTTTTTACCTTCCAAATTTATCACCTCATTTCCTGGGTTGCTGCAATGATTAAAGCCTGTTTGAGGAACATAAGACCATGAACATGTGAAAGAATGAAAGAATCCGGATGTGGCCACAAAAAAAAGAGTTCCTAGTTCCTGGCAAGGAAATAGAAGCGTTATTTTTAATATGTGGAGGTAGCCAGTGGGAACTACTCCTTGCCATTCTCAGAAGCTCCAAACATACACAAAATAGGGACACAGCAGAAATTAAAAATTAAGCTGAAAAGTCTTTTGTGATGGTGTGGTGAGAGAGAATTCCGGGCAGAGGAAGGTAACTGTATTTTCTGACTCCTGAGGCCTGTGTTTCAATGAATGTAAAGCTCCAAGACCAAGGTACCAGTACCTGGACCAGGGTATGTATGGAAAAGCCATTTCCAAGGGAGTGGTTTTTAAGTTGACTGAGATCTGCATAATTCCAGTGAAATCAAGACAGTAGGACACTTAAGACTGAGCATGCAGCCCTAACCTTCCCTAAGAAAAAACAGGATCATTAAGGTTGAAAAAGATCTCTAAGATCATCAAATGCAACCCTTAATCCAGTGGTGCAAAACTGAAATCAGCTTCGCTTTCTTTCTGCAAAAACTGCAAATGTTGGGATGCATCAACATGTGATTAGGTACCCACTGGACCTGCTGTGATGTTCGGAGACAGAATATCCTGCAGAATCAGAGAAATCAGAATTAGGTGGGGGAGCAGAGGCAGAGCTCCGTGTCTAACAGGCAGCTTGGGGCCCCACAGGCTGGGATTTCAGAAGAAGGGAAAGGTCAGTTTAACTCTAAATCCGTGTCCCTTACTTACAAACAGACCTTTAGAGAGAGAGAGGAGAGTGGAAATGCTGCCTTCTTCCCCTCCAGTAAAAAATTTATCTATAGATGAGAACAGAGAGGATGGAGAGCCTCTGTCAGCTCTTCTTCCCACTCAGAATCATGCTGACAAAAATTCACTTTTAAAGGTACTGATTAAATCGTTAAAATTTCCCACTGGCTTAACTTCCTTTTAATATCTTCTCCTGATGTGCTCCTTAATTCCTGAGCTTCCAGGAATATGTGTTGTAGTATCAAATGTAATGTTCAAATGTCTGGAACACAGGATTTTCCATACTGGATCAGGCCATGAAGTCACACCAGTCCATAGCCTGCCTGACTGCATGGCCATAATCTCCTAGTTCAGAGGAGGCAGTAACCAGGCAGAAAATCTAAATGCTGAATTTCCTTCTTGCCTGAAAATACCATGGACTTCCCTCTGGGCTTTGGAAGTGGAAAATATCCGAAGATATTGTGCTTGCCACTGCTTTTGAATTTCATTATTACCAATCTTCTTCAATTTCATTATTAACAATTTAGGAAAATGAATTTAAAAATAGAAGTTTTTAACTCTCTTTTAACACTCTGAAATTGGAAAATATCCAATGATATTTTGCCCATGACTGCTTTTGAATTTTCGTTATTACCAATCTTTTTCAGTAAAAATTTTTCACTTGAGAGCGAAATTCAGAGCTTATTATACTCATATACATATATATATATATATTTATATGTATGTTAGGTAACTCTCACATTGATATTTCAGTAGCCTCCTGTTTCTCTGAGTAGTTTCTATGTTGGACCCTGGGCTATAAACATTTAAAATTGCCATAAATATATAAAAATACATAGTAAAATGTGTATATGTGTATGTGTATAGGTGTCTATGATCTCACTACAAAATCTAAAGCTGTGTTTCCCAGATTTAAAGGAGTATGGAATATCCTGCATAAAATATATTTCTTTTCAAAGACATAACACAGGGATTTTGAAGGATGTAAGTATTTACTTACAAACTGTGGGGCTTGAACAGCAAGAAATAATTTAAATTCTCTGTCAAGTAAGCTGGGATACTGCCTGGATGTCATAAATGTAAGTAGGCTTAACAAGAAAATTAATGAACTCATACAAGATTAAGACATTATAGTGTTTATTTGTCATAATCCTCCTCTCTCTTTCCAAAGTTTTTTATCAACAAATTGAGAAAAATACCCCCACATCCCTTTGCCTGTGGTAACCATTGACGAGGAGAGCAAGTTCTGCCAGGGAACAGCACGAAAAAGGAAGATGTTCCTTTGCAAATATGATCCAGGAAACTTTCTTAACTACATAAAACCTCAATGTACAAACCATTCATGTATAATTTTGTTTGACCCAGGTACAGCTGAGTCAGGAGGGTTTGAACAGTCAGCAGTTGTCAGCTTAGCTGCTGTCACTGCCCACATGCACATTCTTAGCATCCAGCAAGTAGGAAATAAAGCACATTAGTTTGATTCTCAAGGAGAGAGAATCACAGTGAGTCATGGCACTTTTTACAGGGAGCAAGGAGTGTTCTAATCAGTTATCCAGGCTCAGCTAACGTTCAAAAACTTGTTGAGCTGTGGTTGGTTATTTGAAATATTATTATAATTCAAATCCAAGTGCTCCAGAATTTTTAAAAAAAGTAATGTAGATATAAGAAACCTTTTTTTTCCCCAATGAAGACAATCAAGCAGAGGAACAAGATGCCCAAAGAGGTTTTGCAGTCTCTGTTGCAGATTTTCACTGCTCAAAGCCCAGATCAGCCCAGTCTGGTCTCATTACTGACAGGGTTTGAGTAGGACCTGTTTATTTACACAGGGTTTTTTTGTTATTGGGTTTAATCTTTGCAAGGCACTGAAAAAGGCACTGACAGAAATGGTTTGAATCTACAAAGTTACCCTAAAGTCAGTAGAGAGGAATCAGTTTGCATTAATTGAAATTCTTGCCCCTTAATTTAATTTCCATATGCACTTGTGAAGTGTTGTGCATGTCTATTGTGTTGCTATATTTTTAATTCTTTTTTGGAAAAAAAAAATTGCTTAGTGTGTTTTCATTAAAATCCAATATGCTGCTTCTGTCAATATTAGTCTTTCAAAAGCTTATTGATATTTAAAGTTACTGTCTTTCTTCTCTCTTTTTAATTGACTCAATTTAGAAAAATGAATTTAAAAAATAGTAGTTTCTAACTCTCTTTCTTGAGAAGAAAATTGTAGTGCACAGGATATTTATTCGGTCAGATATTGCCCTCAGCTAAAGCTGCCGCTGAGAAGAGGTGGCTACATCTAGTCGGGAAATTTCTTCCCTGATGGATGTGACCTTTGTTGCAATTTTGTTTAAGTCAAAAGAAATAATTCTTGCCTGTTTAGAACACCAGTGGCCAGAGGTTGGCATTAATGACCCACGGTGGTGCAGCACTGGAGAGCACCTTGCTGTACAAATGGGACAGAACTGCTCAATTACTGAATTGCTGAATTACCTGTCTTTTACCAGGTTCTGCTCAAAGTCCCCCCTAATACCCATCAGAGTTTGCTCTGTGGGTTTGAATCCAGCCCTCAGCTCCACTTCCAAAAGAGGCTTATTCGATTCTTTCCTTAAAAACTTAAATCAACAGATTTTGAATCCACAATTAAAAACCCAGCTCCTTGTGCTCAAAACCTGAAAGGGGTCTTCTACTGTTCTGCTTTCTCTATCCCAGTGTTGAGTTAACAATTAAATCCTGGCCAAATTCTTCTTGTCAGATGCACTTAGACAGTCTGGCGTAGCCTGATCAACTCTCACCTTCCCTGCAAAGCTCTCCAGTAGGCTCCTCTCTCTCTCTTATCTGTTGCACTCCTGTCCCTTTCAGGATAAGTTCTATGATTCTATGGGACAATCTTACTCACTGCAATCAACTGGCATTAGGTACCCCGAGTCTTATGCTTTAAAGTAGAATGCAATGCAATGCAATGCAATGCAATGAAATGAATAAAATAAAATAAAATAAAATAAAATAAAATATAAAATAAAATATGTGTGTTCAACTGCATACTGGGAACAGCTGAGGTTAGTCCAGAATGGTCAAGTTACATTGCTGATGATTTTCTCTGAAAAAATTGATTTTTTTTCCTTATGACTATCACAACGTGGTACAATGAAGATCTCCAAGCTTTTACTATTTCTTTGATCCACGACTCCTGAGAGTTTTTGTTCCTACTGTTACTTCTCCCAGTTGCTTAGAGAAGTAATATCTTGTGGATTATGTTATTCAGTAGATGGGATTACTCTTAATTTATAGGGTCTCACCTTCCAAACTGTTTCACATCTTTAGATGATATGAAGCTTCTTGAACACTCTGTCATCCCAAGACCTCCAAAAGCAAGAAAGCCTTTTTCTGGTGAGTGGTTGTTTGAGAAAGTCCAGCAGTTCACCAAAAAGCAGTGCTAAAGGATTGATTCATTTCCAGTCTCCCATCTGCACCAAAAATAGCAGTATCCAGGCAGGAGATGGGATATTTGATTAGGTGAAGCTTGAAGGACTATTTCAGTATGAAAATTGCAATACAAATATATTATTATCTACCTGAAAATACACTGGAATAGTCAGTCCCACACTCATCACCACAGTATCTGAACACCTCAGGGATGATATAATAATGTAATTGATCTAAAAAAGGCAGTGTAATTATATAATTATACCTTTGCTGCTATATTTCACACATAGAGACTATTTATAATGAATACCCTTTTACTTACTTTTGAAAGGATCTATTTTCTTCAATGGGAGACAGTGGGATAATTTATAGATAGGAAAGCTCTTTGATTGGGGAAAGTATTAAACCTTAACGAGAAGCTCAGTGTTTGCATTTGAGCAGTCGATTGCCTCCTTGCACCTCAGGGCTCCTCAACAAGAAAAGATAACGAGGTTTCTTTTTACCCCAATGTGTCTTCTCTGGTTGGATGCTCAAGAGAAATACTCTTGGGGAATTTTACCCGAATTTAGCAGCTA
This sequence comes from Rhagologus leucostigma, assembly GCA_013397725.1. Lineage (NCBI taxonomy): Eukaryota > Metazoa > Chordata > Aves > Passeriformes > Rhagologus > Rhagologus leucostigma. The sequence goes on along the minus strand of VZTD01000783.1, from coordinate 1,339,444 downwards.
AAATGTAAGCTTTTAGTCTGACATAGTCACCCTGCCGCTTTTGCAGTTGATAGGGAGCAACTGGAACCCCTAAGAAGAATAATTTGTACCACCAAGGGTGTCTGATGGGTGGGACAACAGACCATGTGTGGAATTCCTTAACAATCAATGGAACCATGGAACAGAGTCATAGAAGAGAGCCAGCTGGAAGGGATCTGCAAGAACCTTCTAAGTCCAGTCCTGGCCCTGCACAGAACAATCCTAGGAATCACATTAGGTGCCTAAATAACCTGAATAACCAATTCCAGCTGGTTCCTGGATGAACACAAGCACTTCCGTACATTTGTGAAGTTGGGCTGTCGTGCATTAGGGCACAGATTTTCCCTTCAGCATGCATTTTTTCTTACTGTATATGAAGCCCAAAATACCTACAGAAGGCACAATTTTATACCATATATTTCCTTACACATAAATATTTTTAGATACGTGTTATAGTCACTAATTACAAAAAAAAAGTGATACTACAGCACACAAACTGGTCTGGCATTGCAGTGCTGAAGGGAGCACAGCAAAACTGCATCTTAAGCAGCAGAAACAAAAGAGAAACATGAATTCCTTAACACATAAATATGTGCCTGTTTCTGCTGCTTACCCGAGAAATGTTTCTTAAAATTAAGGAAAAAATATTCAGCACAAGCTTAAATCTTTGTTGAGGAAAATACTGAATGGAGGGATTTTTTTATGCATATATTTGAGTCTTGCTGCCTTCAGGAGGACTGAGAAACATGCTAAAGTTAAGTAAATGTCATCATGGTAAAATAATGCATCTCTCTAAATTGGGAAATGTGAAAGGATGGCTGTAATTGATTGGACTCCTCTCAAAGGTCAAATGCTGCCAAGAATTGGTATTTGAGTTTTTTTCTATTGTTGTTTCTTCAAGTGAATTTCCTTTCTGTAATGACTGTTAAAAATTTCATTGCAACATTTTAATTCACAAATTTAATTATAGTTCAAACACCTGCAAGCAGTTATTAAAATTTCCCTTTAACCATATTCTCTTATATGATCTTCACACACACTCAAGACCCTAATTAAATTTTGTTTGTTTTCATGCCCAATTTGCAATTTCTGATTTCCCCTTTCTTCATTAATTAGATAAGGAAAAAGTGATAGGGTTTTAATTACTCCAGATATGTGTGAACACATCTTCATTTTCAATTAAAGGTGAGATATGATGTTTGAAGAGAAATTAACTATCACAGTAATTTTTTTATTATTATCCTGACAGAAAACAGACATATCATGAGATGCTATCAGCAGGCCTGTTTACACTTCTTGGGAATCTCTTGGGTATGTCGTAAATGGAAAGAAATTCAATTATAGGAGGAAGAAATAAAGGTCTAAATCTTCAACAAAACCAGTGAATGCGGCACCTCTGACTTCTTTTAGCAGGATCACTGCTAGTTAGGCATAGTCTAATTTCTCTAGAGGATTTTACTGGAACAGTGTGGCACTTGGTGTACAACCCCTCCAGTGAAGAAAATTCTGATTTCAGGGAGTTCAAAGTCAGATATAAAACATACTGGTAGCCCACCTTCCTAATTTTATGAGCAAAATATGCATATGAATTGCTCTTAAATGATCTTCCTAAAGGGAAGGAAAAGTCAGTGGGATGATAAGTGCCAGTGAGTAGAGAATAAATACACTGGGAAAGACCACAGGCAAATTCATAACTCACTGCCCATGCTCAGTACTAAAGAATGACTTGGGTGGGCATCTAACGCATCTTTGATAAGGACAGCTCCTAAATCACCAGGTATCAGCTGCAGAGCCTCCTAACTCACCCTTGGGCCCCAAAGAGCTGCAGTCAGGCGATGTGTCCAGTCATACAGTGACTGCTCTGAGTCATTTGTCAGGAACGACAATGCCTCTCCCTTGTCTTCTTGTCCTCTTATCCTGAGTGCTCTGCAAAGCCCTTCAAACCTGTCATTTGTTCTCTGAGTAATGTAGAAATGGATGTCTGAAACAAAGTTGTCAGAAACATTTAGAGATAAATAAACTACAGCATAAAGAGAACTATTTGTGTATGCTGTGGATTAGCTTAACCTGGTTTTAGGAAACTGCAGATATACCCAGGACATTAAATATGTTTTCTTCCTTATAAATTATGCAAAGAAAGTAATACCAACTTTAATGGAGACATCTCTCCAAAATGAAGAGATCTCAAATCATCAACACTGAGCATGTCCTATTGGTTCCTGTGATTTCAGCACATTGCAGTGTTGGACTGACAGTCTGCTTCAAAATTGTATGTGCTGAATCTCAGAACCACAGAGCAGTAGAATCACAGATGTTGGGAAAGCACTTGAAGATCGTTGAGTCCAAACATTAACCCAGCACTGCCAAGTACATGAACAAACCGTGTCCCCAAGTGCCACATCGATACGTCTTTTAAATCCCTCCAGGGATGAGGACTCCCCCAGTGACCTGGGAAGCCTGTGCCAGTGTTTGATAACCTTTCCAGTGAAGATTTTTTTCCTTATATCCAATCAAAACCTGGTGCACCTTGAGGTTGCTTCCTTTTGTCTGATTACTTGTTACCTGGGAGAAGAGATCAACCCCCACCTAGCTACAACCTCCCTTCAGGTGCTTGTAGAGAGTGAGAAGGTCCCCCTGAACCTCCTTTTCTCCAGGCTGAGCTCCCTCAGCTCCCTCATCTGCTCCTCATGGGACTTGTTCTCCCTTGAGGGGACAGGCTGAAGGACCTCAAAACAAATACCACAGACATAGTTATGAACCTGTCATAGCTTTGAGCAATCCCAGGGCCTCTGCTGTGTAAAGAAGCCATTGTTCTATCGCTATGGGGGCTCTGGATATTGCCCTACTCCTTCTAAAGTGTAGTTGAACCTTAGAACTGCTTTTGATTCTACCTTTTAGCTAAAGGCAGCCCTGTTGCCTATGCTGTACTCGAAAACCTAGAATTTGAAACAGCTAAGACATAGAAATTCGTAACCACTAACGCATTTCTTAACTTTCTGTTGTCACTGTAGTCTAAAAAGATTCAGGATCTATAAAGTCTTAAGGACAACACTGGTCAGGACACAAAGGCTGTGTAAATTTAATAGTGTTTGAGCACAGACCCAAGAAGGTGATGTTGATCTCAGTAGTCCTTAGCAACCTTTGGGTCTCATGTACCTTAGAGTCTTCTAAATAACACCAAGGCAGAGCTCCAGAATTAGCCCAGTCCAGGGACTAATTGGAAGCTTGGAAGTGGCCATCACGTTGAAGGCTTGGGGAGTTTAATAGGGTGCATGTGGTAAGATTGTTTGAGTGGATATCAGCTGGAGGCCAGGCTGTGGAAAGTCCTTAACTGAGATGTAACTGAGAAAATGACAAACGCTTCATTCTATCTACATTGGACACTTGTCTTGGATCGCAGAATCACAGAGTGGTCTGGTTTGAATGGAGTCTTAAAGGTCATCAAGTTCCAACCCCCATGCCTTGGGTAGGGACAACCAGACCAGGTTGCTCCAAGCCCCATCCAGCCTGGCCTTGAACACTTCCAGGGATGGATGGAAGTTCCTCACTTTGAGGAGCACTTGGCACTGTCAGCTTGTCATATGTGGTTTGCTCAGACTTGCCAGATATCCTGAAGGCTAAGGATAAAGGAGGAGAATAATACCACTTGTAGGATTCCTTGGGTCATCTTGCACAAATCCTTTAGACTTTGTGTCGTACATTTTCCCCGCTTAATGGAAAGAGAGAATATCTGGCAGACTTTGCAAATGTCTGGGTTAAAAGGGTTGTAAAATGGGGCTTTGCTGTGTCTGTCATTGCTGCGTTTTAAAATTGTTTGGGTTTTTAAAGCCCTAAATTCCGGTAGAGATAATTAAAACTTTTCAAATCTAGTTCAATTAGAACTGTGCTGCGAGTCCTAAAGGCTGCTTTTTCAATGAGGAGAGTATTTTGCCCAAATTTCCTTCAATAGTTCTGAAATCTCTAAACAGTCACCTAAAATACGTGTCCTGGTTTTGAAAGGACTGGGCATTCACCACTGCTGTTTAAATGGACTGCTGAATCCTCACTGCCATGGGAAATGAGATCATTTGTTTGTCAGGAATTACTTTGGCTTTGAGATACCAACGAAGCCAGGCTTTCTGGAAGACGTGAGAGGTTTTGTGTGCCTGGATTTGTAAGGTGGGGTATTCAGACACAGACATGACCAAGGATTTTGAATTGTGAAAGGTACCACACCGCAGCTCTAAGAAAATCAGATCTTTTTAGGGTGTTCCAAGCTAGACATGCAAAATGAAAGGTCACATTTAAAAATCGCCAAAGATACCCATGGGCAATTATTGTATTCAGAATTCTCTGGCTTTAATTAGCAGAGAACGAATCATTCCATGGGGTTGAGTCAAAAAAAGAAAAAGAGATGCAGGGTGGGAGCAGTGGGGGAAATGAAACTAAATTTCAGCAGTAGACAAGTACTAGTTCAGGTCCAGGAAATAATTATTTGAAATCAGACCCAAAGTGAATGATAATGACACAATGGAAGTTATTTTTCTATAATGATTTTCAAACTTTACATAATCAAAGGATTGGCCTCTCTTTCATTTTTTTCTTCTTTTTTTTTTTTTTTTTTTAACAAAGCAAATACATGAACTGCATGCTTAACTATCATTGAATGTTGTAAAAAATATGTATGGATTTATTTGGCAGTTAACAACACGGCCTATGGCAATTAATACCTTTTATTTACAGAACTCAGTGCTGATAATAGACAACTGATAGGCATGTTTAATTGGCTTTTAACTACCTGTGTCTTTTTATAGTATTTTCTTCTTTGCCTAATGGCAGCAACATTCCCGAGGATTTCAATGTGAGTTTAATATGTTGCTGATCTTCAATTACATTTTTATTGTTTATGCAAATGCATGCTCATTTGTATGGCAAGCCAGGGGTCGGTAACAAGGACAGTTTTGTCACGTTTCTCTATTCAGGGCTTGCACTCAGCAGCATTGCAGCTTCTTCCTGTTCAGTTTTCCTAAGTGTGGGAGAATTGACCCCTTCTCCAACTCCTTGCAGGAGAGTTCATGTCAGGAGCACAGATACCCTGACTGGTGGATGGAGATCCAAGCTTTTACTGAATTATCACTCCAACAGTTGTTCTCTTTGAGGGCAGCAGCCCTAAAGGAAACCTGGCATCGCCTGGATTTACCAGCTTGTGTTTATGAACTTTCCTCATTCTTGCTGGCAGATGTGGACTCCCTATCCCTGGAAGTGTCCAAGGCCAGGTTGGATGGGGCTTGGAACAACCTGGGATAGTGGAAGATGTCCCTAACCATGGCAGGGTTGTTGGAACAACAACCTCTTTAAAGTCCCTTCCTCCCCAACCATACTGTGATTCTGTGAAAAATATTGGCCAGACAGAGGCAGAAACTCCGTGGAGACTGTATATTCTGGCCTCAGAGCTGGAGGAACTGGCACCATTATTTTGGAGCTTATTTCTCTCTCCTTTTTCCCTGCTTTCTTGAAAATAGAAATATCACTGGAAAGGGCATAACCCAAACAACAAACTGTGCGGTTTCACAGAATCATGGAATCATTAAAGTTGGAAAAAGCCTGCACGATGAACAAGTCCAATCTTCCACTGAACACCTCCATGGCCACTAAACCACATTGCAAAATGTCACATCTAATCCCCTTTTTTAAAGTCAGTAGCCAGTGGAAGCTGATTTATGTCTCCAGAGCCTTTTGAAACAACTCAAAATATTGTACACAGAGCCAGAAGGGAGAGAGAATTAAAGTTTATCATGAAGCAGGACATGTTTGGGAAGCTGAGTCAGGGGTCTCCATAGGTATGAGAAGATTCAAATCAGAGTTCTCTTGTGTCCCACTCTGCAGCACATACTCTGTTCCTGGCAACAAGATAGTCAAAAATTCCTCCGAGGGGCTCGTCAGCAATGATCCTAAATAACCGAAGGAGAAAATTACTTGTTCTGATGTCGGTAGATGGCACTGTTTCTATGAACTACTGACTCACACCCCGAGAAATGCAGCTGCATCTCCTTCGTATTTCTACAGAGGCAGAAATCTAAACAAAACCAAACAAACTAACAAAAAAAACCCCAAACCAAAACCACGCCCCCCAGCAAAAAAAAAAAAAATAGCAAAATAACATTTTAAAAGTGTAAGATTAGTACCCTGAAGTTCGAAAATGCCTGAATTAATGTTGCTCATTATATTTTATCTTACCCTTGCAGGCTTTATGCAGTGTGATATTGTCTTCGCTCATATGCTCATGTTTTCCATTTCCAGAGGACTGCTGCCTTAGTTAATGCAAAGAATAGAGTTGATTTGAGGATAAGACATTTGTGTAGGATAAAGAAGAATATCCTTTATGAAATTCCAGGCTTCGGTGGTCTTGTGTATTGAGGAATGGGTGGAGGCACAGCATTTGCATCTGAGAAAGGAGGTGTGTGGATGGTCCCTGAGTTACACATGAAGAGAGAGACCCTACAGCACCCCCCAGTACCTAAATGGGACTTACAACAAGGATGGAGAGAGACTTTTGACAAGGGCATGTAGTGATAGGACAAGGGGGAACAGCTTCAAACTGAAGGAGGGTAGATTTCGATTAGATATTAAGAAATTATTTACTATAAGGGAGACAAGACACTGGCAGCGGTTGTCCAGAGAAGTTGTGATCTCCCTATCCCTGGAAGTGTCCAAGGCCAGGTTGGACAGGGCTTGGAGTAACCTGGGATAGTGGAAGGTGTCCCTGCCCATGGCAGGGGGTTGGAACTGGATGATCTTTAAGGTCCTTTCCAAGCCAAACCATTCCATGATTTCATGATGGTTCTATGGTTCTATGATTCTATGATAAGAGTGAACTTGTTGCACCCAAGGTGTGCTGGATGTGTTCACACAGTGACCATTCACCTGGCTATCCAGACACACTGAAAATATCTGGAAATATCCAAATAACCAAATTCCTAAAATGCCCAGTGAACAAAACCTCTGCACTGGGCAAAACTGAAGATATATTGAAGGAACATGTTCTGATGTCATGGACATCTCTAACAGCATCCGACAAGATCCATCTCATTAAGATATCTGTGGTATGGCCTTAGGGTACCTTATTTATAGTCATTTCATGTGTTTTTAAAATATGATTTCCTTGTTTGTCTTTGAATCAATACAGAAATACGGAACAAACACGTATCGAACATCTGTCATGCATCTCCCTGATCTTGGTGATGCTGCTATTTTTGTCAAATTTGTCAGTTGTCATTTTTGTCTTTTTTTTCCTGATTAGTCCTGATCCCTGCTTCCTGGCTCAGTTCCTTGTCTCTGTCACATTGTCCGGCTAAATTCAATCCCCCTTTTCCATATCAATGTTTAACCTGTTTGTTCCTTCTCACTGAATTTTCTCAGTTTTTCCCTTCCCTCCTTCACAGCATCCGTCACCCTGTTGTCTACCTGTCTTAGGCCTATCTATCCTACCAGATGTTATTTCACCTGACACTGTAGTCCCTGTTGAGGCTGTTACTTGCAGCTTATCCTTCTTAAAACTGGTTTCACTTCCAGTCTGTCCCACCTTAATGCATCCACCCAGTTAACCACCCCCATCAACCCCAGTCTGGTATTCTTCAGTCCTCTGTAAATCACAAAATTCTGTTTTAACCAACTGTTGGATGTATTCAGTTTTTTTCATCCCAGTCTTTCTCATCCTTGGTTTTTGGCTTGTTTGATTCGGTATTTTTACTCTTGCATCACAGTTTTGTCCTTTCTGTGTCTGTTCCCTGCTATTTCTTGGAAGTGTAGGACAGATGTCAAGAGAACATGAGAAGCATGGGCATTGGTGTCTCTTGACATGTCCTTTTTTCCTGACATGAAAAAGTGTCTCAGAAATACATGAACAGTTACTTACAAATTTTCTAGGAATATTAAAGGTAGATAAGTTGTAAGAGAAATGTTTGGCAAATGAGAAACTTAGACAAAGTCAACAACCTAAAAGTGTAATTTTGAATGGAAAAAGACAGGCTACCTTAATATAGGTAGAATTATAATTTTCTATGGGAAATGGTAACTTCCAGAACTTTAAAAATCTTCCTGATTTCTTATAACAATTTGTTGTGCAAGGGAAGTAGCGAAACCAGGGATGCCACAAGGACAGATAGAAGGATATTCTCCTGCCCTTCCCCAAACCAGTTGTTGTTCTGCCTCCTGTAAGGAGCAAAATTACTTCAAACTCAACATTTCAACCTCTAAAGTGTCTCACCAGAAACTCCTCTTTGCTTTAACCTGCACAGTCAGAAGGAACTGGAGAGAAATGTGTCACTTCACCTGCTGGTTCCCAGCCCTGACATTTAGGAGTTTCTCAGGGACAACATTTTTCTAAAGAATATATTTATCATGGCATCCCCTTTCTATTTTCTGGACTTGCTTTGAGGTGCTGGCAGCTCCTTGGGGAGGTGTTTCTCTGGAGAGCCACAATCACATTCTGGAGTGATCCCAACAGTTCCTGGCATCCCAGCAGCTACAGATCACCTTTGCAGGAGCCTCTGTGAAAGCTGTCACACCTCTGCTGTCAGCCTTTGTCCGACTGATTTAATGAAATCACATCAGAAAAAAGAAAGAAAAGACAAGGCTGAAGTCCTTTGATGACGACTTTGAATGTGAATTCCCTTCTTTGCTGACAAAGCAGGAGCAGAACCAAAGTGACACCACACAGGTTTGCACTGTCTGTACTGTCCAAATGCCTCCAGGCTCAGCAGACCCCTGGGAGATCCTGAATCCCAGCCGGATAACGTGTTCAGAAGCCACCACAGAAAACATTAGACTGAAATTATCGACTCATTTAATTTTCCTAGAAAAAGCACTTTTGACTATAGCAGAGATTGAGCACAATTTGGGGAAATGACATTTGCCTGCTTTCACAAAAGGGTCAGCTCTGGTTTCCTCCAACAAAACGCAGAGGAAGTTATTGCCTGTACTTAGATAAAAAGTAAGTGATTAACCTGTGTCTATTACCAATATTTATTAATCTGAACGCAAATCTTGCTCCCCAAATCCGCTGAGGCTCTATATATTGTACACATGATACACAAAACAATTGGGAAAATGTACTTTCATAACATCTTACTTTAAATACTGCTTGAAAGTACTCTAGGGTTTAATAAGTTTCCCAGTAGTAGTGCAATATAAAAAAAAAAATTGGGACCACTGCATTTGAATATTGCAGTGACCTTTTTTTTCACATTTTTTTAATGACAAGCTGAAAGAAGGAAACGCTCTGTATTTTCCTCAGTGCAATACGTTTTGGAATCTATGGATATACAGAGCTACTGCAGAGCTGAGTATTGCTATTATCACTGTGGATTGCTATCAGGGAAGATATCATGGAACTGATCTCTTTTTAATGATGTTGTACTCAATTACTACCCACCGCAGTCTTTCTCCTTTGTTTCTATTTCTGGATGTGTTCAAAAAGAAGGTGGGGGTCTAGGGAAAGAGAGAGGCATTTTTCCTGGTAAATCAATTAACTTCTCCAATCCAGCAAACTGTGAAAAAATACAATAACTCTCTTTAAATGTTCCATTAGGGTCCAGTAACAGCTCATTAGATTATACAAGGTATGTGTAATTGCCCAGAAAAGATGCACTACCTTCCTGCAATGCTTAATTTAATCTCCACTCTTTACATACAACTATAACCACCCACTAAACAAGATTCATGGCCTCGTGCCCGATGCTATGTGTGTACAAGTCTGTGTTGTAAACGTAAGAATGTGTTTAAAAGTCAAAACTGGCATGGCTTTATTTCCACTTGCTTGCTATAATCTTACAAAACAAGGCTGTGGAGGTTGGGCATTGTCCTTACAGAACGTTTTCCACTTGGTTGGAAATACCTCACTGCGTTTTGTGTTTGCTGCATGGAGGGATTGTCCCCCTGTGCTGGGCACTGGTGGGGCCACACCTTGAATCCTGGGGTCAGTTTTGAGGCCGTCATTACAAAAAAGACACTGAGGTGCTGGAGCGCGTCCAGAGAAGGGAGCAGAGCTGGGGAAGGGTCTGGAGCACAAGTCTGGTGAGGAACAGCTGAGGGAGCTGGGGGGGCTCAGCCTCGAGAAAAGGAGGCTCAGGAAGGACCTTCTCACTCTCTACAACTCGCTGACAGGAGGCTGTAGTGAGGAGGACGTTGGTTTCTTCTCCTAGAAAGCGAATGACAGGATGAGTGGAAAAGGCATGAAGCTGCACCATGGGAAGTTTAGATTGAATATTACGAAAAATTTCTTCACTGTAAGCAGTGCCAGCCCTGGAACAGGCTGCCCAGGGAAGCGGTGCAATCGCTGTCCCTAGAAGTTTTCAGGTATGTGGATGTGACACTTGTGGACATGGCTCAGTGGTGGACTTGGCAGTACTGGGTTGGACTCGATGATCTTAGAGATCTTTACCACTCTAAATGATTCTATGGTTCTCTGTGAGGTCCTGAAGTCACTGAGCTCTACTGGTAAAGGAGAATAAATTTGTGAAAATAACTGTTGTGTGTATAATTCTATTGCCAGGTTTTTATGCAATAGAGGTAATTTTTTCTTTTTCTTAGCTGTCATGGTAGAAGATGCAGAGACTTGAATTCCTCCCACAAAGCCATGGCTTTTTCTGTGTGCTTCCTTTTAATATTAAAACACGAATTACTAAATATCCTTCCCTTCTCCTCCAGCACAGAAATGAGATCCCCATGAGCAGCTCTGCCTCTGTTCACCTCTGCAGCCTTCACAGCTGAGTGCTTGAGCACCCCAGAGTCCTGCCAGGGCCGTTCACACTTCCATGCTTGAGAGTTACCACACTTCCTAACACCTGATTCCTCAAGTTCTGCCAGGGGAGGTTTAGGTTGAATATTAGGGAAAAAAATTAATTTAAATTTTTTTAAGCATTGAGACAGACTGCTCAGTGAAATGGTAGAACCGCCATCCCTGAGACTGCTCAAAAAACTTGTGGATACAGCACTTGAGGCCACAGTTTAGTGATGAATGTGACAGTGGTTCTTGGTTGATGGTTGTACCTAATGAATGTAAAGGTCTTTTCTAACCTTAGCGATGTTATGATTCTAAGATTCAGTCTGAAACCCAAATCAGTCTATGATTCTATGAAATCTCTCAGAGGAAAATCTGTTTTCCTATGATCAATCAGATAAGAAAAGGAGAAACAGCTAAAGCTTTGGAACCCCTCTGTTACTGCAAGAAGTTAATATTGAACAATTTTTTTTTAGAGTAAACATATTTTAGTAAAAGAAAACACTTCCCCACCTTCTCTTTTGTATTTGCTGATAACTATAATTTTTTTTTTTTTTTATAAAATCTCATTGGTAAAATTTTGAGTGGTCAAAGCTTCAAGCCAACAAAAGAAATTGGGAGGGATACAGAGTTGTGTTTCCAGTTCCAGTTCTCTGAAAAGTGTCTCTTCTACTGCTCTGCTTCATTCCATGTTTTCCCTTCCCTGATAAAAGGCCATTTTTCTTCCTGTGCCAGACTGTACAGCACATCAATCCTTATTTGTAGCTCCCATGATTTCCAGACTATTGGTTTATAACAAACAAATAGAGGTTTCAAGCTCTCCCTGGTGCAACGCCGGTTGGACAGTCATTGATTTTGCTGGGATTAAGAATGTTAAAATGGCACTGGGGCAGAAAATACCGAGCTTTCCAAAGTGACATGGTAGGCACAGATCAGACACACGAGTGGGGACGGGAAATTAAAACAGGCCAGAGAGCATTTTTTTACTCTCTGCAAAAATAATCCTATGGAAGCTTAGATTCGTCCTACAGTTTATCATGTAGTGATTTACCCTGGGGTTTTCATGACAAAAAGTTTCTCCCAGATGGTTGAGATTTTCTGAAACCAAGTGAAGCACCTGGACAGTAATACGCACTCCATCTGAATTAAAGCAAAACAGAGTCTTCTTGCACCTGGAATAAAAATGAACACTTTCCCAGGCTTTAGCCACGAGTATTTCCAGATACCTCCGACATTTTCATCTATATTGAGAGGTAAGACATAAGAAAGAGGTTGATTTATAGACCCTAGTTATTCTGCCTGGGCATCTCAAAAATTTCAGATAGTTCAGTGAGAAAAAATGTTTTTAATCCTCCAGTCAATTTGAAAATATTGGAAAATGGAGAAATATATTGAAATAGACCCCTGAAATGAAAAGGCTTTGCTGTTAAATAGTCCCACAAAATGAGCTTCCTGGTTTCACAAAACGTTTTTGTTTGACTCCAATAGAAGCATCTGGGTTTAGTGTTGTTTTGGAGTTGGTAAGTCTTTAAGCAAATTTTGGAAGGAAAAATCATTTCAGAAGTAAATTACTGAAGAACTTCATTATGAAAGTTCTTCCCTTCCTGCCTTCCTGTCTCCTTCTCTTCCTTCTCCTCCTCCCCTTCCTTTTATTCTTCCTCTTAATTTCTCTTTCACTGTATCTCTTTCCTTTGCTCTTTCTCTTAGTTACTACCAATTTGTAAGATCAACACAGAACTTTACAGCCAAACAAATATGCAATAGCAAAATGCTCTGGTATTATGTGGAAGATCATTTACAAACTCGTGTGCAAAGCCAAAAACCAGAGTCGGTAAAACTCACAGAGGGAAAAGCAGAGAGGCTCCGTTCTCCCCAGTTCCAGGTCACTATTTTCCGGCTCCTCTTTCCACCATTTCTACACAACACAGTAGCAGCACGGAGACCTGCTAGTGAAGTGAGGCATAATTTTGGAAACCAGATTTTGTGTGTCTGTGGAGGTAAACTCCCTAAAAGTGCACAAGAAGAGATAAATGACACTTAGAGATGGAAAGTGCCTCTGTATGAAGACGGTGAAGGGCACTGAGGGGAAGCCATAGGCAGAATGGCTGAGGGCTCTTGGTTTGCACAACCTGGAGAAGAGAAGACTGAGGGGAGACTCATTGGGGTCTGCAGCTTCCTCATGAGGGGAAGAGGCGTTGATCTCTTCTTTCTGGTGACCTGTGACAGGACCCAAGGGAATGGCCTGAAGTTGGGTCAGGGGAGATTTAGGTTGGATATCAAGGAAAGGTTCTTCCCCCAGAGGGTAGCTGGACACTGACCAGGTTCCCAGGGCACTGGTCACAACACCAAGCCTGACAGAGTTCAGAAAGCATCTGGACAATGCTCTCAGGCACATGGTGGGATTGCTGGAGCTGTCCTGTGCAGGGCCAGGAGCTGGACTTTGATGATCCTTGTGGGTCCCTTCTAACTCAGGAGATTGTATAAGTCAATGATTCTACGTAATTCTTTGCTACAACACCCTTCAGGAGTCACTTGAGACTGAAAAGTCCCCAGAGTGCCCCACCACAGGGTTACCAGAGAATTTCCACTGAGACCATGTAGTGACCCCAGGTCTGCTGTGATGGAGTGTTCATGAATACCTGTGCTGTAAAACGCAGAGTTACAAAGAGACCTTACCTGGTAGGAGTGTGAAAATTCAGACATCGTGCACTGGGATATGGGAGAAGGTAGTTTTTCTTTTTCCGGATGTTATGGCTTTACTGGGCTTAGTAACAGATACGCAGCTTCCATGAAATGTGTGGATCCCTTGCATTCTTGGCCCGGGAGAAGAGAAGCAGAACCAATTCTTATTTCTTTGAAGAGTGGAGATATAAATGACTCAGGAGACCATCCTTTTTCCAGTCTGTGTTTAAGCACATTCTTCAAAGCCAGCAGAATCAGGCAAATGTTTAATTGGCAATTAAGTAAGTGAATGCCATAAGAAATAACAGGATAATTCTTTTTCTTAAAATTGAGTTATTAATTAATACAATATGTTAAGTTTCCTTACTAAGGCATAGATACGACTCTACTGTGTAAACTGATCTAACTCCCCCCTGACCTCTTTGAAAGGCTGAGGTTACTCTGTCTAGGCCAAGCTTTGGCAGTCTGACACTGGTTACAAAATCACTCTTAATTTAATCCTGAGCAAATGTAAATCTAATTTCCTGCAGGGGATGTTAGTGGTGTTGCTTCACTCCAGCCCAAGTCTCATCAGAAGTAATCAAGAACAGCAACGGAGAGATTGTTCTCCACAAGGCAAGCGACAAGCAATGTCTGAACAAAACTTATATTTCCATACTTGGTGTAAAAACACTATGATGAAAAAAAAGATAAATATTGGGAGCACAGTGGTAGCAAATTGAACAGCATTAGGAGTTAAATGGTGGTGAGAAATGGGAACTGACACAATTTAAATGAAACTTTAAATACAGGTTTATTCACTGCAAGGGGTGTTGGGACATAAACCACTTCTTTCATCTTATTTGACACCCCTCCCTCTGAAAATTTTTGAGATTGTTATTTTCCACTTCTATGGAAGCATAAAAATGCAAAGGTAGGTGCGTGCAGGAGAAAAATTTACATCTGTGTTTAACCAAAACGTTCTGTAACACCTCAGCATCTTCATCATTCATCAAAGTGTGAATAAGTGGTATCTTCCTTTTTTTTTTTCTTCTTTTATTTCTTGGCAAAAAACAAAACCCATGCGTGCTGATGATTTGAAATATTATGTGACCTCATTTGAATGGACAGATGAACAAAATATCTTATGGGAGCAGTTTCAACAATTACTGAAACTTGTAACAATTCTTCTTAATAAGCCCTATCATCTACTACTAATAATACTAATACAAGCACTTACGGTAATAATATCCCAAATTTAATAAGAAGGCAGCAATCGTAGTTTGCTCTGTGTATGTGTTCCAGCCACTTTACATACATTATAAAGTCATGGATCATTTGAGAGTGCCTCAGGGAAAATAACGTGGTAAATGTTGTATAAGTATTATCTCCAAGCGTTGGACCCGTTTGCTACGAGCTGATGCCACTTTCAGCTCCAACTAAAGCTTAGCTGGTAAAAAAACATACAAGAACAAGGAATTTTAAGTGGGACTTGCATTACTGTGGCTAGGTATGCATCTGCAATTTGCACACATAATTGGAGCACAGGAATGCCACAAGTGACCCTTGTCTCGTTAGGAATTCAGACATCTCCATGTTGAACATGAAGCCCTGCCAGTATTAGTCCCCAGTGAGCCAAGTGCACGAATATCAAATCTTACTAAAAAATATTGTTCCAAATGTAGAATACCTCTGAGACAATTAAATCACCGTTTGTGATGAGAAGAAAAGAGAAAATCCAAGCTCCAAGTAAAACATTTGAACTGGGACTTCTTGATCTGTTTTGTGTAGGCAACTTGTTGCACAGATGGGAGAGCTCAGGTACATCAGAGAGGGCAGCAACACTTCCAGGGCTGAGCTTGGGTGACAGTTCTGAAGGGAGATCTGACTCCCTGAGTAACAGAAAATTCTCTTTTTAACATCAGTGGAGAGCAGGGAGCTCATTTCAAACATGCAGCCCGGGTCTTTCAGCTCTTCACTCAGTACACCAATCACAGGAACAGGGTACTTAAGTCAGTCCAGTGATTTCCACTGACGTCCTTGAGCTTGATTAAGATCTGAATTATGACTTCATGTCTTGTCTGCTCAGTGGGGGAGCATTTAAACAATCAAGACTGGCCTTCAAGAACAAATGGATGATATTGTGAGAGTACAGACTACTTTTCAAGGCCTGGAGAGTGATCTGAACACTGAGTCTACAGTACATGAACCTCTGAGTGCTCTGTGAACTCCTCCAAAGAGGCAGGGACTCAAAGGGAGCAAAACAAAGCATTTCGCACCTTGGCCATCAGCTGTCCTTCTGGAGTGGGTGGGTTTTAAGTCCATGAACTAACAGGAGAATACAGACAGGAGCTTGGGGGAGAGCTCTAGCGCAAAGCTGGTCTAGCAGCATGGATTTTGCATTTGAATGTGTTTTAAAAATAAAGCTCATCACTGAATTCAGGGAGGACCTGGTCCTTGTTGTGTCTTGGTTGTGTTCTAAGGAATTCTGAGGTGCACAACTCCTATTTTGGATCTGACCTTTTCCTCCCCAACCCATCTCAGGACCAGGAGTTGGACTTGATGATCCTTGTGGATCCCTTCCCACTCAGCATATTCTGTGTTTCTGTGATCTCCATAAGTAATCTTTCTGTTCACTTTCCAGCGACACTGTTTGAACAAGAATTTTTTCTTTGGACTGAGGTGCTGAGTATTTGCATTCTTTCTCTGGGCAGTTTGTATCAAACCTTCATTTTATTTTCTTCTTGAGTGTAGATGAGGGTGCAGAGGGTAACCCAAACTTGTGAATGGAGTTGTGAATGGACTTGCTGACTGTTTCACATGCTCCTTCGCATTCTAATTTAACTAAACATTGCATTTTCTGAGTGACTGCAAAGATGGTCTCTCTGCACTCTATCCATGTCTTACTGTTATACCCCATCAAATTTAAATGTTGTTTGTTTGTTTGCTTGCTTGCTTGCTCGCTTGCTTTAGGGTGTTTTGTGCTGGTTTTGTTTGGTTTTGTTTTATGTTAACCTGAAGAGAATTCCTTGGAGTTAGCTGAGGGTTCCAAAAAAACTTCATCCATATCTGGGATGGAATTCAAGTGCCTACACAGAAATGTCTGGAGGCAGTTTAAAAGCCCTTGGTATCAGCGAGTAGACAAGAGAATGGAAACTGCAGAGCTGTGTTGAGTTTGAGTTTGCAAATGGATGTCAGGCAGGATACATGGAGACATTTCAAATGGCACCAAAAATTAAAGTTGTGGCACTCAAATTACTTTCTTGGAGGAACAGAGACACAGAATATAAATTTCTGGCTGCTTAAGGAAAAATAGAAATGAAATTAGTGTTTCCACTAAAACAGGGGAATTATTTCTGTGGCAGTGTGCTCTGTAAGAGTCACAGAGGAGATATATTTAATGAATCCTGCAGCTTTGCTATTTAAGATGCTCATGTGAAAAGTAGTCAAAGTGAGATGGTGGGGAATGGCTTAATTTTCTGAAAACAAGTGACAACTAGGAGGGTGACCAGAACCTAGTTGCTCTGGGTTTATTTTGTCCACATAACCCAGTTTTCCCATCTTGGGGCAATTAAATATCCCATATTTGATTTCATTAAAGATAACTTGATGCAGATTCTGCCTCCAGAGCCTAGCATACACCTTTTTGTGGTCTGTGACCTCAGCTCTGCTCTCTAACTTACTGTGGGTTTGGGTTCAGGGTCATAAGCTGTAAACACTTCGTGATCATGGCCTTTTTTACATCAAGTAGGAACAGTTCTACCAGGCATTGAAATATTTATTTGTTGGTTAAAAGAAGGCAGTGATGAGAATAGAAGTGTTGGAGAGCAGCGTGGTTATCGAAGGAAGTTTTCCCATAGGATTTATTTGTTTCTTTGTTTGTTTACTGTTGCAGAAACCTTTTGTGAGACAAAGTGAAAGCAGATAGAAATGAAGAGCTGGAGTGGGGTGAGCATTCCTGGAAATGCCACAATCACTTAGGATGACAAGGTCAGTTTATATGTGCTCCCTTTCTTCTGTTTGTGCTCTGATCTAATCAGCTGAATCAAGGCAAGGGGAAGGAAAACATCCCTGCCACAAACACTCAGTCTGCAAACTCCTCCATTTTCCCTCAGCCAACACGGATGATCTCTGAATTGATCGGGACTTTTCCAGATGCCAGGAAGCATTTTGTCATTGCAAGGTTTTAGTCTTCTTTGGTCTCATTTTTGTGGGAAAAAAAAAAAATGGGCAGAACGAATGGAAATAGGATGCGGATAAGGAGCCCTTAGTGCTTGACTGCAGTCTTGCTTTCTGGAAGTCAGAAGATGTTGAGATTTCTGCTCAGGTCATGGTAAAATGCATCTTGCTCCTATTTTCACCTTGTAAAGCAGAGATTTTAGAGAGTCTCGTGTTTAGCCATTAGAAGCAGCCGAGATTCATATTGTTTCATGGCTCAGTCCATGGAAGTTTTGGACTGTATTTTCCATATGGAGCCTCCCCAGTAAGGGAGGTTTAGACTAGTGTCAGAGACTGAAAATAGTTTATGCCTCAAACACTGATATAAAGTTTTAAAGAAGCTACAGCCACAGAAACCTCCTTGAAGAACTTTGGACTGTAAGTCAAACTGCTGATTAGATAAAAGGAAACCTATTGTTCAGTCACCTCAGGCTGAGGGAAAGGTATGCATCCACAGAAGGCCAAAGCCTCCAGCTGCCATCTCAGCTGATTTTGGGGTGGAGGGGGGAGAGCACAGCTCACAGAAGCCAAGTTTACACAGACTCCCCCCAACCGAGGCGGGAGGAGGAGGTTTCGGGTGCACGGTGTAAGCTCTGCTCAGAGGCAATAAACACCCATCCTCCGATTACACAAACCAGCCCAGCTGTGGAACCCCCAACCCCACAGGCCACAGCCACGGGACATTCACGTGAGAGGCTTCGCCCCACAGGACTGCACGCGATGCATTGGACCCAGAGTCTGGGGTACAATTGGACCCTAAGAGACTGTCCCCTCTTCCAGGGGGACATGCCCGGACATGCCTGCCTCACCTGAGCATTTATACCCATTGGATTCTATGCTTTCCTGGGGGGACCTTCACCACCAAGAAGACCAGCTGGAGAGGATCAATGGAACATCGTTGGGATCTATGGAGTGGTGATATTTTCCTTATTCTGTCCCTGTCACTCTCTTTCTGTCCCCTCCTCCTAGTTTCTACTTTCTTTCTTTCTTTCTCTCTCTCTCTCATATTTACTATACAATAAAATCCATATTATTGTCACTGGCATATGATCTCATTTGCACCTTAATTTGCGCAGAGGAATTTCTAAGGAACCTTAATAATAATTGGATCATAACAATTAGCTACTAAGAAAATGTTACTGAACAGGTGGTCAGGCGTTGGAACAAGCTGACCAGGGAAGTGATGGACTCACCATCTTTGAAAGTGTTCAAACAACGTGTGGATGTTTTGAACATGTCAGTGCTGGGTGAACTGTTGGACTCGGTGACCTTTGAGGTCTTTTCGAATCTAAACAATTCTGTGATTCTATATTCAGCAGAACTGGGGTCACACTCTTTGCCTGAGGAGACCATGATGAACTCCTGACTCAATGTTTCCTATCTTAGGTTAGTCACAACTGGAATAAAATAAAGCTGCAGTGGGTTGAACACGTCATTTACAACATTTAGCAGGAGTTCATTTGTATAAGGTCTATAGGTAAATCTGAGATGAATGCTCAGACATAATCCTCTTCCTTCAGGCAAGCACTGATTGTGTCAACTCACATCCTTTAATATCCTTTAATACCTCAGCATGCTCTGGGGGGCTCCACCTTTGGAACCACACCATTAACATCTTTTTTACATGTGGCGAGACACACCAGTTTTTTGATTAACATGCTTCAAAAGTCTGAGTATAAATCCACACTTTCTTTGTTCCCACTCAGGTCTTGGTCCCCTCACCAGATACACAGTGTGAGTTCACTCCTGGGTTAATTTTGCAGCAGCCAAATTATTTTGCCCCCAGAGAAGAGCCTGCACTGGTTGTGGGAATAGGCAGCTCTAGGTACTCCTTTTTATAGGCAGTGTGGTAAAGATTGCACCAGTTCTAACTCCTACAGACTTGTGCAATCCTCCAAGACTTATCCAACAAGCTGCATGCCTCCCAAATACCCACCAGATCACTTCATGCCCTGCTCTAAGGCAAGCACCATGTACTTTTCACGTCATGCTATAATAATGTCTCTCTGGTGGGTTGTGACATATTTTTACACTATTGCAGGCACTTCAAACAGAAGAACTATACTCACACAAAAATATCCCTTTACTTGAGTACCAGCGGTGTGCAACTGCTTGATACTCGGAGGAGACACTTGTCTGCATGTTTAAGTCTTATTGCTTTAGAAGACAACCCAAAACTTTGCATTAAAAGGCCGCATTTTACCATGAGTAAGCTCAACTAAATAGGATAAACTAAGGGAAATTGATAATGCATCTATGCAGAACACTCCTTTGGCATGCCATGGGTACTGCTTGTAAAGAATGAGCATGTCCAGCCCATGGGATATTTGTAATTACAAACAATGACAGGCACAGAAACAGCCTGGTGAACAAGAGAATTCCATGTCCCAGGAAGACCCAGAAACACTGGATCTGAATGTTGGAGCACCATCTAGTGAACACAGGAGCTCACCTTTATTCTGTGTTGGTGTCTCACTTAACAAAAGAGAAAAGTGTGTAGGCAACAGCCCATACACTCTTGTTCTGTGCTGACTGCCCAGCTCATGCTAAGTTCTTACAAGCTGTAAATATTCAAAAGGAAGAGATTTTCCTCTTAATGATTCTTCTGGATATTGGAATGTCTTAAAGAAATCCTTCCTTCTTGCTCTGTAGAAAATATTTGGGAAGGTTGTCTGCACTCTGATGGTGGTGATGGCGAGACCTTTGGAAGAAAACTGATGGCAGACTAATACTGAATGTAGAAGCCAATGTATGAATCCAAAAATAGTTCTTGCTGAGGTATAAGGTACATTTCTTCTAATGAAGAATTTCTCTGTAACCCTTAGATGACCAGATTCTGTAAGGTCCTGAGAAATCCTAACCTATAAATTTTTCCCCTTTTTTTTCCCTTATCTTAGAGAAACAGAACTTCATTCCTTATCCTAGTTAGGTTGGAAAGAACCTCTGGAGGTGAACTAGGCTAACACCTTCTCAAAAGATGAGCAACTTTGGATTTACACTACATTGATCTGGATCTGTCTAGTCAATCTTTTAAAAATACCTCCAAGCCAGTCTGTGCCTCAAGAAGAAAAATATATAATTAATAGCATCCTGATTATGGGTTCTGGATCTATGTGTCACGATCTTCCACGTAGTGCAGCTTATGATGATGAGGTGACCAGCGTTAGTCATGGAGAGCAAAACTGAAAAATAGCAATAGAGAGTTGTTCTAGAGGAGTCTCTTCCTCACAATTAATTTATGAATACCTTTTCCTCTCCTACACAAACAACTTAATGAAAGGTGACAACACTGCTCCTAAATCACTGGAGCAGGAGGCAGGGCAGATGGCACTTTTGGAAGAAAAGAAGAAGCAATTGAGTAGCAGAAACATGAGCTTTACAGCCTTTTCCAAAACATGAGGATGTGAGAAAGTTTGTGCAGGTAAAGGTGGCTCAGCTACTGTGTGAGGTAAAAAAATATCAGAAATTATCAAGATGATGATGAAACTACTCTAGTACAAGACTGAGTGGGATTCAGCTCTTACTTCAAGGTTTGGATTCACCAGATTCAACAAAGGCATTGATAGCACAGACTTGAACAGGTCACCATGGACTCCCTTTGCAGTCAATAAGAGTCTAATAGAGTAAAGGGAGTTTAGGATATTATTTGTGTCACCTTACAGAGACATCCACACTCGGTCAGTTGAAGCCTAACTAGCACAGATCCTGCCCCCGAGGGCAGGACTGGGCAAACTGACACCCCAGAGAAGAGACAGACACTTATGTTGTGAACTAATAAAATATATTCATTAGAGGAATAATATTTAATTTAGACTGTCAATGGATATAATATCAAGAAATTTCTTGATCTGTATATAAGCTGTGCTCCCTTTCTGCACATGACAAAATTTTAAGATCCAAGTGTCGTACAAAAGATTTGCTAGATTTTTGCCAGTCTTCATTCCTTAAATAAGCCCTTTTGGAACAACTGCTGACAACTTCCATCTTGTTCATTGATCAAATTGCACTGAATCTTAAGATATTTTTGGATTCCTTTACTAGTTTAATTGTAACCTCCCAAAATCTTTGCAGTTCAGCCTGCCTCCTTCTTCTCACACTTTGACTCACGTCCTCTTTCCATTATCTGTCTTGTGCTTTAAGATCATGTTATGCCAACCTTTCCCCCTTTTTTTTCTTACACTCCTCCATCACAGAATCTAGTTTGGGTTGGAAGGGACCTTAAAGATCATCCAGTTCCATCCCCTGCCATGGACAGGGACACCTTCCACTCTCCCAGGTTGCTCCAAGCCCCATCCAACCTGGCCTTGAGCACTTTCAGGGATGGGGCAGCCACAGCTTCTCTGGGCAACCTGTGCCAGGGCCTCCCCACCCTCACAGAAAAGAATTCCTTACTAATATCCGATCCAAACCTACTCTCTTCCAGTTTGAAGCCATTCTGCCTTGTCCTGCTACTCTAGGCTCTTGTAAATAGTTTCTCTCCCTCTTTCTTGTAGGCTCCCTTCAGGTATGGTAAGGATACAATTAGGACATCGCAAAATCTTCTCCAGGATGAAGAATTCTAATTCTCTCAGTGTTTCCTCATAAGAGAGATGCTTCATCCCTCTGGTCATCTTAGTGGCCTCCTCTGGACTTACTCCAGCAGCTCCACGTCCTTCCTGTGCTTGGACCCCAGAACTGGATGCAGCTCTGCAGGTGGGGTCTCACCAGAGCAGAGCAGAGGGGCAGAATCCCATCCCTTGCCCTGCTGCTCACAGGGCCAGGACACAAGGGGTTCCTGGACACTGAGTGCACATTGACAGCTCATGTCCAGCCTCTCATCCTCCAGCACCACCAGTTCCTTCTCCCCAGGGCTGCTCTTGATCTGCTCATCCTGAAGCCTAAAGATTTTTGCTTTTTATGTATTTTTCATATATTCACAGCTCTGTAGAATACTATTACATAGTTAGGTGGCTCCTAGTATTTTTCCTACCCTTTCTCTTAGATTTTAGAACAATAAGTTAACCTTCTAATACATTTCTGAAATAATGTTTAGTCTTATTTTCAAGAAGAGAACCTAGAAGAATTACATTTTGTTTTCCAATCAGAATCTGAGAGAAGATATAACAAGAAAACGGGGCAAAGAAGCCCTGGACTAACTCTAACGGGGCAATAACTGGGGAGAAATTACCTAACCAACTACTCTTCTAACTGGACAATATCTATTAAATATGCTAATTTGTTAAATTTATAAAATTGTAGAAATCCAATATGTGGTGTACCCATGACCAGTGGGACATCTGGAAGCTTCCAAATAAAGGTCTGCTTTTTATTTTACTGTTTTAACACTGTTGCAAAGCTTTTTTTGTTTTAACCTGTTGCAAGGTCAAGGTTGTCCTGACCCAGGTACAGCACCAGCACTTGGCCGTGTTAAACCTCATGAGGTTCCCATGGGCCCACTTCTCGAGCTTGTTCAGGTCTCCATGGATGGTGTCCTGATCCCTCTGGATCATCCTGAATGACTTCTTTTCCATTTGACCTCAAGAAAAAGCTCCTAATCCTGAGCTCCTCATCAGTTGAGAATCCTATAGTACCATTGACTACGACAACTAAAAACAACACAGGGAACTCTGTGAGCCATTCTAAGTCATCATAAATATATTATTTAAATTCATAGTTTTAATGTTTTCATGGCATTGTTGTCCAGATGATTCGTGGGATAAACAGGGCCATATTTTGAGCCCTTTGACAGCAATAAAGTAACCAAAATGTAATTAGAAGGGAGTGAGTTATCAGCGATTCAGGCTGATGCTAACAACAAATGGCAATAAAAAGATGGTTTTGGTTGGCCTGATAGAAAAGAGAGGATCTATTTTACATGTATTATGTAAACGCTACCAGTAAAGATGAGAAGGAGCAAGAAGAGAGACTTCCCTAAGGTCCCAGTTTATAGCAATTAAAAGGAAGAGACACACTCATGAGTCACGTTTAGTGGAGTGGAGTGGAAAAGATCAGCATTTCCTGTGCCATTTGTGTATTTTCAGCTCTCCTCCACAATACTTAAGTTTTCTGCCTAAATAAATCATTTTGGAAGTCCCAGCAGCAGGAGAGTGATGAATGGGAAGGCAGAAGGAGAGTGAAAATGAGCTAATCTCCCCAATACATTAGAATAATAATTCTTTGTCAGGCCTAACATTCAATGAAAAATGACTCTTGCTAGCGCATTAGTCTGGAGAGGAGATTTTGATAGTACAGTAGTGGAAAGCAAAGATTCGTCTTTGAATTGAAGGAAAGTGAGGGGATTAGGGGATCACTCAGAATAATTCAGATGCAGAGGAACACAGTTCATGGCAAGAGAAGAGCTAACACAATAGCCGCAATCAAATATGATTTAGGCACAGTTAGAAGTAGTACTCTAATTACTGGCAATTGATTTAACTAAAGAGCTTCCTGCAACTCTGTAAGAGTGAAAAAAGGGACGTATTTTGGTTTTTTTTACAGTGAAATCCATGCTTTTTCAATGGTTTCTCGGTTCCAAGGAAGAGGACTAATAGTTCAACTGGGAAGTTTTTATGGAATAAATCAAAGATATTTTGCCATCAGTAAACTATCAGGCATGGAAATATGTTTCCTAGAAAGTGGCTTGGGATTGTATGTGAACAAGAGTGTCCTCAAATGCCAAATCAGTGTTACAAAGAAGATAAATGGGGCACCCTGACTGTTTTTAGCCACTTTAATGCTCTTTCTTTTAGGTAACACAAATTCATGAAACCAGGTCGAGTGTTGAGACAACTTCCTGCAGGCTAAGTGACTTGACTGGGGAGTTTGTCACTGCTGACTAAAAGTGCCCTGAGTTGTAGGGATTCCTCCAGGAAATATAAAATATCTACAGGGAGACAGGCAAGAAGATTGGAGGCCTAATTGTGTAGATCTTAAACAAACACTTCTTGCTTGATTTGTGGGAGCCAGGCTGATGCAGCTGTAGGTCTTCACGATCAATAAAACTGTGAGCAAGTCTTCCAGTAAAGGATCAGGTAGCAAAGAAATGTGACACTTTTACCTCCATCCTGTGTCAGCAATAGTGTGGCCAGCAGGACCAGGGCAGTGATTGTCCCCCTGACTCGGCACTGGTGAGGCCATACCCCAAATCCTGGGTTCAGTTTTGCATCCCTCACCACCAGAAAGACTTTGAGGTGTCCAGAGAACGGCAAAGGAGTTGGGGAAGGTTCTGGAGCAGAGGTCTGATGAGGAGCAGCTGCGGGAGCTGGGGAGGCTCAGCCTGGAGGAAAGGAGAGTCAGAGAGGACCTTCTCACTCTCCACAGCTCCCTGACAAGGGGGTGTAGCTGGGTGTGTCATTCTCTTTTCCCAGGTAACGAATGACAGGATGAGAGGAAATGGCCTCTCGTTGCACTGAGGAGGTTTAGATTGGATATCAGGAAAAATTTTTCACTGAAAGGGTTGTCAAGGATTGGGAAAGACTGCCCAGGGAAGTGGTGGAATGGTCATCCCTGGAGGTGTTCGAATAACGTGTAGACGTGGTGCTTAAGGACAGAATTTAGTGGTGGCCCAGCTGATGTAAATGTCTTGAAATTACTTTGTCTGGAAGCAGAATTTTAAATGCTTGTAGCATTATGAGCTATGAAAACACAGTAGTATTTTTACAGAGGTATGAAAGAGGTGAGAGGACATGGCACGTGTACATCAGATCATGGAGTTAACAGGATAATCAACAGGACGTGTCTCCCTGAACTCTGTTTTCACTGTTTCTTGCAAGTTCTATGAGTTTGGACAATTTCATCCTTGGAAAAGGCACTTTTTGCTCATCAACCTTCATTCCAGATTGGCTGTGGGTTTTGTCATTGGAAGTAATAACAGCCAATCTTCACTCAAACAGTTGCTTTGTTGAAGTTACCCCTCCAAATAATTCCACTGCCAGAAGTCACATAAAAATGGCACCATTTCAAGGCTTGTATTAACCTTAAGTGTTTCCTTTTAAATAAGTAGGGAGGTAGCTAGAAGAGGTGGGCATCTCTAGTTTGAACACAAGATGAAGTAAAGATCGAGATAATTTCTAAATTGTTCTAATCTCATGCCTCAGTGCTTTAAAGGAGCCCTTTAGAGTCGATTGACTCTTTGATCATTGACTAAAATCTAATAACTTTGGCAGCAAATGAGGTGTGAAATGCTGTCAAAATCACTTCAATAATACCTGTGTGGTACTAAACATTTTCATCTCTGTGGTAAGAGTTTGTAAAAAAAGCCACAGTTTAACAATTGATGGCTCTAGAAATCAACATGCTTTTGCACTGAAAAATATTTGCGATGTCCACCACGCCTTAGATTTCAAGTCCAAATCAAGGGAAGCTCCTACATCATGACAAAAACACTGATGGACTGTTATTACTATCCAGAATATTATATGCAGACTGTAATGAAACCATTACAATGCTTTGTAAATGTAGTGTTCTTTCTACTTAAGGACTTTCAGAGAGATTTTAAGAGTTGACGTTAATAGGTCAAATTTTTTGCTTTATTTTGCATTTAAGGTAGATGTTTAAGTGTCTTTTTTCCAAAGGAGATACCAGGTAATGGTCTGTAAGTAGCAAATTCCAAGAGCCAGTTTAGAAGTTTTGCTTTATAGTAGAATTATCTCTTGGGGCTGCAGCAAACAATGTGTGTGCAAGCCTGCATGTAGTGTGGATGAAGATTAATTTTTGTATTCAGGAGTCCTACATTCTTTCTTTGACCCTTTCCTCAAATTTTAAGTGTGGCTTAGTGCATTCTCCGATATATTCAGTTTTCAAAATCTCTGAAAACTGAAGAATAACACTGTCCAACAATGTTCTTTCGTGAATGAATTGGATGATATGTATAAATACAGATGGTTGCAGGCTTTCAAACAGGTAGTGTCTCAAAATTAAAATTTTTGTAAGTCCCTCAAGTTTAAAATTACTTTTTTTCATTCAAAACAAAGTCATACTTTTTATTTTCGTTTCCACTGAACTGAAATACTGTCTTCTTTCTGAAGAACCAAAATAAAATATGGTTGCAAATTTACTTCCTTTTCCACTCTTCTCTTCATTTTATATTTCCCCTCCTTTTATACAGGTCATTAATACTTTATACCTCGTTCTGAATTACTATGAGGTCTTTGAATGTGAGGCACAATGTAAGCATGAAGTACTAGCTCATGTATATTACAATTACAGTTCCAGGCAGAACTCAATAAGCAGAGGGCATATCTGATAATGTCTCATATTCTGTCAGAATAAGGAAAAAGTACATGATAAAAAAAGCTTAGAGGTGACCCACAGGGAAAGTAATAACTTCTAACAAATCTGGCATTTTTCCTCAGTAGGAAAATAATGAAGTAAAGAGAAAGATGAAGAGAAATTAAAGAAAAAAGTTATGTCTTGTAAAATATTTAGAGAGACAAGTTCAATTGATAGTAAAGAAGACAGGTACATTTAGAAGGAGCAGAATTGTTCTCTTAGTCTCTGGTTTCTATTCAGATAAAACCTGGAATTACAGGATGAACAGAAACCATATTTCTCCATCTGTCAGCAAAGGCAACAAAACTTTTGGGCCTGAAATTGAAACATAGCTGGGGGATTTTTTCTCCTCTTCAGGTCGTCTCCACATCTGAATGAATTTAAACAGTAGGTTTTGGAAAACACTGAACAGTGCATTTCTTTTTGTATTGCGCATGATCAAATATGTCTATTCTTCACGTCCAAATCTAGATGAGAGACAAATGGCACTGCTGTGCAGACCAGCCACTCATTTTATGGGCTGTATTTCAGTCCGTGGAGCTGGCTGCCAGCATTCATCCTGTTTTGCCAGTCCCATTCATATCACCTTGAAATGGGGTTTCAGAATTTTTCATCCCTATTATTGGTTCATTTTGAGGTTGATTCAGCTCATGCTTTACTTTTGAGAAGCTGGCAAATCTATTACGTAGAGTTCTGGTTGCACAAGACAGAAAAGACCCTTTAGGTCAGGCTGTCCCCTCCTTGGAGCAGGGCCTCTCCTGTTCCAGTTTCCCAAGTTGTTACACTGCCACTGCTTCTTCCGTGAAGATGCTTTATAGCCTTCAGATCCCTGTCAGGAACAATTCTCAAAATTTAGGTGACATTTTCTCTGTTCCAGATTCCTATCTCTATTTCTATTTCTATATCTATTTCTATTTCTATTCCTATTTCTAATACATGATTTTTTTTTTTTTAATATAGCCAAAATAATTTATGGCTGTCTCTGGTGTATTCCCCTCTCAACTGAGTCGTTCTGAATGATTAATCCATTGCACATACTCTGGTTTTGATCTTGCTAACCAGTTAAGCTACTCCCTGCATATGAGAACATGAATAGTTGCCAGATCTTGGAATGTGAATACAGTTTGTTACAAGCCCATGTAAATATATTTTCTGAGGTAAGAACTACTCATTTAATTTTTTCTCAAAGAGATGAACTCTGGTTTTTCTAATAGCTTTTCTTTTACTTTTCTCTAAAGCCTCTTTATTTTGAATTTATGTTGGTTTTTTTTTTTCAGGCAAAGATCTCAGCCTATTTCCTTTTCTGCAATCTGTTCAAAATTTCGTAAAGTGGTCCTTCCCTGTGTTAGAAAAAAATTAAAATCCAAAACAACATGAAAAATATCATGTGAGCTCATTCTAATGATAGAAGAAAGATCTTCTAACACCATCTGACTGCTGTATGACTCTTATTTTTGTTGTTGCCCTGGGGGACTGTAAACTCTTGCATCTGCTCTTTGCTTTCCCTTCTTAACCTTTTGAATTCCTTGAATGGTGCATCTGTCCTGATGAAAACTGTATGTTCACCTCCTGTATACCCATTGATCAACAAAACTGTGCTGTTTGCTTTTCCATCTCTTCCTCATGAAGTGAAATAGAAAATAAATAAAACAGAAATAGCAGAAATTTGTACACTGTTCAATAAATGCCTCCTCATAACCTGTCACACAGGATATTCGCCAGTGTGAATGTATTTTTGGCTATAAGGTGACAGTGAGACACTTTATTAAGCATGAGATACGACTGCTTATCATGCTTCTCTCATGCATGAACATACACCCAGCCAATCCTGTGTCTGAATAATTTATACCTCTCTCAAAGAGACATTTAGTCACCCAGCCATGCATTACTTGCTACTGTTCACATTTGTCATGTGATGGTTGGTCTCTTCCTGAAGGTCTCCTCAAGAAAACCACCAGCCATGTCAGTGTTTTACTCTATTATAAGTTTGTTTTTGCTTTACCTGAGTGCACTACTCTGACTTTGTTTCAAAAAGAGATGCTGGAGATGAAACTTCCTTCAACCTATTGGGTGACTGGTCGCATTTTTTTACCATTACTGTGCTTTTGTAAACCTGTCTTCCACATCACAGCAGAGAGTGAGGAACTGTGCTGGACTCTGCTTCCTTGGAAACGTAATTATTTTGTCTTTCCAGTTTCTCTAGCAAGGGCTGCCTCTTCTCTTTTGAGATTAACTCTTGAAATAGAGATGTCTGCTGTTCCAGGTTGAGAATTATTGCCTGCAGAGTTATTGACATTGCTCCACAGGAGCTGTGGAAGGGTCAGCACAGTGCCAGGAAAAAGGGTGGATGTTAAGAAGAGTGTGGATTAACAATTTTAATTATATTCCTGCTGGTTTAACTATCTTGTTCATCTTGGAGAACCTCATCACAGTCTACACCTTCCTCAAGTGGAGCAGAGGAAGGGAAGGTGCTGATCTCCTCTCTCTGGTGACCAAGAGGACCCATGGAATTGTTATGAAGCAGCATCAGGGGAAGTTAAAACTGGACATTAAGGAAAGATTCTTAACTGAGAGGGTGCTCAGTCACTGGAACAGACTCCCCAGGAAAGTGGTTATGGCACTAAGCAGCTCCTGGATGATGCTCTCAGTCACAGGGTTTAGTTTTAGGAAGTCCTATGAGGTGCAGGGAGTTGAACTCTGTTATCCTTGTGGGTCCCTTCCAACTGGAGATCTTCTATGATTTTGTTCTTGTTACTTTCTCTGTACATAAGCACTTTACCCACATTATTATCCTCTCTTTATAACTGGACTAATGATGATTCTTGAATTAGACTGGGAATTATTAGAGTGTAAATTAGATGTAAATTACACCAACAAATTCTTGGTTTTACTTAATCTGTAGGAAAGGTGTGCTTCCTCTCTGCCCATAAACAAAACTTTTAACTTAACAACCATGGCTGGTCCTTCAGACTTGAATATCATGTCATGACTTCCAGGTGGGACATATAGATATGTGGCACATATAGATAGGTAGCTTGGATTTGGGCTATGAAGCATCTCAGACACAATGCCATAAACCTCTTGCACAGCTTGGTATTTAGCAAAATATTTGTGTAGAGAGTAGAGGAGAGGTTTGATGTCATCACAGTAGTTTGTGTTCCTAAATGAGTGAGGTTGGAATCAGGACAGAAGTTTTGAGAAGGATCTCACAATAATTCTCATGTGTTGCATTTTGGTTTCTGTCACAGATCTTGGCAGACACCAAACTCAGCTCCATTTAGAAGGAATTAGAAGAAGTCTGGGGTTCACCCAAACCAATCAAGCTGTAAATGTGCATTAGAACCACACCATGAGGTTAGATCCAGTATTAAGCCAAAAACTTGAGTTGTCTTTATTATGGATACGTGGTCTTTAAAAACAACTCTTCTTCAGCGCAGACCCACTGCTGCTGGTTTGAATAATTTCTTATAGTAGGAACATAACCTCTATTTCTGAGGAAAACCAGTGAGCTGAGAATCAGAATTTAACGGTTTGAGTTGGGACAATGAAGATTTCCCAATGAGTCAAGCTGCAAAGTGACAATGGGGCATCTCTCACCAACGCTTTGAGGTGATACCGGAGCCACTGAAAGAAGTGGTGCATCTTTCAAACCTTCAGCGATGCCAGGGAGTTCTAAAAGCCTCTCCATGTTCCCAGAAAGCTGGATACTTTCAAAGTAACACAGCATGCTGGTCATGAATGTTGAGCTTGAAAAACAAAACACTTGGGTTTCTGAGATGGCTTTAAGTGTTTCCAAAACAAAGTCTGCACTGCGGCACTTTGCAGACGAGTAGAATATTCCCCATGTAAACTTTCTCATGAAAACATTCTACCAAATACTCTCTATTTGATCTCAGTTTTATCTGAAAGCATTTTTAAGCTGGAGTATTTTGGAAAGGGAAAATATCGCTGTTATGACTTCAGTGATCTAAATTACTGTTTTGCCATGGGGATAAAGAAAAGAGGAACTATTTCTAAAGAGACAATGGAAATAGGATGCAAACATTGTTGCCAGTAATACTCAATCACTTTCAGAAAACGCTTGGAAAAAAAGGAAGAAATTTCTTTGAAATAGAAGGAAAGAGAAATGAAAACGCCACAAAGCTTAATTTAATTTTCAACATTGTAAAGATAAAAAAAGAAACAATGAAGAGGCATAATTATGTTAATTCCATCAAATTCAGTGGTAATAATCAGACCCCACAGATCTGGCCCCAGAAAGCAGTGCGCATACGTCTACTCCGAATATGCATTTGGGCACAACATTTTCATATATGTTGAAAAACAAGCAGCGTTAGGACATGTTGTCACTTTGGATAATACTGCTTGCAAAGTACCTTGAAACTTCCTTTATCAATGAATGTTTATAAACTTTTCATAATCCTCCACTCAGAAGAAATAGTTAAGTAATAAATCTTATATTTGCTATATTAATTTTGTAATGTGAAATATTAATGCTTGGGTTTTTTTATGCATAAATAAAAACAGCTGCTTGCAAATATTTTCATGCTTTGCATTCCAGTAGCTTTTGAGAACGTGTTGAAGTGGCCAAGAATTCTATTTGATACAGTTGTTTGCTTTAGCTGTCAGTTAAATTCTCTTAGTCCAGCTAAAGTGTTATATGAATAGAGAATGGGAAGTTAAATTGTTGATACAGAGGAGCAAAGCAGAAGACACTAAATATTTAATGCACTGGCAGAAGGACTTTGGTAACATTTACTTCACTGAACGAACAAGCTGGCCCACCCCATATGGAATCACATGTGCAATTATTTCTGAAAAATCTGTTGCAAACTTCTAATTATCTGCACAGCTCTTGGAAAGAGCTTCTGGGGAGGTCTTAGGCTAGAAGTGTCCAGCTTCATCCTCATGTCTGGAAGAAAGCCCTGCGCTCATAAGGATAATGATGATCAAAGAGACTTCTTAAGAACAATCCCTAGTCCAGCTTCCATGAGCTGACATTTGCCCTTCAGATTCCCCATGCCATATCAGTTGTACTGATGGACATTTTGGAAGATTGGGACCCCACGTTTCCATTACGTGAGCTCAGCTAGGAGCTCCGTATGAATTCCATCCTCCTGAGACTCCCCACAACCCAAGGAGCGCTGAGCATGTTCCAGACTGAAACACTTTGGGTAACACAACATTGTTCAAGCCCTGTGGTAGCCAGTCTCCATTGAGGTTAGATGCAAAATAATGAATTATTTGTCTGGGTCTGCACAGACCCAGATGGATCACATTTTGACCTCTATGTGGAAAACACACAAAAATTCCCCGTGGCTGATGTTTTACTATCTTAGCATCAAAGCAGTGATACAGGATCTCCTGGGAACTGTAATGCAGCTGCCTCATATTCTCATTCTCCTCTGGGTGATGACTGAACCATCCAGACTGCAATTTCTGCACTATTTTAAAGTTTCTTTCTGGGGAACTGTATGGGAATCCAGTAGCTGCAGGAAGAGTTTTCTTTGCATTCTTTGAGTAGCTGCCAGCAGGATGCCAATTTCCATGGTTGTGCAAGCACCTAAGTTGGGACCTTATCAATCCTATGAGGTTTGATCTCTCTTTCTCTTACTGGCATTTATTATTCAATGAGTATGTGCGTGTTGCATTTTCCTAGTACTATAATTTTCCCATAAATATACATTATTGGCCACTGCCAGAGGCAGGAACTCTGGGCTGGATTAATATTTCATCCAGTCTTAGTACTTATGCAGTTACAGCTCCGAAGTTTCACAAATCTGACAACTGCACCTCTCTTCAAAGGTGTTGAAGTCACATCCTTATCATGGCTCAGGTTCTGTATCTTCTCTGCACCTCTTCCTACAGCAGCAAGGAGTGAAAGGAGAATGCTTCCTTTTGTGTAGGCTTTACTTGCACTAATTTTTGTTCTTTTATGAGTAAGAGAGAGAGGACAAAGAGAATTATGTGTTGTTTGGAGTAGAAAATGATGAGTTTTGTGTGTGTTTTTTGTCACCAACATGTAACCCTGAAGAAACGTGCCGTGATTATTGAGTCCCCCTCAGTTTGGATCTCTGGTAAAGAATAATAAAATAAATCATCATGAAGAAGAGCCATATTAGTCCTGACTGTGGTAGTCTTTAATGATACCAAGAAAAAAAGGCAATATTTTCATTAGATTAGACCAAGAAATGTTGAGTTACTACACTTGGGTGAACATCTCATGGGTTGTGTTCACATGAAGGCATTGGATAAAGTCTTCCCTACTGTTTCTGGAAGTGCTATAGGTATTCAGGATCAATGTCATTAAATAACTGGCAAACTGGGAACTAAACTTTCATCATTAGATATTCAGGGACGTGAGACTCCTACTCAACACACCTGAACTGGGCATACAAAACTAGACAGGCATTGTGAAAACATCCAAACCAGTAATTCTAAACCATAGACTTGTGTAAATACTCTTATTCTGAAATCAATGCTCTTTAATTTTCATTTCTCTCTAAACTGTTTTGTAAATGACACAAACCAAGCTGAAAAAAAAAATGTAATTTTCATACCAGAATAAAAGCAACTATTAACATAATTATCCTGCTTTCCTGAGAAACCAAGGCCTGAAAAGGAGCATGAAAATGTCCAAAAGACAGAGAAAAATTATCAGCCATGGGTTTGTGGGTATTAACGCTCTTTCTCGTTGCAAGCAGGTGAAAGTGCTGCTCTAAACAATAGCAGCGGACAGGCCTCAGAGTAATTTGTATTCAAATTTTTTTTGTTCAAAGATTTCTTGTGTAGAGGATTATGCAAAGTAGATCTGTGCCTTTTCTTCACTGAGTAAATAGGTTATGTAAAATTTCAGTGATATTTCACTATGCATTCCATTTTGCTGACCAATAAGGTGAGTGCATGCGCATATTTCCTTGGCACAGACCTAAACATAATGTCATCCAAAAAAAACTCTGCTTTGCCAGGAAAAGACAGAGAAGAAACTTTTTCTTCCTCAGCTGCAACATAAACAGGGGGGAGAGGACCCCGGTAATTTGTATTGGTTCATCCAAAGAAGGGCAGTAAATGAACCTGACATTTCTTGCTTTTCTTGCATTTCTTGTCCACCTTTTTTATCATGGAGGATAGAATTGGAACAAATCTTTCTGCACAAAATTTCACAATATGTTGATGCAATGTCTTGACATAAAACTTGGATTAAAACAGAATTTCCGGGAGTTTTGAAAACTAATCTTTAGTTCTGGAGTTTAAAACTGTATCCCACAACCACTGCCAAGGTGTTAATATCAGGTTTGGGATCACATTCCTGTAAAGAAGTGACCTGAGGCAGGCCTTGCTTTATTGTGTGATAGTTTTAGTCCTCTCTTAATGACTTGACTGGGCAGTGAAATACTTCATATTTTGACATGGATTGTTTTGCTCTCAGTCATTAATCCAGTAACAGTAAGGACACATGCAGTAGTTTTATTTTCTGGACAGTATTTAAGCCTCTGTTTCACCAGGGTATCCAGAGAAGCTGTGGTTGTTCCATCCCTGGAATTGTTCAAGCCCAGGTTTGATGGGGCTCAGAGCAGCCTCGTCCAGTGGAAGGTGTCCCTGCCCACGGCAGGGGGTTGGAACGAGACGATCTTTAATGTCCCTTCCAAATCAAACCATTCTGATTCTTTGATTCAGATACCTGGTTGAAGTGGCCACACTCAGTGGCTGAAGTCTGATATTCCCCCTCCAGCTCGAATCTGGGACATCATCCCTGTCTTGGGAGCTGTGGGCCTACACCAGCACACCAACACCAGTGCAAGGAAGAGCCTGGAATTTGGAGCACAGTGAATAAACAACATCAGATCAAGTTTCCTCAGAGAATTTAAATGGATACACCTTGTTTTTTCATGCTGTGTGCAGGAGCATTGGAAAGCCTACGGACAAGTATTGAACCAATACTTGAAATTATCTGAGAAAACTTATTTGGGATTCTGAGCTGTGGCTGCAGCTCCTGACCCTGCCACAGACAATTCAGAGACCTTGGGCAAAGCTCTCTGTATTCTGCAGCTTAAAATGAAAGTATTGAAACTTCATTTCCTAGTTGTTTGTCTCCTTTTCCTCCACAGAACAGGAAGATTTTTTATGATTCTGCTGCACAATGTCTAAAAAAGAGATTAAGGTCTTTCATGGAGTTGCCTGTCTGTTGTGAACCACAAATAATAAATACATAGTTCTCTTCTATGAAACAGCAAGCTTTATCTTCCATATTACATTGCTGTGCAAAAAGTCCTATTGCTATTTCAGCTGGAAAAAGCAAGCATCAATTTTCTCTCACTAGTGGGACAGGAAATTTTTCTGCATTCTGATAAAAAAAAAGGGGGATATGTAGCAACCCAAAGCCACCTGCATATTTTGATTAATGAATGATTTGAGATGTGCATTGACAATCTCCAAAATACTCTTCTACCTGCTAGGTTAACTACGTGCGAGAAGGCCATAAATGCTGAGGTTTAGATAAATCCATGACATTTCCAGCTTAATGGCAGTGTTCAGCTTGTTGTTCGCACTGCCAGCAGTACTTCTGGATTTAATTGTTGAAGTGCTTCTGCTACTGAACAACTGTTGTCAAGTGACCCTTAAAATAAGAACTTTGCAGATGGGGAAGGTTTCATTTTTTATTTGTTTCCTCACCCACACTAAGACTATCCCAATGAATGTGGTACCAAAATTAAAGAACTGTGAATTCACCCCCAGGATTTTCCAGCTGGACAAGATGACCACAGGAATCACAGCTCTTACTTAGAGGACACAGCTCTGCAATTCTACACCTGGACTCCTCTCGCTCCTTCCCTCTGCACACTTGTGGCATCAGGTCATGCGTCCCTTCGTACTCTCTCCTCCTCAGCTCTGCAATTTAAAGACTCAGAAGTTTAACTGAAAGTTGCTCGAAAGCTTTTTGCTGCTCAAACCATCAGTTTTGTCCAGACCTGAGTCTAGACAGAGGCATTTGGAAACACAGGGCTATGCTGGGATGGAATTTTGTCACAGTCAGAGCTGAGCTCAGCAGGAGAGCAGAGGAGCAATCCAAAGCTGTCACTTTGGCCATGCTGAGCTCACTGAAGAATTATATATTTTATATGCCTCACCCAGCAGATCCCAGGCTGGGTTCCTCTGCACATGCTTGATAACAAACTCCCTAAAAATTTCCATGGTAACACTCGGAGATATCACAGTGAATTCAGCAGCCACCTCTGCTTGATTTTGTTTTCAACAGAGGGAGCCTCCCCTTACGCTGGTGTTACCTGTCCCTGAGCATCCCCGATCAGCACAGGGTGAGGTGGGAATGGAATACTTTCCATGCTGCAATCACGAGGAACTGGACATTGCTCTTGGTTCTGCCACTGGTTTCTGGGGTAACTGGGACCAAACCTATTTGAAGATAGAATCTTTAGGGTTGAAAAAGACCTCCAAGATCATCAAGCCCAATCTTTGGAACACCACCTTGTCAATTAGGACATGGCTCTAAGTGCCATGTCCAGTCATTTCCTGAATGTTTCTGGGGATGGTGACTCCACCACCCTCCTGGGCAACCTGTTGCAATACTTAACCAACCTTTCAGTCAAGAAATCCTACCTGATGTCCAACCTGAGCCTCCCCTGGCACAGCTTGAGGTCACATCCTCTTGTCCCATCACTTATTAACTGGGAGAAGAGACCCACCCCCACTTTGCTACAAGCTGATATCAGGGAGTTGTAGAGAGGAATAAGGTCCTCCCTGACCCTCTTCTCCAGGCTAAAACACAATAAAAAAGATTTTATATTATCAATGTAAATTTATGTTACATTTAATTTATAAATTAATGAGCTATTCTAGCATATTGTTTCACATTAATTCCTGACAAAGTACCTGGAGAAATCTGAAGTTCCCTAGGGCAGTGGCTCCCAGTTCCAAAAATATATGCACATCCTACAGGACCTTTGTCAGATCTGCCAAACCCCTGTGAATGTCTCAAGTACCTTGGGGGATCTCCAATCACACTGGGTGCATCGTTAGGCAGATGAACTGAGCTCTGCATCTCTGTTTTCCCTGCTGGCTCCAGCCTGATCCGCAGAATGCCGAGAACTACAAAATGCTGCTGCAATGCACATAATAAGGGAAGGATCAAATAAATTTCTTCAGGAAAAGCTGTATGCATCAAGCTATCAGCTCAGCCTCGTCTCCATCCATCTAGGATTAATTATTCTCATTTGTGTACTTGTCATTGTTGCACACAGGACTATTTTCCTTTGAAATGGGGCTACATAAGCGCCTTGCCTCATCCCTGCTCCTCTTAATGAAAGCCTTCCTATCCTCTAAAGCTCCAGAAGAGAAAATAATGCCACAACATCTGGATTTTATTGGTAGGAGTGACAACATGCTCCAATCTTTCTTTACAGTCAATTGATCCCTGACAATGCAAAAAACCCTGGAATTTCTGCAGCAAATAGGCAGTTTGAATGTGAAGCAAAATGCACTCATGAGAGAACAAGCTCACCTGGATGATTATCTCTTTTCCAAGAAAGGATGCAATCAGGGCAAAGAGAGCAGGATTCCTTTCCAAAATGAATCAGAGGCAGAACCAAGGCTGAACTCATATTCAAGTGTCTGCTGATACAGTTGAACATAGGAGAGTTTGTGTATTTATGCCACTTTTTGAATGTTTTAGAGAGAAGCAAGGTTTGTTTTTCTGTGCCCAGTTCCACATGACTAGAGAATTTTGTGGGGTTTTATTCCCCAAAAACCACATCCTTCAAAAACAAGCAAAGTTTTGTTTAAATGGATCCATTTCAACCACATTAGCACAAATCTTTCCTATCAAAGTAATAAAAAATATTCAAAGAAGGCAAATATGTAAAAGGAGAGGAGAGAGGACATCAGCAAGACTGCTTCAGAGACAAATCACCAGGATCGATTTCTATTACCAGAGTCAATTTCATTTTTTCAAAATCAGTGATTGGCATTTTTTGTGATGGCTTGACTTCCAACCCAACTTCCAAATTCTGTTTGTCCATTTTCTAGGCAAAATTTCACCATGGTGGAGGCAGTGGGAGCAGCTTATTAAATCACTGGATGTGTGCTCAGATCCAAAATGTTCACTGGTGAGTATGCCTGGGAGAGGGCCAGGAGCCCACATCTCTCATGGGCTAGGGAGTAATTGTTGAAATATTAAATATAGGCAGAGAAGCAATATCAGCTCCTCCCTCTGTTCTTTTACATAATGTCCCTGCCCATGGCGGGGGATTGGAACTAGATGATCTCTATGGTCCTTGCAGCCCGAACTATTCCATAATTCTGAGTTCCTGAAGCTGTTTACTCTGAAGAAAACTCAGACGTTGGGATCTAAAAACTGCAGACGGAAAGGAAAGACTCATCTTGAGGCAGCTTGAGGAAATTAAATGCTCCCAGCATTCAGGTAATTCTGGCCTGAACGTACAGACGTTCAGACCCACAGGAGGAACCTGAAACCTTGGTGAAGTCTGTCCGTTTTGCTTAACCTCAGATATCTCAGGTTATCCGGCTGTCCCCAGGCAACAAAAAGGGATTTGTCATCAAGCAGTTCTAGACAAGAGTCCTCATCATTAGAAGTTTGAGGTAATTCAGATTAATCACAGTCTAAATGTCCTTCTCCATTCATTATGAAACCAATTTGGGCAAGCAGTTCAGGTGCAGAATTCCTGTTCAGTGCATCTCTTATCTGAGAGAAGATGTGCCCAGTTCCTTGTGGTTTTGAAAGCTTCAAAAGCTTTCAGGGTTACTCAGTGGCAAATCATAACCACTGAGACTCTTGATTCCACTTTCAGTTATGCTGAAATGGTAGTTTGGCAGCAGACAGTCTCCCAGGTCCTTTCATGTACCCAACTCATAGTCTTTCAAAGCTTAAGTCTTTGTTAGAATTATAAAAATAACATCCAATAGTATCCAGGACCAGAAAGATGATGTGAAGGTAATTACAGTCGAAATTGAAGGTGATACTGCACTGCAGAAATGGAATCATGCCTTGCATGCTTTAGATCATCAGTAAACAGTTTGTTCTTCAAAAACATTTCTATGATGTCCTGGAAAATCCTTGTGGACATCTAAAATGCGACTTTGCTCTTTTCCCTCTGGCTCTCAGTCTTTTTTAAAGACCACATGTGCTCTGCTTGTTCACTGCTGATCACTGAACTAATTTATTCCAGCCTGCCAGTTCCATCATCATGCTAGTTCCTTTCTCATCCCAACTCCCTTAATTATTTTATGCAAACTGGGGTTGCCCGGTGGAAATACTTTATTGAA
Source organism: Rhagologus leucostigma (assembly GCA_013397725.1). NCBI lineage: Eukaryota > Metazoa > Chordata > Aves > Passeriformes > Rhagologus > Rhagologus leucostigma. The sequence continues at coordinate 1,300,242 of VZTD01000783.1, read as the reverse complement.
TCAGGCCACCTAGACATGTCTTCTGCTTTGAATGTGCTTTGTCGGGAAGTAAAGAGAGAAAACTGGGGGCAGAATTAGGGAAAAAAGAGAGAAAAAGAAAAGCATTCATATTGCATCTGGTTGATTTTGCAATAATGCAAATGAGAAGAAATTAAAAGGGCTTTTTACTGGTAAAGGAGAGACTGTGAGAGAAGGTCGTGTGCTGTTTCGAGAGTTCCTGTTTGTCATTAACGCTGCACTAATTTCTTTTCTCTCTTTTAACTTTGTGTTAGCTCTTTGCTACTCCCTCAGCTCCTCAGACTGCAGCAGTGGATGATGGACACGTTTCCCGTTAAGTCATGAAAGACCTGTGTCTATCTCCCATTAGATTAATGTTTTCAAATTGTATTGCATAAAGTAATAACCATCAGCCTGCTGGTAGCTTTTACACATTTTAAGTAATTTTTCTCCCTTGACAAGACATCAGATTAACATTGTAAAGGAGAAAGTTAATGCCCATGCAGTATTTAGACAGACAAAGAGAGAAATTACATCTAATCAGGCCTGGTGTGAGTGATTTCATTAATTCCTGTTCTAGCAGCTCCAGATATTTTATGTTGTCAATCATTTATTATCTTTTCTGTTAATAAACAAGTTAACTTGTTCTGTTTTTTCCCCTCTTCCAGGAACACTGAAACCTTCAAAAACCTACTCTATCTGAAAAAAAACCCAAAATCTGCTTGAATGAATCACCTGTGACTTTTAGAACTTACTCCAGAGAGAATGCTCAACAGAGAACGCAAACCACTGCAAATTCATGGAATCACAGGGTGGTTTGGGTTGGATGGGGCCCTAAAGACCATTTTATTCCACCTCCCCAGCCACAGGCAGGGACAATTTTCCCTAAACCAGGTTTCTCCAAGCCCCATCCAACCTGGCCAGAACAAACTGGTAACTCACTGCTATAATATATATTAATATAAAGTTAACTTTTTTAATAAGATATAAATAGTATTGATGGAGGTTTACAGTTGTGTGGCACAATTTGGTCAAAGCAATTTAGGAAATGTGACTGTTCACAGCTGTCTAAGACATTGCTCCTGTATCTTAATGAGGTTTGGGAATCACAGAATCACAAAATCACAGAAAAGACCTCTGAGATCACTGAATCCATCATTTGAAGACGAAAACAAAGGTGTGAAACTGTCCTTTAAAAAGGACATTTAAAAACAACGTCTGAAGCAATCTGCTGGATGCTCCAGAATTCATTATTCATTGTGTCTCAAGGTAATAAATTTTTTTTGCAGAGAGAGTTGGAGTTTTCATTTTTCTCCTTGCACTGTTCTTCAGTTGTCCATTTCTTCCCTTGAGTCATTTCTTTGTTTTCCCGATTCTTTCCAAGGTCACTTGAAGGTTTTCCCAGCTGATGCAATAAATTAATTCACTTTGTTTTATTTGTTCCCTCAAAAATAGCCAGACCAAGACTACTACGTCCAGCAGTCGACTTGTCCCTTCCTTTATCCAGACTGCGAAGCAGACTTGCTCAACAAATAGCTCCAATTTATGTCCATCATTCACAGTGTAAGGTAGTTGTCAGTGTGGGAGAAGATGATATAATACAGCTCTATCTGCTCTGTTTCCCCAGCTCGGGGGACCTTTTTGTGGTGCTATTGACCTTGGCAGAGCTGAGAAGTTTTATTTAGTGTCGCTGTTTTCTTCACTGAAGTTTACATATTTTAAGTGGCTCGGGAGATGTGTGTGTGTGTTTCAGACAATAAATGACTTCAGGCATTCTGATTCTATCAGTCAGTGAGATCTATCCTCCCCTGCTCTGAAGGCTACCACATTTTATAGTGAAACAGCTGAAGATGTTATGTGCTGGTTGTACTACTGAAAATGCATGTTATTTCAACTTTTTTATTTTATTTTATGAAAACAACTTCATCATTTTGTCGATGCTTTGAAAGCCCTGCTTTGTACCCAGGTGAGATAAGGTTTACTCAGTGCACAAGTTTAATTCTTAGAGTTAATACGCTGAAATTTATTTTAGGTTTGTAATATTAAATGCTTAACCTATAAATACTTTATTTTTCAAGGGTTAGGTAAAATTTTAAAAATAAATACAGGAAAAAAAGTGGTTGTGTGGAAATCATCCCTAAAATGACAAACTACTGAACGCTGGAGGTGAATGGTGCAGCCACCTCCAAGAAAATTCCTTTAAGATTCAGCCAAAAAGCACTTTGTGGCATCAGTCTATAATAACACTTTAGGACTTTAAAAATCTAAATATAAACAGAGATGAATATACATAAAAAAATAAGTAGTTCCCTAAGTAAATAAATGAAAAATAGCTGCAATATTTGGTTATCATCTCTGGAAAGAAATATCCCAGTCTGAGAAAAACATGAGATAGTTATCTACAGATCTTGGATGTCTTTCTATAAAACCTGATGTGTTCTTAGGTGTCAGATCAGAGATTTACCAAGGACTGAACACAGCAGATCTGGAATGGCTTTGGGTAACGTGTTTTCGGCCAGAACAGGAATGTGACTGAATTAACACTTCTGAATGAGGAAAGGCTTTTGTGGCTGATTTCCCCAGAGCTGTTGACAGATTATAACCTCCCAAGCTGTTTGCAAACTATGAAATGGACAACGAAAACAATCAGGAAACAGATAAAAAGGAAAAAAATATTGCCTTTTGTTTCTTTATGATTTTTCATAGACCAATGTTTGGTGTGTTCAGGTGTAAGCCAGTAAAAGACCAAATAGACACAAGCATTTAAGCATTTTTTTCTTTCAGTGCAAGCATGACTTTGGGTTGATTATAAAGAGTTTATGAAAAATTGTTTGAAGTAAACATTTTGACCTTTTGTGACCGGTAGCATTGGTCACAGCAGAATTATCATCTTCCCTAAATTTTTCATCAGAATACTCACCTTCGGGGATCATTATTTCTGAAGAGGAAAGATGGTAGAGATATTGCAAGGAAAAAAGACTGTTCTGACACTTCCTACCTCAGGTGCAATACAGGTCCTTTTGTAGCTGTGAATAGAGGTGAGACAAGGTCGAGAGAAATAGGAAATATCTTTTATGATATCTTTGGAAAAAAAACCAAAAACACGGGTGCTTTTAAACTCCTTTCTTCGAATCTCAGATAGAAGCAGCAAGCCTTCAAAATAAAATCTAGCTTGAAAACAGTTGCTCTGAATTTCCCTTGATCTTTCATTTCTCAGTGTCTCTGAGGCTTTCCTGTGTAATTTTACAACATACCTGGAGAGGCACATGACACTCAACAGGTTTTTTACTGTAAAAACTTTGGGGTGAAGATCTATTTTTCTTTTGAGACCTGGGGCAAACGGCTTGATGTTTCAGTGCTTCGATGTTTCTCCTACCTTTAGTTTTGTCTGTTTACTTGACATCTGAAAACACATCTTCCTTCACTTTCTATTTCTAGTGCATTGATGTTTCCATCAGAGCTGAGTCATCTCCCAGGCAAAGCTGAAAGAATGGGACTTTTGGGTGCAAGTCTTCTTACTTGGATGTTTGTTTTGGAATGAGGTGAGTCACACTTGATGGGTCTTTTTCTCCATTATTTAGAGGGAGCTCAGAGGAATATATCAGATATAGGTGTCAAGATGGAAACAATTATGACTACCATCCTAGGCTACTTATCCATCCCTTCACATTTAGGGTACTGAATTTGTTCAGTGATCACACTAGAGGACTCAAGAAGTCATAATGCTCAAGCTTCACTATCAGGAGTTGGGAGAAAATACAATTTTTTTTTTTATTCTGGAGGTTTTATTTTTTACTATAGAACAAATGATAAATTTTATTCACTGTCTGCTTAAAATAAACTACTCATAGTATCATAGAATGGTTTCGGTTGGAATGGACCTTGCAGATCATCTCATTCCAACCCCCTGGCATAGGCAGGGACACCTTCCACTATCTCAGGTTGCTCCAAGCCCTGTCCAACCTGGCCTTGGACACTTCCAGGGATGGGGCAGCCACAGCTCCTCTGGGCAACCTGTGTCAGGGCCTCCCCACCCTCACAAGAAAAAATTTTATTCTAATATCTAATCCAAACCTTCCATCCTTCCAGTAACCAGAAGATTTGCTAATGGCAGGTCCAAGGCAGATCCTATTCAAAATGTGCCGCAATGTGCTCAGCTCCATCTGCGAGCCCAGGAATCTTTGGAGATGTCTCCTAAGTAATTTCACCAATGTGTGGATCATCCAAACCCTTCAGGTAACATGAATCGTGGTGTAGCTGGAGTTTTCAAGATGCCATCAAAAGTTTTTGCTCTGTCTTTCTCCTGTCACAGCTGTTTCTCCATGACTATTGCCTCCCTTGTCCCCTGTATCCCACAGCAAAGTTCTGAACACCCAGAGGTCGGATGGGCTCCCACGCAGTACAAATGATTAAATTTGCAATTCAAAAGAAACTATTATGACTCCAACTGTTATTAAAAATCAGGCCAAGGTTTAGAGTCCTCCAGGATGAGCCACAATAGCAGGAACGAGATCCCTGCTGGGTAACTTGTCTATCTTTTACCTCCATTCCCAAGCCTTTATTTCCTTAAGACCTTGAGATAATGTTACTTCTCAGCTTTTTATCAGACTGTGTGTGAGCACTAGAGGAAACATTTTGCTATTAAGGCAGCATCTGATGCTTAAACACTTTCAATCTCTCCCAGGGAAAGAAGAGGGGAACAGATGTTAACATCTGCTTCGTTGAATCTGGCCTACATTTTCTTGTTGCCCACCCACTCTTCTCCTCCCCACAGCATATTGCAGTAGCATCCTGCCAGACAAAACCCATAAAATTTCATTCTGCAGTTTTTGTGCTGAAACCAGAAACCTGTAATTGGAGCACAGTCTGTCTTTAGAATAGAAAGAAAGTAACAACAACAAACCCCTCAACTCCAGATTTGTAAAGTTCAGGTGACACAAGATTTTTCTTCAGGCATCTGTTCCTCTGGCTAACTTACTGTCACTGTTACCTTCCCAAAAATAAAAATAGTAAATAAGTAAATAAATCAAAATACAAAGAAAGGGAAAGAATAATTTTCATCTTGAATTTTGCTTGCTCTGACTCCCCACAGCCCAGTTTTGTACAGGAGCTGTCTGCTCAAGAGAGAGCCTTGCAGCACCATTTCAGAGAATATCTTTCCTAAATCCAGGTTTTGCTGTAAATCTTTTAGAACTGCGCACAGCAATGACATCCCAGCTTCATCCCAGATTTCAGCAGCCCACAATCTTGATGTTATGCTTTAATTGAACTGAAATTACATTTAGTCAGAGCTTGAAATTTCTGATTTGCTCAGATGCCATTGTTTTCACACACGAAGCTCTTGCTCTGTACTTTTTTCCCCCTCACCCTTTCCCACTTGAATTATTTAACATTTAGAAAGCTGAGCTTTGCCACTTTTATTTCCATCCCCAGTTTTATTGCTATCTAAGTGATTTACAAATCAAGCCTCGCATCTAATGGCACTGTGTATTTCCATTTCCAGTGCTCTTCTTTACTGTCGGCTCTTGTTGGATGGGGCAAACCTCAGACACAAATAACTGAAATTAATGTCAAATTGCATCATGTGCAGCTTGAATTTCAATTATGGGATCTGAGTAAAAATGCATGTTTTCAGCAAACAGCAATAACGCTGTGACTCGCCTGGCCTCGGAATGCACGTTACTAGAAAGCATCACATGCAAGACAAAGATGCAGGATCTCAAAAGCTTAAAACAAATCTGCTTGGCATTTAGTTAAGACCAATAAACTGAGAGAATGAGCAGTCATTCAAGCCTTCAGCTTCTGTATCCCCTGCCCTATGATATGTCTGTGCCTGTTTAGAGCCTGGAACTCAACTGTTTTCTTCCTGAATAATAGGAAGTGAGCAGGGATTAATCTACCCTCCCAAGCTCTAGTACATCCTGAATACATGGTAGTTTGTGGGCAAGGCAAGTGACTCAGCCCACCTTTAATTCTGTATTCAGGGACCTGGGGGTGCTGGCCGACAGCAGCCTAACATAGGCTGGGATGTGCCCAGGAGGGCAAGGAGGCCGGTGGCCTCCTGGCCTTCTGTGTCAGCAATAGTGTGGCCAGCGGGACCAGAGTGGGGATCGTCCCTCTGTGCTGGGCACTGATGAGGCCTCACCTTGAAGTCTTGGGTCAGTTTTGGGCGCCTCACGACAAGAAGGACATTGAGGTGCTGGAGTGAGGCCAGAGAAGGAACAGAACTGGGGAAGGGGCTGGAGCACAAGGCTGACGAGGAGCAGCTGAGGGAGCTGGGGGGGCTCAGCCCGGAGTAAAGGAAGCTCAGGGGGGACTTTATTGCTCTCTACCCTTGAAAGGAGGGTAAAGCCAGCTGGGGTTCATTTTTTCTGCCATGTCTCGAGTGAAAGGATGAGAGGAAATGACCTTAAATTGCACCAGGGGAGGTTCAGATTATATATTAAGAAAAAAAATCCACTGAAAATACGGGTAGGCATCGGATTGTCACCCAGGGAGGTGTTGGAGTCACCATCCCTAGAAGTTTCCAAGAGGCATCTGGATGTGGCACTTGGGGATATGGTTTAGGGGTGATTATGGTGGTGATGGTTTGATGGCTGTACTGGATGGTCTTGAAGGTCTCTTCCAACCTTGATGATTCTGTGACTCGCTGTAATGCCCAGTGGATGCGAAGGCTCAACGGGAAGATGATTTTCTTTCCTGGTTATTTTGGGTCCATCTGGTGACACAAAGAAGCTAAATCAGCTTGGTTTTCTGTAACAGCTGGAGGAAAGAATTCGGGGTGTTGAGGACAGATACTTCTTATATTCATGCAGATGTCGGAGTGGGTCAAAGGAATCACATTCTCCCCTGCTCTTTCATCTCCACTGTCTTCAAAGGATGTTGAGGCACAAGGTTATATTTAGTCTACAATGTGCAGTGCCCTGTCATTGCTGAAGTTTATGTGGCTTCAAAAGCTTCAGCCAATGGAATGACCTACATATCCCCTCCAAACAGGGGCATTGCAATGCAGCTACACATTTTGCCTCTTCAACTTGCTGAAGAAAATATGTTCCTTCCATTAGAGAGTGACTGCAACATTTGGATATTCTACCCAGGAGTAAAAAAAGTCATCATGTTGCACCCCTGTTGCTTTGCAAGCACTGCTCTCAAAGAAAGAAAAAATAACCTCCTATTAGCATAAAAAAAAAGATTTTTTTTAATGCTACAGCCCAAGTGAAGCTCATGAATGTGCCCAGATGGCACTTGAAAAAGCCAGATAGATCCCATTTAACTTATTTTTGCTAAAACCATCCAGAACCTGATGTCCTGGTTAAAATAATGGCAAGTTGGAGTATTGGAAAACTACTTTTTTATAATTTGTGCAGGTCTTGCTGTCACAATCAGCTCTAAACAGAAACTGAAGAGCTACCCAGCACATTATTAATCAGGTGAACTTTTTAAAAGAGTTATGACTTTAAAATACAACGATCTTGTAAGGACATTTTTGTAAGGGACCGGGATGTGGGTTTGTGTTAGATTCTCAGTGATTAAATCTTCCCTTTATCTCCATAAGAGAAAGAGCAAAGATGGATTTCTATAATTATTCCTCTGAAAATGTATTTTAAGCAGGAAAGAGATAGCAAGTTATCTTTCACTCTTTCTGCTGCTTCCCAGCTCTGGGTGTTGGCTTTGGTCAGACACTCAGATCTGAACTGAGGCCACAAACCCATTTTTATGCCCCAACAAATGCTCACACAACTGAATTCTTAGTGGGGGCTTTAGAACTGAAAGGGACAAGCCAAGGTCAGTGCTTCTATCTCTGTAGGCACCACATCACCGGTGATGATGCTTCTGACCACATTATGAGTTCCCAAATGCAAAATATCTGCACCCTCACTCCCTGACAGGGCACTGAAATTGCTTTGGATGAACCTGGGTAAAATGCAGCTGCTCCTGTTAGGGCTGTGTTTCAGGAAACAGATTGTTTTTCATTTACCGTATCTGCAGCAAGGTAATGTGCTTAGTCTAAGCTGATGATTTAGGCTCCCTTTGTAGCTGCTGGACTGACAGATTCAGCACCAGAAGGTGCTTCATCCTATTCTGAGGAAGAGCTGTGATGTCTCTAATAAATATAAAGGAAGTTTAGACATCTGGCTCAGATTAAGCATTCAGCTTTTAGATACTTAAGTTAGGTGAAAGCAAATTCAGCCTCAGTATGAGCCTGCAAAGTTGCTGACAACCAAGACTGGGCACGTCAAACTCAAAACATGCAACTTTAGCAAAGAAGATCTTATTTTGGAAGTGTTCCTGCAGAAAAAAAAGTACGGGATACAGTCCTTTGTAGGGGAAGATAGAGGGGGCAAAGCAATATGTGAGTGTTTCTTTGCCACAGGAAAATAAAACCCAGTGTCAAAGGTAAAACAAACCATTTTTATTTCTGTCAGCTTCCCTGGTTTATTGTGTGCAAAAACTTTTGGAAGTCAACAGAAAGGTCAACCAGCAGGGTGGAAATTTTATAAAAAAATATTTAGACTGGCTTTTATTGCCAAATGTAAATGGAAACCAATTAGATAATCAAACTAAAAGTAGGTAAAGGAATGGCATTAACACTCCCAGGATGTAATGGTCATTGTTAAGGATGGGGTTTGTCCAGTTACTTGCCTTTGGTGGTGTTGGCAGGGAGAAATCAGTTATGTTTCACCTTTTAACTGCCTTTTAAAGCCTTGCAAAATTGATTTCATACAGCATCAAAGATCCAGCAATAAAACAAGGAAAAAGTGGATAATAGAGAAAGGATGATGTAAACGACCTGTAAATGCTGGTCTGCAAAAAACTCCAAAAACCCACAAAAAACCAGGCTACCTTTCTACCTGGGAGAATGGGTTAAATTGGTACTGCTCCACTGCAGCCATGAGTAGAGAACAAAACTATTGTGGCAAAGCTTTGTATCCATGGGGTGAGAGGTGTGATTCCTTCAGCACAGTCTCCCCATCAAAGACTTGGCATTTGAGTTTGCAACAAAAAAGCGATGAGCATCTTTAGCTCGGGACCACAGAAGTGCAAGTCACAGCAGTCAGGCCATCACAAGGTTGTGACTGAATCACTGAAACACAGAATGGTTTGCATTGGAAGGAACTTTAGGTCATCCAGTTCCAACCCCCTGCCATGGGCAGGAACCCCTTCCACTAGACCAGGCTGCTCAAAACCCCATCCAACCTGGCCTTGGACACTTCCAGGGACAGGGTGTCAACAACTTCTCTCAGCAACCTGTTCAAGGGCATCACCACCCTCACAGAAATAATTTCTTCCCAGTATCTAATCTAAACCTACTCTTTTTCACACTAAAGACATGATACACGTGCAACAATGGTGTACTTTGCGTTAATCCTCTGGGTATCCATCTTGTCTCCTGAATTTTGTGTACAGATAAAGGTAGCCAAAATAAGTGGGATTCAGGACCAGGTAGGTTCCTCTCACGCAGCTGTGAGGCTGCTGTGACTCTGTGACCCCGGGCCCAGTAGCAGCAAAGTCAAACAGGTATCCCCAAAAAGCGCACACACAAATACACATGAACGGCCACAAAGACGAACACAGAGAGCATCCCATAAACACACAGCAGTCACACAAACATGACCAGCACAGACACCACACTGCCTTCCTCCTCCCCAGCTAACTGGGATTGAAGTTGCTACAGTAATACGCACAGCAGGGGCTTTTCCAGCAGCTGGACTTGGACAGCTTTTGGAGCATCTGGCCCCGAGGTCCCAGTCCTTGCCTGAGGCTTTTACCAGGACTCTCAAACCCCCGTGGCATCAGTCTGGCACCAGACCTCCCACTCTGTTTGCAGCCAGCCTGGCTTGCAGCCCGTCACATTGATGTGCTGGCTCACAGTAGTGAGCTCACTAGCACAGGAGAAAGTATCAGGATTTAGGAAAAAGATAGGATAGATTATGGTGAAGGGCTCAGCCAGACAAATCTCCTGACCAGCAGACAATTTGCCCATAACCCTTTTCCCTCTCTTTTCTCACTCTTTTTTTCTTCCTGGTCCATCTTGATCCCTCCCTTCTGCTGTCTTTGCCCTTGCTAAACGTTCCATCTTTGCACATTCCCACATTCTTTCTGCTTCTGCATCCATACTAAGCCCTGATCTTTTTCAGGCAAGAACCCCTCTAGTTTTCAGGGCATTCCTGAGAGGGTGGTTTTCTGGCTGACTCATCCACCTGGACTGGATTCACTGATTAGGGAACTACAGGGATTCAGACTCATCCCTGGGTCTTTGAGTTCAGAAAGAATGGCCCTTAATCACATAACCCACCAAAGAGAACATAACATTTCTTTCAGACCTTTTTCTGTGCTTTATTTCTTCTTTTCACTTGCCCTTTGTTTTGTCCTCCATTCTCTGCCTTGTCTGCCAAATAATAACCAAATGTCAGCAGTTTCTGCAGCAGGGAGAAAGTTTCCACACTGGTTTAGTCCAGAGAGGGAACTTTCCCCCCGTGCCATGCATCATTGTGACATCCAGTTTTGTCTCTTCAGCCCATGAAGTGATGCCATTAACCCAGTAATGCCACATTCTGTTGTGGCTTGGGAACCAAGGGAAATATGTTCTGGCTGTTGGAAGCATTCCCTACAACAGTCAACTCATTTAGCTGAAGACACATCCGAGTGGAATCGGAAAGTTGGAGAGAAGTTTGTGAAATGTCACAGGGTGGTTTGTGTGGATCAATGGGATTACCTTGGTCCCTAAACTCTGGCCTTACGAACTGCCAGCATATCAGCGAGGCAGCTTGGCTAGGCAAGACCCCAATTGCACTCCCAACTTTTTGTAAAGGACAAGAAGAGTAAGGAAAATGTCAATCTCTACTTTGTTGTGATTTGGAGCCTGGTCTGCCTCCAGACTGGGGTAATCCATTCCACTCTATTAAAGAAAAGGGAAAATCCATTCCATCTCCACTAATACATTCCATCCCTTTTAAAAGGAATAGAAACTGGTTAAACAGGAGGATTTTTATCTCTCTCTGAAATCAAATTCTTAGACAAGCTTGTTATTTTGGTCAGAGGCAGCACACTGAAAGGTGGGATCTGTTATGTTTCACACTCCTTTTTACCTTCTTCCCAGTGTTTATGGAAATCCTTTAATTATAACATCATGTAGTTAATGGCAGGAAAGGATATTGGGCAGGGTACCAGTAGTGCTCTAAATCATGAGAGCTCTGCTTAAGAAAATTGTTATCTTCCATTCTTCAGAATACATGTGATGCCTGATGAAAAGTCAAAGACAAACCTTTTAAGCCAAAATAGAAAACAGGTTTAAAGACAGTGCAATGCTTTTCCTTTGTTATTACCTTTGACTTGCTTTATAGGGGACATGAAGGATGCAGGTCAGCTCTGCAATCTGAACCACTCTTATCATGTCAGATTGCCTTTCAAACCCTTTCATTTGTGCAGAGTTATTCAATTTAGTTAAGAAATCCTGTAAAATATCCACAAGCCATAAGTTTCTTCCACATGAAAAGAGGATCTGTCCCATCCTTTGCATCCCATCCTTCATTCCGTCTTGTCTTGTTCAGGACTAACAGACCCTCCCCTGTGTTTCTCCTTAATGCTCACCCTAAATACTAATAAATGTAATTATCTTCAGTGTTTAGGAACTTCACCGCTGCTGCTGGACTTTGCCTCTTATTCTTATCAGAAATTAGCTTGAAAACCTCTCTCTTTTCTTTTCTCATACTATTACAAGTTGCATTCTTTACAAAACAGTCAGGATTCTCAGGGGCAATTAAAACACAAATGCTGAATATTTCTATGCATCCACTTTTATTTTCCTGGAGACATTAAAACACAGCTACAGCCCAAAGGCTAAAGAGAATTCATTACTGTGCATGTTGTTATCCTCTAATGTCACCCTAAATTAGTTGGAAGACTGTCCTCCCAAAAACAAGGATCAGAAAGATCCTTTGAGGTTAAAGTTTTGTTACAGCAAGAAGACGTCCTGAAAGCATCCTCATTTCAGAGACACCGCAGGCTTGGAAATACTCATACCTTGAAGGGCCCCATTTTGAGTCATGCACATTTCCTTAGGCAGTGGTGAAAATAAAGAAATGAGTAATATTGAAAACGTCCTTTCTCACCCTTTTATAAGTCTGTTCCTATTGATGAGGATTTGGAGAGCCCGCCTTCTTCCTTCTATGCCAAATACTCATCTATTATAGTGCTTTATATCGATTTAATATTATAATAATAAAATGTTATAAAACACATTCTTATTGCACATTTCCTAGGAATTGATGTAATTTTCTGTTTCACATCCCTTGCATTGTCTCTTTCACACGATGTTATTTAACATTTCGGTTATGTTCGGACACACAGATCCACCCAAGGAATGAAGTTTCATAAGAACAGAAAATTGTTTCTCAGAAAGGCAAATAATCTAAGAAGACAGAGGTCAGAAAAGGACATTTTGAGCACTTCCAAGAGCCAGGGAATGTGGAAGACTCCCAGCTAACCTGGTGCTCTTTGAAGCATTCCAAGGAGTGCCACCGGAGCTCCAGCCACTGCTCCAGAAAGGAGCGGCTTCCCTCAAGGATCCACTGTCGTGTTTACAGCCCTATGGAGACATCCCGCACAGCCTGGAGTACACCAGATACAACTGGGAAGGAGAATTTCCCCTATGGTGAGATGAAATTGCGCTTTAATATCTCTAAATGTGAATGCATAGGTAAAGTTACCTCCACCTGTGTGAGATCTGGTCAGTACGGTCAATACAACATAAAGAGTAATTCAGCTGCACACCTCTAGGTATTTATTTAATCACAAATGCAACTTTCTTTAGTCCTTATTGACTATTTTTTCTATTTTTTTCTTTCTCTGGGATTTTTGTCTTTTTTTTTTTTTTTTCCCCCGAGTCATTAATGTCTTCATTTAAGTCTGTGTCTAAAATACGGCTTTGGAACTGGAAAAGTTTAAACCAATCATTTCAGTTGCACCATCTGGTATATCTTTGGATAATTATTAACACTAATAATTTGGATAATAATTAACACCAATAATTTGGATAATAATTAACACTAATTTTTCAGGTGTTTTTCAGGTGTTATTAGCAATCTATCAACTGGATGTGTGAAGGTCATGTTGAGGACTTTCAAAGGACTGATGATTTGTTTTGCTTCTGATTTTTTATTTTTTAATATATAATGTAAAGCCATTTAGAGAGATCTGATTTTCAGAGAGAGTGTGAAATCCATCCATCTCTTCAATTTTGATACCAGCATTATTATCTTGCTGGGATCTTTGAAGGGCCCAGCATATCAAAAAGGCACTAAAAGAGTTTCCCATGCTTCCCATTGGCTCAGGAAATATTGGCATTCACTTATTCTGAGGAATGTTTCTGTACTGAATGAAGATCTTTGCCTAGAATTTCAGATAATATCTCCAACTGAAGATAATTTTTTATCCCAGAAAATGCCTTTAGGATTACAGTTTCAGATCAGGAACTGATCTAGAGGATAATGTACTGAAAAAACAAAGATGAGTTTTCTGCAGCTGTATCAATCACACAGACAAGTAACTTCTTCTGGACTTCCACATTCAGGAATCAGAGAGGTTTTTTGGTTACATAAGGTTACGTTACATTTTTTGCTGTTGTTGCTGTTGCTGGTGGCTTTTTTCCCCTCCAAATTTGTGAGAAATGCAATATATTGTGATCAACTCCTAGAGTGGTAGTTTATTTATTTCTTCTGAAATTCTGATAGGGTAGGTGGTACAATTAGCTCCCAGGTGCTTCCAGAAAATTGAGTGTTCCATGGCATCAGAGACCTTACCTATCTGTACAAAAAGTAAAAGGGGAGAACACTTAATTCTACAGGTAAAAATCAGGCAGATTTCTGTCATGGTTATTCTGCTCTTCACTACACTTGTGCTCTAATTAGGTGATTTTATGATCATGAGATTCATCCTAGTTAATGTTTCGATGATGCCTTCTGGTTACTCAAGTGGTTTAAGGAAAATGAGTCTATCAATATTTTCTGATAACTGAATTCCCAAAGCAATTAGTTTTGTATTGTGTTCAATCTTTTCTTCTAAAAGAGGTGTTAGCCAATTATTTTTATACTCTACATTTTTACTGTTGCAATAAAAACTTCTTCTTCTTCTTCTTCTTCTTCTTCTTCTCCTTCTTCTTCTTCTTCTCCTTCTTCTTCTCCTTCTTCTTCTTAATCTTCTTCTACTTCTTCTTCTCCTTCTTTCTTCTTCTCCTTCTTCTTCTTCCCTCTCCTTCTTCCTTCTTCTTCTTCTTCCTTCTCCTTCTTCCTTCTCCTTCTCCTTCCTATTTTATTATTATTATTGTTGCTGTTGTTATGATGTAAGATCTCATTGCTATCACTTTGTTATCATGTATAAATCCTTTGGTCCCCCAAATCCGTGTTCAGGCACCAGAAATATAACTTTCAAGGTGTCTGGCTACCGATGATCTTGCTATTAATGCCCAAAGTTTGGATTTTTCCATGTTGTTAGAAATAAATTATCAGAAGCCTTTCTAACTACTTTTCCTACAACGCCCTGGTACCGTATCTGAAGAAACTCCAATATGTTGGAGAGAAACAAGGGATTTAACATGGTTCATATGCCTGGTAAGGAAAACATGGAGCTTGTATCTTTTTCCAGAATTCTCTGCTCTGTCGATTATTTCAACTCAGCATCTGCTGGATGTCTGAATCTATTATTGCCATATATGCAAAACAAAATCAACAGAATAAGTTGTTAATAGGGCAAAATTTCTTGTAAATTAAGAATGGGATTTTTTTCCTGCTTAAATACAACTGCATATTTCTGAGCTACAAACCCAGATTTATATTCCTTTCCCAGAATCAAAGGAATCAACAGAAAGAAACAGACATTTCTGGGATGTGATATATCTGACATCTAAAATAGATCAGATGTGCCACGTCTGTTCCTATCCACTGGCTCCATAAAAGGAACGGAGCTGACTGCTCAGGCTCCTGCACTGCAGAATTTATTTCAACTAATTTTAGCAGTGTAATCCTTTTTGAGATGCAGTGAATTAGGGTCTATGGTGCCATATCACAGCGAAGTTGGGTGTGTAGGGTAAGGGAAAACCTTATATAAGAACATCAGATTGGGAAAAGACAAGACTTTCTGCATGTTCCCATTTTTAGGCTTGCAGCACAAGCAGCAAACTCTGGGCTAAGGAATAAATTGCAGTGACAATTCTGTTAATCAATTAGACAGTTCAAGAGAAAAAGAGGTGATTACTGAAAGCTGACAATGAGTTGCCTGCAGAGGAAGACATAAAAGCAAACAAACAATTCCGCCTGCCAATTTAGCCTGCAGGGAACACTCACATTCTCCTCTGACCCCAAATCTAAGTAGCAGTTGAACTTCGAGCACAGCAGCAAGTCCCATCAACCAGCTGTTTTCCATTCCACACAGGATTTCACTGTCCAGCCTACTGCCTCCAGCCTGAAAGATGTGAGAATGTGCTTCCAGCAGTCATTCATCAATTTTTCTGCTCTGCTGCAGGGATGCACAACAGGCTGGAGGTGTGTCTTTTTTTTTTTTTTTTTTTTATTCCATAGCTACCCAAAATAGAGAGAATGAATGAGCTTTGTTCAGCATCTGTCCTGCTAGAACACCAACCTGTCCCAGCGTTCTGAGGATGAGAGTTATAAAATAACACATTTTGGCTGTTGTTTACCAGATAATAGAAGCCATCACAGGCAGAGGAAATTCCGAGTGGCACTTTCCTGACAGATCATCTCTGGCAAGCTGTCAGGTGCAGGCTGTGTGGAGCTTCCCCAGAGCAGGAGCAGAACCCAGCACAGCTCGAGGAGCTGTTCAGAGCGAAAGCCTGACCTGCAGGGCAGGCTCCCATCGACCAGCCTGATGTGTGCTAATTGTGTACCAAAAGGATTAAATTAGCAAGGCAATCGTCTGCCATTTGCTTTTTCTCCTTCTCTCTCTCTCTCTCTCTGTTTCCTAATTTGCTTGAATCACGCACTCGAGAGGAATTTTTAGACTAGGAAGCTTGTTAGCTAAAATATACTTCTCCATTCACTTGATTTCATCTGCCAAAAGCCTCAAGCAAAAGTGCAAGTAAGGACAGATAAAAGGGTGGTAATTAGAGCATATCGTGATTAATTTTTTTTTAATAATTTATGTGATAACGACTGTGTTTTCGTTGCCACTTATCTTTCATTATGGAAATTAGTGAGGAATGATTCCATAACTTCTGACCTCAGGTGTATAAAGACTGCAGATCCTTCTCCTTGGTGCATTTCTCCTTGTAATGTTAATGAAATAATTTTACTGTCAACTGTTCTTTCAGTTGTTGTAGAACAGAGCTCTAGCAGTGAGACAAGATTTGCTGTGGATTCAGGAAAAGTTCTGGAGCCTCCTCCATCTTTTCTAGAATAAAATCAGATCAGAGACACACCAGTGTTACATTATGGTGCATATACAGCAGACTTTGCATATATTTCACATAGAAGTTCGCATATCTATGTGAAGTTTCCAGTTACTATCTTCATTTTCTTGTCTTTCTTATTCTAAAAATGCCAGATGAATATGGATTCTTTCACAGATAAGTGAAATACAGTGGAACAAGAACATTAACTTAAAGCAAAGCAAATATATAGACTTCAAAACCAAAAAGAGAGAGGAGGAAACCCTAAATTGCATATACGTGAATAGACTTCGCACCCCTTGATTCACAGTCTCCTGCCTATGGGTAAAGAGTGATGCTGAAATGTTTTTTCCCTCTAAGAAAAGTATAAGAAGCAAAATGAGGTGAATCAGAAGGAAAGAATCATACTACTGATATTTTAGCTATTTTGTCTATCTCAGATTTGATGAGAGACTCTCAATAAGCAGAGTCTGGTGTACTTGAAGCACAAAGACTTTCATTTCTGTAGAAAACAGCTGTGAAACACAGACAGCTGTCTGGACTGGAGGAGCCTTGTCTCAGACACTGGCATGCTGCTCCCTGCATTCTACCAGGGGTTTTTCGCACATCCGGCATCTGATAGAAAGGCCGTTTAGCACTGGGAGAACCGTGCACGGAGTTTCTGGATGGTGTTGGTCAGAGTTTATTTATACAAATGCCAGAGCGCCCAATCAGGGGTGACGCTGTTCTTGAGCTGCAAAGAATTGCTGGTAAATGTGGCCACAGCAGTGAAGATGAGATGATTGAGTTGATGGAGTGGAAGGCTGGGAAGGCAAGCAAAAGAGGCAAGAGAGGATTCAGGAAAGCAGATTATGATTCCTGGCAGAATTCCCTAAGAAGCTTCAAGAGGAAAAGGGCAAGAGAGTCAGAAGATTTGCAAAGAAAGCTGAGGAACAAGTGTCCCATTATGTAGGAAGTTTGAGAATTTCAGCAGAAGACCCTTGTGGCTAAGCCAGACACTTCTCAATGACCAAAATCCATCCTTGAAGGTTTTCAAGGCTTGGCCAGAAAATATCATTCTGTCTTTACCTAGTGCTGGGAGTATTCCAACTTCCAGTGAGCCGCTGGACAAGAGACCTCCACAGGTCCACAGCCAGAAATTTCTAAGGAAACAGAATCACAGAACCATTTAGGTTGGAAAAGACCTTTAAGATCATCAAGTCCAAATATCAAGCCCACCACTAAACCATGTCCCTTAGTGCCACATCTGCATTTCTTTTCGAAACCTCCAGGGATGGTAACTCCACCACTTCCCTGGGCAGCCTGTTTTGATGCTTGACAGCCTTTTCAATGAATAAATTCTTCCTAATATCCAGTCTAAACCTCCTCTGGTGCAACTTGGGGCCCTTTCCCCTGCACTATCACTTGTTACCTGGGAGAAGAGTCTGATATTCACTTTCCCTGAGCCTCCTTTTTTCCAGGCTGAGCTCCCCCAGCTTCCTCAGCTGCTCCTCACCAGGTTTGTGCTCCAGACCATTCCCCAGCTCATTTCCCTTCTCTGGACATTTTCCAGCACCTCAATATTTTTCTTGTAGTGACAGGCCCAGAACTTGACCCAGAATTGGAGGTGCAGCCTCAGCACTGCCAAGGACAAATAAGAGATTCTTTTCGTTTTTCAAGTGCTGGTGTTAATGACAGCACCAATTCAATACTGGAAAAGCAGGAAAACATCCAGAAAATATTATCTACATCGTCATGCTTCTACAGGAACACTAGATTGATAACTGTGTTGCTTAACACATAAGAAAAGTAGATCTTTAAACATTTCATACAGATAAAAGTGTATACCCATCCTTTTTTTTTTTTTGCTTGGTCCTCAGTAAATTGTCCTGTAGTGGAACTGTGGTGTAATCCTGAAAATCCAGGGCACGGCTCAGGACAGAGGGTGCTCGGCCAATTTCCTCTCCATCTGCATAACAAAGAGCGTCACTGTACCTGGAATTCTGGCTGCCTTTCAGCAGGCAATTATTTGGCTCAAGGAATGCTCCTCGGGTTGAACATCAGGTGAAAAACCCTTCAGCCAGCCAGAGGAGTCACCCCTGCACTCTGCTTTTGTGAGCATGAAATCTCCTTCTGCCCTTGCTGCGAGTTTGGAGAATGGGAGAGTCAATCACACGTCAGGAATGATTTAGATAAAGTTTGACCCTGCCTTAGGTCAGAAATGTGGAAGAGATGGTCTTTTGAGTTCTCCTCCAGACAGCTGCATCCACGAATCTCAGTTTCTACTATTGGATTCTTATGATTTTCTATGAATATTAAACTGCTGTCGAGGTCCAAGGCATATTGAGATAAAAAATGACATTGCTGGAGGGTGATTCAGTCCATCCTAAACAGAGGTGAGCATTTTTCTAGAGGAAGAGGGTGAGGGGGAATAGATCTGAAAAAGATTCCCCAGAAAATTGATTTCTCTGTTCATCTTCTTAGCAGGAAGCCATGAAGATGGATTGAATCACTGGGATAAGGTGTTGGGTTTTTTTGCCATCTCAAGTCTTTTGATGTACTGAAGATAAAAAGGGGCCTAACTTTTCCCAAAACAATGAATTCTCAGGCAGCAGGCAGGGTGGGAGCTCCACAAAGAAAAAATAAATCAGTGTTTGGCATCTTCAAAATAATGAAATAGTGGGTTTATGATATTAAAATTAAGTATTAGTTTGGATTTGTCAGAAACAAATGTTTTATTCCTCAAGTTTTAACGATTCTCCTGGTAATTGGTTATAGATGTCCACCGTAATTCTACATTTGAGTTAGCTATTCACCTACAAGTTCTTCTTTTTAGCTTTTAAAAAATGTCTTAAATAATTTAATTCATTCAATGATGATTAAAAGGAAACAAGAAGGTGACACACACACGTAGAGTTGCATGCCCCAGTGTTTATTGGTTAGATTTTCTTTAACAACAAAAAGAAAAGTCGCATTTTGACACCATAAGAGAGAGGCTTATGCCAGAGTAGGAAAAGTACCACCAGTGTCTTTATCAAATACAGGACTCACATGAAAAGTAATTTAAAGTTCTTTGACGATTTTTACTCTCTTCAGCAATGGAAGATTTGCATTGCTTTAAAAAGCATTATATTCTCGGAAGATTCTCCTCCCAGACTAAAATCTTACATTAATTTGTGCAAAAGCAATTTTCAAATAAGCCAGTCCATGGTTTCAGGGTGCACAACACTAATCTGAATTCCAACCTCTCCCACTGATTGTGTAAGAAAAATTGCAATTTGTAACAAGTTGCAAAGGCCTCATAAGAACTTTACCTTGCAAATCCAGCTGTTGCCAATCCAGGCCCCATACAGATGAATTTTGTGGTGCAGCAAACAAGATAATAATAATTTCTGGAAATATAAGTAATGATCTGTTGCAACCCAAAAATCTACGAATAATTTTTTAATGGATGTGGACTTCGAAAGAGAAATACTTTTCAGCAGTTGCCTCTGTCTAAACTTCACTGCTTGGTCCACGAGAAATCGTGTCAGACTCTCCCTGCAATCAGAGCATACATAAAGGAACATCCAGAACTGAATATTTCATTTTCCAAAAAGCTGCTGACAAAGATGCGGCGAGGAATTGGCCTAAAAGTCAAGGTAAAGGTAATTTGGAGGAGCTCCAGCTTTGCCACCAGTTCCATTTTGTAGCCACTGAGGCATCAGGTGAAACTGGGAGCAGCTGGATGGGAATATCTGCCGAGAAAAATGTCCCGTCTGTGTGTGAACTTCAGGCTCCTTGAGCTCTGGAACTTGTAAACACATTGGAAATAAATTCCCGTCTTAGACACTAATCCCTGGCATTATTTCCCTTGTATTATCTTGTCTGGAGTGTAAAACTCAATCCTTGATTTTTTTCTCCCCACTTGGAGAATATCATTAATGCTAATTGTGAACTTGGCTGTGATTGCATATTGCTTAGTGTGATGCTAATGAATTTGAATAGTAATTTGTACTATATTGAATTAGCATCATATCTCAGAGACCATGGAGAATTGAACCCTAAAGCTTTCATCATCCCTTTCTTCTCCTTGTACCAGCCAGGCCTCGTGGCTTTTCTGCTTTTTGAAAATCGTTTAACAGGCTGCTCACTGCCCAGCAGAGATGAGATCAGCACTGCTGACAAGAGCACTCTAATGCCTTATTACCAGCTAAATATAGACTGGTTTAAAATCAGAATGAGTTACAGTAAGTGCTGTTCTTTGAAATTTATAGTTGTTGTTGTTATAATTAATTAATTAATTAAATTATTTATTTTTATGTTCACAGAATCACGGAGTGGGTCAAGCTGGAAGGGACCACAGTGGGGACATCTGGTGCCACCTCCTTGCTCCAGCAGGGCCATCCCAGAGCACAGGGCACAGGATTGTGTCCAGACAGTGCTGGAATATCTCCAGGCAGGGAGACTCCACACCCTCTCTGGGAAATCTGTTCCAGTGTTAAAATATAGATCACGTACAGAACTCAAAAAACCTCCCACGTCCTCTGGGCTGACTGAAGCAAAAGCCAAGTTAAGTGCATAAAACATAAGAACAAAATCAGTGTAAAGACATTTTCCAGTGAAGGAATGAGACCTCCACGCACACATCAGTAGTAACAAAAATTCCATGCTTTGGCTGGAATTTTTAGAAGCATAAGGAAAATAAATAAGTTGTTTGGTAAATTAAAGATTTTGCCCTTTTATTTTAAACTTAACTATCTGCATGAGAATAAAATCTTAGTCATTGGGATCAGTGACCCTCTACAGGTTTAGGTGAAGAGGAAAATTAGACAAAGATGAGAATATACAGAGATCAATTATAATCAGGTATAATTAAACAAATACACTAAATTTCAATGTAAATTTCAGTATTTCGGCAAGTTCTTGGCAACAGAAAACCCAGGCAACCACAGCTTTCAACCTTCTAAGAAAGTAGAGTTCATTTTTCGCAAATAAATATGTTCGTAAGATCATCTTTGTCAGAAGATCTCATGATTATGTCACAGTAACAAAATGTAGCTAAATTTGAATTTTCACAAATGAAAATAAGCTTTGATTACAAATTAAAATGTCAGAATAAGATTTTGTATATTTTGGGGTTTTTTTGCTTTTTTCCATGAATTAGTAATGTAATTCATTTTACACACATTCATACACTTAGTAATGTAATATCTAAAATATTTTCTACAAAAATCAAAATATTTTATTATTTTGCTATTTAATAGGTTTCCAACCCAAACCATTCTCTGATGCCATGATGGTTTCTTTAGGTCCCACAGTCCTGCTGGAGATTTATCTGTTCCTCACTGCCTTTGTATTCAAGGACATGAATATTTTTGAATCATTCCTTCCTCACTGTTTTCTCACATCTACAGGACATTTCATACATGTACATTCCAGAGGTTGCTCTGATCTTCTCTGTGACATAGGGGGGCTTGGAAATAAGATAAAGGAAATTTACTGAAGGGGTTAAAGCCGTTTTTGGATCATATGCGTACGTTTTTACACAGTTTTTTCTACTGATTAGAAAATAAAGAAACCTGTGGACACTGGGCAGATCTGTGCTCATTCCTTTCTAAAAGGGAGATTTATTACAGGATCAGAGGATTCTCCAGCTTAACTTGCCTTGCATGGATATGCACTCTGATATTCATTCTGCATTCCCCCACTATGACTCCTCCATCTGACTCTTTGTTTTATGACCTTGAACCAGTCTAAACAATCTCTGACAAGCTCATCAGTGATTTGTGATTATTCCAACAGAAGTATAAACAGTAGCTGAGTGAAAAAGCTGAATTAAATAAGTAATCTATGCAACACTTTTCCAAGCCTGAATCACAGTCTCAGGCTGGAAGAATTGCACATTATTTTTTTTTTAGATCACCTACAGAATTCCTGAATTAAACAGTAAAATTCAATATGACCAAATTACCGGTGATGTTACTGTAAATTACTTCTGTCTAGAATCACATAACTCATTAAACCAAACCTTCAAAGAATGAAAACTGAATTGTACTGTCTGAGAATCTTACTTACATACCCCATGGGAGTTCAAACATGCTCATGAACAGCATTTGGCTGTTTTAATCACAAATATTTGATTCTGGTACTGTAAGTCTGAAAACTGAGTAGGACCACTTCAGGGAAGGGAGTGGAGTTCAGGGAAGAAAGGATCCAAAACAACGAGAGGAACAGGTTCCTCCAAGGTCTGATATCACGGAGATGTCCCCAGGCAGTTCTGTCAGAGCAGGGTCTGGAGGTGTTACCTATGGGCTCAATGAACAAAATTCTGATTGATGAGTGACTTGGAGACCTGGAAACATACACAAGAAAAATTAATTTGCAGTGCAGCAGCTCCCTGATGAGAGCTGGGAGGTGGGAAATGCTTTGGTACCTTCAAGCTCTACTTGTCTTCCTTGTGGGGTTTCAGACCACCCCTTCAGCTAAATGTAAACTGATTTATGGAGACATCCTGAATTACCTGTTCCCATTTACCCAATTATAACATCATTCTCCTTATTCCATGGTGCAAAGGGGTTGTTGGAATTTTCTGTGGTGGAAAGTGGGGTGATGTGTACCCAGGTCCAGCCCTAACGCAAATTCCCAGTTTGGCTGACACATGCCCACAGAAAGCAAAGAGGACATCCTGAATTCCACAGTTCAGGAGTATTTTCGTGTGGTTGACAGTAGAATTTCTTCCTACTCTGATCAGCCATGCTCTCCCTTTCCTGATTCGATAGCACTGTGAACTGAGTCTGAGACACGTGTGCCAATTCTCCACAATAGACTTGGCTGAGTCTTTTATACTAAATTTTCCAATACGATTCTTTTACCTACTTAAATGCCTTTCAAGAATTAGGATTTTTTTTTTTTTTTTGACTTTGCTTGTGTCTCAGTTCTGTCTCAGTAAAAATGGGTGACAATATTGCCTTGCTTAGCAGGACTGCCATGAAGATTTTCTAAGCTGAAGCGTGTGAAGACGTATTTAACGTATCATAAATGTGTTCAGAGCTCGTGCTAATTTAGGATTGGGGAAATCAACCTAAAGTGCAGAGCACATCTGCTTTGCCCTGATCTCCAGTCAGCACAGTTCACCAAGTCAGACTGCAATATGGTGATAAATATAATCACTGGAGATGTCAAACAGCAAACAGCTATTAGCAATACAAAGATAATGTGAAAGCACTTCTGAAATTCACACTGGAGAAAAAATTAGACTACTAGAAAGGGCTTAGAAAACAGTAATTCAGCTTCCTTAGAGTGTGGAGCTCACTGAATATGTTAAAGAGGAGATTAACAAGGAACTTAATTAAGGTCTATATGTGTGTGCTAAGATTTTTTCACTGGTAAGGGAACAGATTATTGATAGGTGACAGCTTGGTACCGTGCACAACTCAATGAAATAGGCAAATGTAGGAGCTGTTATTTGAAACAGGATAAATTCAGATTATAAATAAAACCCAAATATTCAACAGGGAGAACAATTTACCACATGCAGACGTGCAATCAACTCACCTTTATATGAAGAGACCAGTAATGCACACTCTCAGGAGCAGAACGAGGGGGTAAGTGCTCTGGCTTGCGTTATGCAAGAAAACAACTTAGATCAAAATGATCCTGTCTGACTCATAAACATAAATATGCATTGCCTATCAAGACAATTTATTGTCACCTGTAACAGGGAACAGTGCAGAAATCCTGTTCAGAGTAGGGGTCTCTTCCTTCCAGGCAAGCACCAAACCTTTGGCAGTGCTCCTGCCACCGAGGAGCTTCTCTCTGGAGTAACATCTTTAAACCTAAGTGGCATCTTTCTGCTGCGGATCTCCCACATGGAAGAGCAAGGAGTTCTTCTCTGATACATTTCAGACCCAAACATGAGATTAATCTCAGCTGAGTCTCCATCTGCAGGCGAATTTCAGTGATTTGACTGTATATGCCTTTTGTCAAATACATTTGTCGCAAGGTGGTATTTTCCACAAACCTTCCAGAATAAACATATTTTGTTTACAGAAATAGCCTTGGATTTAAAGTCAGAAGAAAAAAATACCCTGATGCTTTCTGTTTCCAATGTAATTTTAACAAAGAACATTTTAAAATATTGGAATTTTCTATAAAACCAGCATTAAAAAAAAAAAGTGACAAAGAAACCTTGTTAACTGTTCTTTGACATTATAATACTTTAAAAAATTTAGAAATCCAAGCCATGAAGAAGTGTTTTTTCTTAATTCTCATCCCAGTTAGAATGTAATTCTGTCCACACACTAATAAAACTCTCAAGTTATTCTGTATAATGAAAAGAATAATAAGAATTGTTAAAAGATATAGATAATTTTTAAAGGTAATTAAAGGAATGGAATATGTCTGTAAAAATAGGTCTTTCAGAATCAAGGTCAAAATTTCATTTGGGTCTACATGGACCAAACCAATAAAATGTGTCATTTTCCACACCAAGGGAGTGATGGGACCATCTGCTTCAACTTCCCAGGGAGCCACCTGGGGATGCAAACTCTGTGTCTGGGCCTTGATGCAAAGCTTAAGCTCCTGTTTCCACATTTCAGCTGAGACCTTTGAAAGCCTCTTCAGACACATCCTCTACTTTCAACATGGGTGTAAAAGCACAGAGAAAACTCTGTCTTTGCATCCATTTATCGCTTTGCTCAGTGATCCACCTGTCAACATAAGGTAAAGAACCAACTCTTTGAAATCAGAATTAAATGTATTCTCTACTTTTTTTTTTTTTTTTTTACCCCTGGGTAATGTGGCCAGACATGAAAGCACCACGTACTCTCAATTAATAAACTATAGTTGACTGTGGTTTTCCATAACTGTAAGACGCTGAAATTGTTCCTTAGGAGCACCCAGTCGCCATCCATCAGTCTGTGGCTAAGTCATGTATCATCGCAGAAATGGATGTGCAGCGTTCTCTCTGCTCAATAGATATCCAAGATTTCAGGTGTTCCCTCATGTGCTGTGGACTTTATTATGGCGGTAACGCATTTATCAACAACGACCAAAATGAAAAATCACTTTCAAGTGGACTTCAAGGCTGGGTATTCACGAGCGAAAAAACAGCTCATAAATCATCTTTAAAAATATTACCATTCTTCTGTGAAATAATTTCTTTTCTTGATGTATCCAGGGAACTTGTTGACTTCCTTTCGCAGAGTTGCAAGAGAAATATTACACACTCCTTTGTCAAAGTGAGAGTTTTTATTGGAGTAAGTTTCACGGGAGACACTTGACGCCAGGGTGGTGATTTGTTTCTGACTAAAGATATTGTGACCACGTAAAATATTCCTCAAAAAGACCATCCCATCCAGTGATGCCCTAATGCAAATCAGTAGTGCAGCTTCTGTGAGTCAGACCTTTCAACTGGTAAAATCAAGACAGAAACTATTTATATAAAGAGAGGGGGCTGTACTGAACCAGTCGGAATGACTAAAGGGCTGCAAAAGCACTTGCATACTGGAAGAGAAGGAAAAAAATAAAATACCACAATATAACAAAATTTTAAAAAAAAAGCTGAATGCAGTAGAAATTCAGGAAAATAATGGCTTAGAGAAGGCAGATGTGGTGTTCTGTTCTCATCTTAGACTGAAAAAAAAAAGGCAGCAGAGAGAAATAAAAATAACAGTTTGTTCTTTTCTTCTTATCTCAGATGCTCTGAGAAGTTAAGTCCATTCATTCCCTGGTTCTGCTGTGGAGCTCTCGCTAAGTAACTCCTCAGGGACAGAAAGTTACAGGATTAGACACGCAATTGTAATTTGTAAAACAAATAGCTTCAGCTAATTAATGGTACTAATTCTCCATTGCTGCAGCCATAAAGCTCAGGAGACGATCTGGGTTGGTATTTTAATACACTGGATTCACTCTGTTTGGCACTGTTGTGTTGCTGAAGAGACAGGGCTTGTTTTTATGTTAATGCAATTTCCTTACCAATAAATTTAGTACTGTAAGAATAGGGAATATTCCAACTTTTTTTAACTGTGCTTTTCCGAATGCTGCTTTCAGCAGTGCCATGCGTGTCTGTCCTACTCTGAGCTCAGAAAGTTTGAGCCATATTTATCCAAAAACATGCACAAAATTAAATAACATTATGGTGGGTTTAATAGTCTATTATTTTCTCTACTGAATGGAGCAACCTGGTGAAACTTCTCAATATTGGTTGAAGCATCTCTTCCTCACCCCCACTTAATTTTGCTGGTTTTTCCCCTCTTTGCCTGTCTCTCGTATGATTTTCCTGCAGGCTGACCACTGGAATTTTCTAGCTCTGTGTGGCACTGCCATAGGAAATTCATGCAACGCAGTAAAAATAATTCTTCTTGCAATTAAAAAGCACCACTGCTTGCTATGAGTCAAACAGAAAGGTGTCACAGGTATCCTAGGGGGGAAGGTGTGATCATAGAGTCCCAGAATCATGGAATGGTTTGGGTTGGCAGGGACCTTAAAGATCATCTCGTTCCAACCTCTGCCACGGGCAGGGACACCTTTCACTAGACCAGGCTGCTCAGAGCTCCATCCAACCTGGCCTTGAACGCTTACAGGAGTGGGAAGCCCACAGTGTCTCCAGGCAAGGAAGTGGCAAGGAAATCAAATTCCTGGCTCTTTTTTCCAACTTCGTCTTGTATGTCAAAGTACAAGCAGGTCCCGGCTGGCAGAACATGGAGCTGAGTTCAGACACTACATTTCCTCATCCAAAATCAATGAGGATAATTAGCAGATGAAAGATCAGCTGGAAACGGCTAATTTTCCACGTCAGCAGGTAGATAAGGAATCAATGAGACAGTCTTGTTCCTCTCATTTCAGTGAATTTGTTTCCATTAGAGGATGTAACATGTCTGATGCAAAACATGTTTGTTTGTTTGGGATACTCATATCTGTCTCCTGGGCGAAAACACACAGGATAAAATATATGGAACAAATAGGATAGCTTCCTGGGTATAAATGCCCATTTTTCCAATTATCCCAGACCAGGAGTCTGACCCAAGATTCATTACTCTCAGGCACATCCAGCTGCCTTAAACCAGACTAAAAAATTGACAAATGTCCTTGTTTATTCAGCAGAATCTCAATCCAGACTGGAGCTACAAAAGACTCAGTCTGAACTCACAACTAGACACCTAGAACAAAAATCCCCCCAACTATCCAAATAATATTCATTAATCCTCTTCTCTGGAAAGCTGCGGTGGAATGGCCACAGGATGGCAAAACAGTCTGGCTGAGCTTCAGAGGAAGCTTTCAACAGCAGATCTGAGAGACTTAACGAACCCAATGAGCCCAGTGAATGTGGACAGCTGAGGACCTGCAGCAGCGACAGGGAGAGGCAGGAGCAAAGGAGCTGGAGGTCTCAGTGTGGGATGAACAGCAATTCATCCCTAAAAGTCAGGGACGGGGTAAATTGAGAGTGTGGCATAAACAGGATGAGCTGGGGCACTGCTCTTCTTCCCTGGTCAGTCTGGCCAGAACACGGCCTGCCATTCTTCAACTTCCTGCCCTTTGTCACTGGTCTGGCACTTCCTCTCTTCCTTCTCCATCCTTCTCAATCCTCTCCTTTACCTGACAGAAACGTTTACGTAAGAAGTTTAATGTATATTAATCCAAGCACTCTGCATTTCTAATCATTAAATTAGGCCTGGAAACAAAGCTGCTCAACTAAATTTGAGTAGGTTTTGTGTCTTTTTGTGTCTGCAATTCCATTTGAAGTATGAACTTTGTTAGCTAACAGTGAGAGAAGGTCTTATCTCCCTGCATCTCTGCTCTAAATGCAGTTCCCTTTCACTGATCATAAAAGACTCAACTTATAGATATAGTATATAAATAATTTAAACAATGGAAGATGTTTTGTTTTCACAGTTAACCTTTCCCTTTGCAAATAGGTTTATTGGATATTTAGTCTCTTTTTTTTTCCCAAGGCAACATATAAATACCTAAATAAACGCATGTGCTTATTAAACTGTTACTAAAATCAGATTTTTAAAAAAGATCGATTTTGCAGTTGGCTCACAAGTTTTTAGAAAGGTCACAGGAAACATAACTTATTATTATTATTTATTTATTTTTGTTCTGTGTAATTGCTACTGCCAGAAGAACAGAGAGCTTAATTGCGATTGTCATCATTACGAGCAGCAAATTTAAGCATGCATATGCAATGTATTTAAATTTACATAAATTGTTTATTAAAAGAAATGGAAAGTCTGAGTATCATGTCTCATTTTCTCAAAGTAAGCCCTGCCCTACTATTCTTCAGCAAGGACTTTGCAGATAATTATGAACCACTATATATAACACGTCTGGGTTCACAATTCAACCTCCCTCTCTTTACTGTGACTTAAAGGCAGAAGATATTTCCTGGTCAATAAAAGTAATTTTTCTGTTAAAAGAGGATGTACTTGGCTATGGCCCTCTCTCTTTCGAGGCTCATATTGACCTTTGTGCAAAACCCTCTCCTCTCCTCTCCTCTCTTCTTGTCTCTGTCTCTGTCTCTGTCTCTGTCTCTGTCTCTGTCTATGTCTCTGTCTCTGTCTCTGTCTCTTTCTCCTCCTCTCCTCCTCTCCTCTTCCCCCTTCTCCTTCCCTCCCCTCTTAAAAGTGCTTGTTTGAAAGGGATTAAAAGATTATTCTGCGCCTCTACTCACTCTTGTGAGACCCCACCTGCAGTGCTGCAGCCAGCTCTGGAGTTCTCAGCACAGGAAAGACCTGGACCTGCTGGAGAAGGTCCAAAGGAGGCCACAAAGATGGGGATTGAGCACCTCTCTTGTGATGACAAGCTGAGAGAGTTGGGGTTGTTCAGTCTGGAGAAGAGAAGGCTCCAGGCAGACCTAATTGTAAACTTCCAGTGCTAGAAAGGGGATTATGAAACAGATGTGGACAGATTTTTAGTAGGGCCTGTTGCAATAGGGCAGCCAACAGCATTTTTAAAGTAAAACAGGGGAGATTTAGACTAGATAAAAAGAGGATTTTTTACAATGAAGTTGTGAAACACTGGACCAGGTTGCCCAGAGAGGTGATGGATGCCCCATCCATGGAAACATCCAAGGTCAGGTTGGACAGGGCTCTGAGGAACCTGATCCTGTTGAAGATGCTGGGAGGTTTGGACTAGAAGACTTTTAAAGGTCCCTTTCCCAAACTATTCTGTGATCCTATGATACATCTGACAGGTTTTTCTCACCATCCATGGTACCAGACACCTTCTTATTTCAACTATAATCTGTTAAACCTTAAAGCAACCCATAAATCTCATGTGTTTAGCAGTGCATCTCTCCATGTGGATACCGGGACCCCTAGCATTCATTTACCAAGGATGAATTCTTGCCTTTTCCATGATTTTTTTTTGTCAATCAGGAAAATTCTTGCTTGCTTCATTGATGTCATTTGGTGTGATCTGGAAAGGACCAAAAGAGAAGAAATAAAAAGTTTATGACTGCAAGATGACTTTTTTTTTATCACAAACACACAGCATGGTTAATGCTGGTCAATACAATTTTATTATGATCTGGAAGAGAAAGTGATCACGGGCGAAAAGATGATATTATTTAGTTAAATTGAACAGGTTTTTTTTTTGTTTAGTTGTTTAGTTGTTTGGTTGGTTTTTGTTTTGGTTTGGGTTTTTTTGTTTTGGTTTTGCTTTTGGGTTTGTTTTTTTTTGTTTTGTTCGTTTTGTTTTGTTTGGTTCTGTTTGTGGTGTTTTTTTTCCCCTGAGACTTGATTTGGAATTGTATTTTAATCTCTGATGACCTTCTCAAAAGAACCCATCATGGTAAACAAATTACATGGTGACCAAACAACAGGCCTGTAAACAAAAATGGAAAATGGGGCTGCTTTGTCATAGTGGGTGGATGAATCACGGGAGCAGGAACTTTGAGTGTTTGTCAGGAGCAAAACTGGCCTGAAATGTTGGCTGCAAATATCTCTGCAGGACATTCTTCCATATAAATGCCAGTCCAAGAGTTCCTGTCCCTCCCAGTAAGGCACTGGGCAGCACCTGAGGCTGATGCGGGCTCAATCCAGCACTGGATCCACTGGGTCCTTATATCCAGAATATTATTTCACATTTCAGAAATGGTAATGACTATTGAAACAAATCTATTGACTTTTAATCAAGGCACAATCTGATGGCAGTCCTGAATAGGCATATTTTAATTTCTTTAAATGTGATTCAGAACCCAGTGAGTGATTTCTCAACTCTAAATGAAACACTTATTCAATATGCTTAATTTAAAATTGGTCACGCAGTTTTTTGTTCTCCCCCTGCTGGATTTTGCCCTTTGACTGGGAGCATGAGCTGTGCTTTCTGCTTAAAAGTTGGTAAATTCTGGCTGAGTGGGAGAGATTCTGCAATTCTGATAAATATTATTAGGCCCAAAGTGGCTCTGACAAGGTGCTCTTAATGCAGGGATCCAAGCTAATCTAAACTGAGCCTTTGACATTAACTCCAGTGGAGATTCATGGCTAAAAAAATGGTTTCTGCAAAATTAAATTTTAATTGGAAAGTTCAGCAAATCGGATCTATCTGAGTGTTTTTATTCAAGGCAGACCAATGAATAAGGGTAATTTAGATGGTTGTCTCAGCCTTGGCAACCCAATACTGCAGTGTCGAGGTCTGAGGACCAGAAAGTGAAATTGGACACAAAACAAACCCAAAACTAACTAGATTGTGTCTTTTTTAAAACTTCAATATGGAAATGAGAAACTGGAGTAGATGAAAAACAATCAGAATTATCAGATTATTTATTTTCTAACAGCTTCAGCATTTCAGTGCACTGCCTTGTTGGCCACGAAAACATACAGCTGTACATGTAGATGCAGAGCAGAGAGGGGAAACCTGTTCTAATCACTGAGTGAAGCCTGCTGGGTTTTGCTTCTCTGCTTATAGCAGCTCTCACCCTTCACAATTACAGACATGTTTGTCTCCATCTTCCTCCCATCAGCTCAGGTTGTCAAAACTGAGTTTCAGGCTGTGGTGCTTGGCACTTTCTGTGCAAGCACACACATTCCACTGCTTTGTGTTTCCCTTCTTTTGCTCTGCTTCCACATTTATGTCAAGAACTCAAAAATATGTCGCTGGAGTTGTCAGTCATTATCCTGAAAAAACTCCAGCTTGTTCCTATACTTGTGCTGAGTTGCTGGGCAGAAAGGACAAAGAGTTGTCAGAGGAGCCCCTGCAGTAACAGCAACGTTTCACCAGAAACTCTTTGGGCACCATCTGGGCTCTGCATAGAGTGTCCAAGCTGTGCTGAGCCCTGTCTCCCTGTGAGGGAGGCATCTGGAGACCTGGGAAACGCCTGTAAGTTTCTCAGACTGAGAAAAGACTCTCCTGATATAATGTTTGCTGCCCTAAAGGTCTGACAAGATGCAGTGGCAGGTCCGTGCAGGTTGTCAGATAGCATTTCTGTGGCTTGCTTGCCTTTTACAAGGAATATTCTTATTCTTACAGCACAGACGTTCCCCCAGAATCCTCTTTGAGCTTCTGGGCTTTTTGCTGATAAGTGCGGCACAAAGGAGCAAAAAAAAAATAGAAAAAAAAAAGATTGTCCCCAAAGCTGGTGCAATGCAAACAGACAGGAACAGATGGTGGGTGAGACAAGGCTGACACCGCGGCTCAGCCCAGCTCACACAGCTGAGCAGCAGCACGGCTGAAAACAGACCTGCACTCGAAGCACCACATCACTGTCCCACCCTGGGCACACCAGGGCATCTCCTTCACCTCCAGCCAGCTCCATCCCCTGATATCTCAGCCCTCCTGGTGGCCTCAGCCCAACTCCTGACATGCCAGCTCTGCACTGGGTAGAAATAATTTTCATTTTACTCATGTGGGGGTCAGTGGGGACTGTGCTGTTCTGCTGCATCTCAGCCACAGGTGTGAGCAGATGTCCCAAGGCATCAAAGGGCAGAGCAGCTGTGCAATGTGTTATGTTTGTATTGTGGGTAAATAAAGACTCCTCTCTCTGGAGTTTCTTTGGTTTTAGTGCTTTAGA